>QLNU02014176.1:68728530-68741248 GCA_006491805.2 Dysdera silvatica
ATTTGTTTTACTATAGAGGAACGGAAACTGGAAGAACAAGTGGTGTTGGCTTCTTAATCAACAAAAGAATTAAAGACTGTCTTCTGGAAGTTGAAAGTACATCAGATCGAGCAGCGAGGCTTGTTGTTCAACTAACCCAGCGATACCAACTTCAAATAGTACAGGTATATGCACCAACATCAAGCCATACCGACGAAGAGGTTGAAGAATTTTATGAAGAAATCAAAGAGTTACACACCAAAGGGAAACAACATATCAAGCTCATCATGGGGGATTTCAATGCAAGAATTGGACAACAGGAACAAGGAGAGACATCGGTTGGTAAATACGGATATGGGGAAAGGAATGAACGTGGCGATCAACTCATCGAATTTGCAGAAGCTGAAAACCTTAGCATCATGAATTCATTTTTTAAGAAGAAACCGCAAAGAAAATGGACATGGAAACACCCAAATGGGGGAACTAGTGAAATTGACTATATCCTGGCAAACAAGAAATCAATTATTGAAGATTGCAGTGTACTGAACAGATTTAATACTGGAAGTGATCATCGAATGGTGAGATGTAAAGTGCACTTAAATACTAAATTAGAACGACAGAAGCTCATTAGGAAACAAGTAAGTAAGAGGGTGGATCTAATGAAACTGAAAGTAAATACCGAGGCATTCAAGTTGGAATTAAAAAATCGCTTTTCTGCACTGGAAGGACTTATTGATGAAAGTGATATCTCAGAAGCAAATGAAAACATTGTTAAGACAATAGTTGAAACTGCTGGGGAAATTGGTGGTGTAACCTGTAAAAAGCACAATAGCAAATTATCTGAGAAGACGAAACAGCTCATGAAAAGGCGAAGAGATATGAAGGTGGACAATCGAAATACCAGTTCCAGGATTGAGTACATAGAACTTTGTAAAACTCTGCGCAAAAGCATGAAAGAAGACATAAGAAAATTCAACTGTGAGCTAGTAAGGAAAGCCATTGAAAATAACAAGAGCCTTAGGGTTGTTAAAGGAAGTTTATCTGTTGGGAAGAAACACATCATTGCATTAAAAGGAGAGGATGGCACCGTAACAAGAAATAGGGAAGAAATACTTAGAAGAGTTGAAGAATTCTACAAAAAACTATATGAAAGTAACAGTGGATTAAACGAAGACGCCGAAATAGTCGAAGGAACAGCTCCTAAAATCTTAAAAGAAGAAGTTTCATTTGCAATAAAAAATATGAAGAAAGGAAGAGCCCCTGGTGATGATGGTATTACATTAGATATCCTAAAAGAAGCTGGAGAATATGTAGAAGACATACTTGCAAAATTCTTTACCAAATGTCTTAACAGCGGTAACATACCAAACCAATGGGATTCTGCAACAGTAATTCTTTTGCATAAAAAAGGTGATAAAGAGGATTTGAAAAATTACCGACCAATTAGCTTGTTACCTGCTATTTATAAAATCTTCACAAAAGTGCTAACACATCGCCTGCAGAAAAAATTAGATGCAGCTCAACCAAGAGAACAAGCTGGATTTCGAAGTGGATTCAGTACAGTGGACCATATTCAAGTATTAAGAGAATTAATTGAAAGAACACATGAATATGAACTTCCATTGTGTGTGGCATTTATTGACTATGAGAAGGCCTTTGACTCTATTAAAACATCAGCAGTCATCAACTCTTTAAGATCAGCAGACATCGAGGATGTGTACATTGACATGGTGAAACGTGTGTATAAAAATGCAAGTGCAAAATTTCGGTTACATAAAGATACCGAAGCTATCAAAATTGGTAAAGGTGTGAGGCAGGGAGATACCATTTCTCCAAAACTTTTTACTTCAGCTTTACAGATGATTTTTCAGCAGATAAATTGGAATGACAAGGGAATAAAAATAAATGGTGAATATTTAAATCATTTGCGGTTTGCTGATGACATTGTTATTTTTTCAACGAACCCATCAGAACTCCAAGACATGGTACAGGAGCTCTCAACTAGAAGTAAAGAAGTTGGACTCAAGATGAACCTACAAAAAACTAAGATCATGTTCAATAATTTCGTAGAGGAAACAAAAATACAAGTTGACAACATTGAGCTAGAAATTGCTGATTCATATATTTACCTTGGCCAGCTGATTTCAATGGATGGCAACATTATGAAAGAACTCAACAGACGTATTAAACTTGGCTGGAGTGCATTTGGAAGAAACAGTTTTATCCTGAAGGGGAAATTGCCTTTATGTCTAAAAAGAAAAGTCTTCAACCAGTGTGTATTGCCAGTCCTCTCTTATGGATCAGAGACATGGAGTCTAACAGTTGGAGCAATACGAAAGTTACAGACAACGCAAAGGAGCATGGAGAGGTGCATGCTTGGAATAACTAGGAGAGATCGAAAAAGAAACACTTGGGTGAGAGAGCAAACTAGAGTAGAGGACATCATTGTTAAAGTAAAAGGGCTGAAATGGCGATGGGCTGGGCATATTGCAAGAAGAACTGATCAACGATGGACAACAGAAATTCTGAACTGGATTCCAAGAGACCACCGAAGACCTAGAAAACGTCCTCAAACTAGATGGGTGGATGAAATAAGAAAACAGGTTGGGGTGACGTGGAAACGAATGGCCCAGGATAGACTTGTGTGGAAAGCATTTGGAGAGACCTTCATCCAGCAGTGGATAGATAATGGTTGAATATGATGATGATGATATATATATATATATATATATATATATAAAAGTTTTCCTCGCCCATTCTTGGCGGAAACAGGCTTTGGGACGGGCAGAGCGCCATGTTCCCAAGCCTCTTTTTACATCACTTCTTAATGTGCCATGTCTAGAAACTTCCTGACAATGTGACACGTGTTTAGGATTGTGGCTTTTTGTATTTCAATGTAGGTGTTTGGGTCAATGGTAGTGTAATGTATATATATATATAAGCGGAGAATTTAATTTTCGAAATAAATAAACGTACGCACAATCTCGTTGATTAGACCTTCAGAAAAGTTTCTTTATTTATTCATTTTCATAATACTTATATTTTTTTTGTAGATGATTATAAAAAATTATGTAGTACGACGCCAGGAACAGTCATCGATCCTGTTACAGGAGAAGTAGGAGGTAGGGTTTTAAAATTACTTTTTTATATACCACCAAATATTGTGCTTGGTTACATGACACTCACTAAAAAATTTCTTAATCATCTTAAAAGTAAAACTTCCTTAAATTTCTTAAAATAAAACTTTCTTAAATTTCTTGAAAGTGAGATTTTCTTAAACTTCTTAAAAGTAAAACTTTCTTAAACTTCTTAAAATTAAAACTTTCTTAAACTTCTTAAAAGAAAAACTTTCTTAAACTTCTTAAAAATTTAACATTAAAATTAAAGTTACGTATCTATGTACTTCACTAAAGACCCTTGAAATGGGCCCTAATATATATTCTTCATATTTTTCATGTATTACATATGCTTTTTATATGTTATCTGCTTTCTTTAATTGCAATTTTTTTAACCAGTTTTTTCATTTTCATGCTTTCCTTCTATGTTAGACATGTGTAAGTTTATATGCTTCTGTAAAATTCGATTATTTTAATGCTACTTTATTAATATCTTTGTACATTCTCTTGTCTTCAATATAATAATTTCAGTTAAAAAAATTATTTTAAAATGTTTTCACACACCGGAATTTTATTTTTATCTGTAGATCTTAATGAATGTGAGGGCATGGTCTGCCAGAACGGATATTGCACCAATACCATTGGCAGTTTCAGATGTGAATGTTATCCTGGATATAGATACAAAACGGAACTTTCAACCTGCATAGGTTTGTATTCATAAAACTCAGATGTGATTATCAAGCTTCTTTGAAGTAAAAATTTAGATCGAACAGATTCGAAAGTAAAAACTCAATTTCAACAAACTTTCCCTTATAAAGGCATCATAATAGTTTCAAGCAGTTAAGGCCGTGGACGTGGGGACGGGGAAAAGGGGAAAATTCCCTGAGGCCGGGCGCGAAAATTTTTACTTTTCCCTTTCTTTGTAAATTATCATTAAATACATCTAAAAACAAAAATATCCTTCTAACATTTTCTCTCTCTCTCAGAATAAAAGCGTTGACATGAGACCGTCATTGAATATAAGGGGCTCTTTTTTTAAATTGGGACAGGCTTTGATATATCGCCGTGAAAGATAGAGAAGCATTGTTTGATGTATGTGTTGAAACTAATTTACTTGCGGAATATTTTTTTTCATGTAAACGGAATCTAGTTAGCAGATAGAAATTGCAAAAACACTGGAATATACGTCAAGTTGTAAAACCATAAATTTTGAATCGTAGTAAGCTGCGTTACCATCACCACCACTTAAAGTGACTGACTTGAGCACCGAAGAAGGAAAATGAACGATGTGCCATAAATCCAGACAGGCATTACTGAAGTCGGAGATTGAAAACTGGCGCCCGCGTTCAGATCTTGGGCCCCCTACCCAAGGGTAATCCAAATTTAACTGTTATGGAGAGTATCGTTAAATTGGAGCCCTCCAGACGCACCTGATAAATTACCAAATAATGATAATAGTTGGTTTTTTTATGACAGTTTTGTTTTCAAAATATGTGAATGGGGAACAAATCTGTCGTGAATAGTTGATATAGAATGAAAAAAAAAATCTCTGTATTGTTTTCCCTGCAGATTATTTGGATGAATGTCAGACATATGTGAATCTTGCCTTTCTGTTTTACTGAATAATGAATGCTGGGAAAAAAGAATATTCTTAGCGTAAACTAACAAAAAACCAAATTCAAGAAACACAAGATCAGGTAACACTTTAAAAACGGAAAAAATAAGAACAAATGTGGGGAAAATATATAAATTATTATGGAATTGATAAATGGATTAAATTACCAGACCATATAAAAAATTGTGAAAGAGAAAGAGTTTAAAAGGAAATTAAAAATTTATTTAATAGAAAATCAAAAGTAAAATGGTCATGCTAACTGTAATGAGAGATAAAATAATAACTTTCGTTTTGCTTTGCTATGCTTCCTTCGTGCATCGAAATGTAATTTTAGCGTGGAAATAAATTTGTATTATATTGTAAACTAGATGATAAATTGCCGACCCATAAATAGAATCTTCTCCACAAATGGCGTCTCATTGAATGGAGGAAGCTGGAAAGAAGACTAAAAAATCAAAAATGCACTCAAAATTGAGGGAAGGAGGAAGATGGAAAAAAGCCGAAAAATCAGAAATTCATTCCGAGCTCAATTGTGACATTACAAAGAATGTTATGTACTGGAGAGAGATTTTTGAAAGGGTTTTAACAGTTGATCGGTTCGTTGGTTAGAGAGGATTAGCATTTAGAGCAGGCATTTTTTTAGAATAATTGAGCTGTTAGGCAATTATGGTCCATTAATGCTACAGCATCTTACCAAAGTCAAAACATCTCAAAAAGAAAGAAAAAGGGTTCAATCCCATTACCTATTATGTGATTCACAAAATGAATTTAAGTTTACAACAATAGAGTTATACAAGCCATATTGGAAATGAGAGAAAAAAATCGAAATATTTTTCTTTATCAGTTGATGGCACTCCAGATGTGCATCTCATTCAAACTAACATTCATTTTAAGGTATGTCCTAGGTTATGGCACTTCTTACAAAATTATAGAAAGATTTTTGAGCTTCGTTGAAAACAATAAAAAACTAGCAAAGTCATTGCAAATCGAATTATTGAAGAGATGGGGGAACCCAATATCCTTCTAACAGACTGTAGGGGCAAGGGTATGATAATGGAGCTAACATGGCTGGCATTTACAGAGGCGTACAAGCCGTTGTCATAACATGAATCCTTTTGCTTTGTATTGAAATTGTGGTACTCATGGTCTAAATGTACATGGTGCGTATGCTGCGGAGTGTGGCCCAGTTGTCATTGCTTTTTTGGGATAATTAAAAAAATTATAATTCTTTCTCAAAAAGCCCAAAACGTTGGAAACTATTGAAAGCAAGTGATTTCCCACTACATAGACTGTCAGATACTAAGTTGACAGTCCATATTGACAGCTGTCCATTTGCCAAGCACTTGTCTTTCTTAAAGGTAGCATTAAATAAATGCAAAATTTTAAATTTGACATCAGAATGTGAAACAACGCTGATGGGAATAAGTAATTTTTTTTCAGAGTTTGCTTGTATTCCCATGGCAAACATCTGGTTGAAAGTAATCGTCATTCGAAATAAAATCTTGCAGGTTGCGGATTCAGCACTTGACGTAGAAGTTGAAAATATTTCAAGTTTGACCGAAGATCTCAAGAAACTACGATATCAGTTTAATATCCCTTTGTCAGAGATTAAACTTGTAGCCGATGCTATGGCTGCTGACCTTCCCACTTTGAGACTTCTTAAGAAGAGGTTGAAAAAGAAATTTTCCATAAAGAAATCGTAAATGGGAATTCAAGATTTCCAACTGATATAATTGAGTCCCAAGACGAAATGAATTTTAAAATAAATCGCTTAAAGTTACTTCCTATGTTATTTCATTCGTCTAGGATTAACTGAGAGAGATTTAATTGGGTAAAAAACTTAACGAAAATGTTTAAATGTTTACGAAACTAATTGGAACTGGGAGATAAACGCCTTCGCTGAGCTATGTGGAATTTTGCTTAAAACATATCCTGAAGATGTAAATATGGACATTATTGACAAAGTGCATTATTTAAACTCCAGTCATTATTCTAATTTAAGAAATCTGCAGCTAGTCATTGCAGCTATTGAACAGACTGAAGCTGGAGTGTCTGCTCCCGAATATTTGAACTGTTCTGCGATTACTTTTCGCTCTTCCAATGGCAGTAACAGATAGATCATTGAACAAAATGAATATCATAGAAAGTTCTCCCCGATTTACAGTGGGTCAAATCAAGAATAAATGGTCTTAAGACTTGTGATTGCCACAAAAGAGTGTAAATTTGTTACACAATTGAACTTTGAAGTTATCATAAACGGCTTTGCTGCAAAAACGGCGAGAAGGCTCCCACTGTGGCGTTAAATAAAAATTCGTTAAATATTTCACAAAAGATTAGTAAAATCTGTTTACCTTTTTCTATTTTCTCTTTTGTACCATTCACTATTTTACATGTTACCGTACAAGGTATCTAAATTTTTTAAGGAGAAGAAGGCTGCTTTTATCTGGCAAGTTGCTAACATTTCAACCACTTACCAATTTTGCCCGCACCTAATACGGGCTGCGCTTTTTTTGCGTAGTGTGATTTTTTAATTAAAGGGATAATGATAATTTCTATATGCATACTTAAATTGTGGACGATGGATGATTTTTCACATATACTTCGTCTAAAAACGCGATTTTCTTGCAATTTCTTAAATAAAAAAGAAGACAATTTTTTAATTAATGGAGTTGGGAAATGGTTAATGATTTAAGACAATATTATTATATTCTTGCTTGTTTAAATTTATTTTCCACGATCTACCTTCCTTCATATATCAACATTTTTACATCAACAAAGAGCACTACATGTGAAAATAAAAATTTTTAACAAATATTTTAAAAATTCAATCAAAATTTTGAAGCACTATATATGTGTTTGTAAAAAGAGAGGATGTTAAAAAGTAATTATAAGTTTGACAAACCGTTAGCTTTTAGTCCTTGAGAAATGATTTTGGGAGTGAGGAGGGATTGGTGAAAGGATGGGAGCCAGATCTGCTAAACTACCGAGGGGTCCGTAAGTTCTGTCCACGGCCCTGTAGACAGTTATTTCAAGTAATTTGTAAGCAATCTAAAATATATATATTGTATGTATTGTAATTAATATATTATATGTGTTGTAGTTAATATATGTATTGTAACTAATATATTATATGCATTTTAGTTAATATATTATATATGTATTGAAATTAATAAATTATATGTCTGAAATTAATATATTATATGACTGAAATTAGTATATTATACGACTGAAATTAATATATTACATGACTGAAATTAATTATATATGTAACAACTTATAACAAAGAAATGCATTATTTAAGCTAAAAAGCCGACAGTCTGTTGGGGGTCACTTTTTTGGCCTTATGGCCCAGATGGGGAAAGCGTCTCTTTTTCTCCAAAATTACACAAGCTCTAGTTTGAGCTGTAATTAAAACGTGGGTGGCAAAAATTATAGTATAATAAATTCCCCCACGAAAACTCACAAAATTCTCGCCCCGGAGGCTTTCTTGTGTTGACCATATTTGGCATATCCCTATGAAGGATGATGAGATACATCATACATAATGGAAATATTTTTCAAAAAAAGAAGCAACTTTATAATACTTCACTACGTAAATGAAATTAACGTCCTTAAAAACTAGTATCCTACTAAAATTACACTGTTTAATTCATAACCAATTGTCCGCTTCTGCATTTAATAACATTATAAAATATGGCTGGTGGAAATCAGTTTACCCTCTTTCGAAACCAGAAGCATTTCAAAATGTTAAACAAATTTGCTTCACTTTTCAACAAAATCAATCATGTTATGCAGAAAATTGCATACACAGTGCATTTATATGTTGCAGTCATTGAGCAAACTTCATACGTTTTTCTCTTTTTTTTTATTGATTTTCACTCTCATTTTTAGTTTTTGTAATAAAGCAAAGTAAATTTATACTACTTATAAATCAAAACTCCTACGTAACGTTCTATACAAAAAAAAAAGAAATCAATCTTTATCGTCAATACATAATTTTGGATTAACTTCTTGTAAATTTTTTATCATCTGGGCTATTAACAATGAGTAGCTCAAAGTCGTCACATGTTAATGCATCATTGTGCATAGTTCATTCTTATATTTCATATAGTTCGTTATATTGTGCATGATTGTGAGAACTATTAAGTATGCTATTAGATGATTTGTGAAATTGTAACTGACACAAATACTTCAAATTTTTATATAAATTTTCTTACCCTTATTTTTGAGAGTGGAAGGCTTTTTCTACAAACCTGATAAAGTGAATATTTTTCAATAGCACTTTAATAGATTACTGGGTTAGATATAGTGTTTTTACAACCACGAATGTTGATGATTTCAGCCAAACATTGGATATTTTTTCAAATTTTATGAAAAATCGCCAAATTTTGCAAAAAATCCAATATTTCGCCAAATTTCAATGTCTTCTACCTTTGATTATGGGTAGATTGGGGCAATTTTATTTTTTTACATGTTTTATTCTCGTACTAGCTATCTACTGACTAAATATCATACCGATGCGGGAGAGGCACTTGTGATATTTTCCTTGTTAGATATCAATAATTATTCCTTATATTCGATATCAATAATTATTCTTCACCTTCGATGTCAACAATTATTCTTCATCTTCGATATTAATAATTTTTCTTTTTCTTAAATATCAATAATTATTCTTCAGCTTAGATATCAACAATTATTCTTTATCTTAGATATCAATGAATTTTTCTTTATCTTAGATAGCGATAATTATTCTTCATCTTCAATGTTAATGAGTAATGCTATCTTAGTACTCTTATTTTTCTTTATCTTAGATAGCGATTATTCTTTATCTTAGATATTATGGTGTGCTACTGTCTTGAATATAATAATTTTCTTTATCTTAGATAGCGATAATTATTCTTCATCTTGAATATTAGTAATTATTCTTTTATCTTAGATATCAATAATTTTTCTTTTTATCTTGAATGGCGATAATTATTCTTCATCTTAGATATTAATTAATTATTCTTTATCTTAGATATCAATAATTTTTCTTTATCTTAGATAGCGATAATTATTCTTCATCTTAGATATTAGTAATTATTCTTCATCTTAGATATTAGTAATTATTCTTTATCTTAGATATCAATGAATGTCTCGAAGTTCCTGGAATATGCCATGGCAGTTCTAGTTGCATCAATACACAAGGAAGTTTTGAATGTCGTTGTGCGGATGGCTACAAACTAATGGCCAGTCGCAGAGAATGTTCAGGTAAGTGATTCAATTTCTTTATCCATATTTTATTACATTATATGCTAAATACATATCTTTATTAGGTTCTTGTGAGTAATCTGATCATAAGTGATGGAAATTTTAATACTATGTTCGGACTTTTGCCCGTTATAACTGCCTTTTATTAATGGAAGAAAAAATGTGAAATACATTCTGAAATGCCAGCTTATATTCTGAAATACATGCTTCTCTTCTGAATATAAGAAATTCTTGCATTCTGAATAACCAATCTGTCCCATCATTACAAAATAATCAGAAAAGAAATATTTGGAGTTCGTCGCAACTAACTGTTCTTTATTTCTTCTATTTTTTGCTAATTAAATCTATAAATGAAATAAACAGAAAAATCCTTTCTTCTTATAACTTTTTATTATTCTTCCGTATTTGGCCCAAACGCTATTGCCATAATGAATATTTGTAGTTCATTTCATATGCATTTGGAGTGAATTATAAATTTTAAGAAAAAATTATTCTCGAGTACTCTCACAGAAGTCTCTCTTTCATCAATTTTTTTTCTGAAGGAAAAAAATCTAATAATAAACATATGTTTGTAAAAATTGCAACACCATGAAGGAGTCACGTGATTGAGCTGAAACTTTCAGAAAATGCAAATTAGGGTATGCTATTCAAATGATTAGAATTTCAGAGTCATCGCGCATACATGGGCTGAGCAGCGCCCTCTGATCAGCTGATGGATCCGTATAAATAGAGGGCTGTAGCGGGGCGTGTATGTTTAGCTGCTAGTGGTAAACGTTACATGAGACGTCATACCTCCGATGAAAAGACGACCGCTTCATAATTCCGGGTTACGAACAGGAACGAATGATGAAGCTTTTCGCGAAGAAGGTTTTATCGCTGGTACACCTCCTTATGAGCAACTCGTCTGAGGCTTCAACAACTTGTGCATTGAAGCAGTGGGTTTAAGAGAACAAGACAACTCAGAAATCCGGGGGTGGACGCCGAAGGTGACGTCATCACGGGATAATAGACACCTGGTCCGCATGGCGGTGACGGACCGTTTTGCTTCATCTGGACAGTTGGCAAAATGTTGGTGCACTGCAACAGGCGTATCATTGTGTGCTTTATCAATTCGTCGGCGTCTACTGCACCGTGGATTGCGTGCAAGAGTTCCTTTGTACAGGATCCCCCTGACGCGAAACCATCGACGCCTGCGGCTACAGTGGGCTCATAGACATAGAGACTGGCTTGCTGATTGGCAACAAGTGGTGTTTTCTGATGAATCCCGTTTTAATTTGGAGTACAGTGATGGCCGCATCCGTGTTAGACGCTATACAGTTGAACGCCACCTTCCGGAGTGCGTTATCCAACATCATAGTGGACGATACCCCAGAGTTATAGTCTGGGGTGCGATTGCGTACCATGAACGATCTCAGCTACAATGAATTATGGGTAATCTTAACAGCAACAGGTACATCGATGAAGTTCTGGAGCCCGAAATTGTTCCCTTCCTTCAAGACATTCCCGGAGCTGTATTTCAACAAGACAACGCCCGCCCACATATTGCCAGGAATGTTTAAGACTTCTTTTTATCATAATAGATACAACTTCTTCCTTGGCATGCCTATTCGCCGGATATGTCGCCGATTGAACATGTGTGTGGGATTTCGTTAGTCGGTGTCTCGCTCGTGATCCTCGCCCCATAGCTACTACAGATGAACTTTGGGGTTGCATACAAGCAATCTGGAATGCTCTTCCTCAGGCACACATTCAACATCTGTTTGATTCCACACCACGTCGTATAGCATCACTTATTGCAGCGCGTGGTGGCTTCACCAAATACTGATTTCCGACATGTAATATTGTTTTTTGTTTTGTAATTTTAATCGTTTATTTGTATCGATACAGGTCGTTTGTACATTAAATTTCATTCAATTCGGACGAGTCCTTCATGGTGTTGCAATTTTTATAAACAGAAGTATAGATATCGAAAAACATGACTTATTTTATTTACGTTTGTCTGTTCTTAGATATAGACGAGTGTTCTAAAACAGGCATGTGCATCAATGGTGTATGCAAGAACTTAGAGGGAAGCTTTGCTTGTTCTTGCAATCAAGGCTACTATTTATCGCCATCGGGTGAAAGTTGTTGGGGTATGTTTTTTCAGCATGCATATGATTGCGATGTTTTTGTTGGGTTTTTTAATATACCATCAGCATTTTCAAGAGTCTATTGTTGATAATATGCCAAATCGCTCGATAATAGTGTCACTGAATGACTGTATTCTTTCATGACAGATGAGCAAAATCATTGATTGATACAGCAATACGTAACTGAACGAAGCATGTTAGTTACGTATTGCTATTGAGGGCGAGTGAGTCCTATAGCCCATGAGGGCGCAAGTCATACCGCCCATGAGGGCGCACCGGCTCGGGGACCTGTTGGTCGGCGGCCCAGTCCGCCCCTGATATAAACCCATTCATTAAACGAGAGTGAATTCTTTAAAAACTTTATTGTTTTATATTTCGGTCGGCGTTTGTTCATTGTCCAAACCTGATCTGTATTAAAATTATACTCCCAGCAAAATTTTACAGAATTACCAAAGTTAAGTTACAGAATTAGAAGAGTTAAATTACTGAATTCACGAAGTAATGTTATCGAATTAACAAAGTTATTGGATTTTATGAAGAATCAGTTTCATAATAAAATAATATTGATTTTGTTACTAAGCAAGCCGTAAAATCTTTTATTAAACCAACAGATGAGTATTTCCATAGTT
>QLNU02014176.1:68744452-68767401 GCA_006491805.2 Dysdera silvatica
TACTCTCCTGAATATACCTCTTTAATTTTGTATTCTTGTCTTGAGAAATCATTATTTGTTGAAGTAAGGAATGTATTCTTAATATGTAATTTTTCTTCGATGACACGTATTTTTAACGCATGTTTTTTCTTTTAATGATGTGTATTCTTATTACTTGGGTTTTTTTTCTAAAATTACACGTGTTCTTAACATGTATTCTTCTCTTAAGTGACATATATTCTTAGCGCATGTTCTTTCTTTAAATGACATGTATTCTTATTCCGTGTTTTTTTTCTAAAATTACACGTGTTCTTAACATATATTCTTCCCTTAAATGGCATGTATTCTTCCCTTAAATGACATGTGTTCTTAGCAAATACCTTTTCCTTAAACTACGCACTTTCTTTCTTTAATGAAACGTTTATTTTTAACACATGTTCTTTCCTTAAATGAGACATTTTTTTTAATGATGCATATTCTTTCTTTAAATGAGGCACATGCTTTCCTTAAATGACACAAGCCTTTACACAAATAACCATTAATTTTATATATATCCATTCTTTTATCAAACTGTATATGTTATTTGCATCGTAAATTAATAAGCAAACTTACTACATAATTACAAAACATCAACTTTTTCCGATGTTGCTCTTAACTTAGTTATCATAGATAAAATTCTTTCATTAATGCCTTCAAAATCACCTACAGTAGAATTCCATTTATCTAGATCGTCTAATAAAATTAAGATGTCGTCCCTTCATTTGGAGGGACACAGGACCTTATTGTGACCATGATCAATGCCTACTCGTCGTTTGAAACGCTATTACACCTAATTAGACTGAACTACACTTCAAACAGTGGTGTGGTTATAACCATTCATGTGCTGTTGTACCGTTTATCCGGATTCGACTACCAACGGTATCGAACCCGGATAACCGTTCATGTGTTGTACCTTTTATCCGGGTTCGGCTACCAACGGTATGAAAATCGATAAGAGAATGACCTGAAAACGATTGCAGTCTACAATTTCTCTGCTTAATTATACATTTTTCTTGGTATTTTATGAAATGTGTAGATTCGATGTGAATATGTAATTGACAGAAATCACGAATCGATTATTTTAACTCATTTTTCAGATATCGATGAATGCTACGATCTGGATGGAATTTGTAGCCAAGGCACATGCCGTAACTCGGAAGGTTCTTTTGAATGTACATGTAGTGAAGGCTACGAATTGACCCCTGATAAAAGAAGTTGTCAAGGTAGTATATCACTTCCTATGAGCGTTAAACCATCTTGAAGCTTCACTAAATTTTACAAATGTATTATTTGAAATGTGCTAAAAAAAAGAGAATAACGAATTAAAATGACCGGGAAATATAACATCTTTTGGAAGACCAAAACCGTGTAACATAAATAAGAAAAAGAAGACTTCAATTGTACGTGCAGGAAGAATGGAAGAAGCTAAAGTGTTAAGCAAGTAGTAGTAGTCAGAGATTAGGTTCTCCCGGGGCCTTAAAAGTTTCGGTATCCTCGGAAAACTGTAGGTCCCTGTATAGCACGACCTTTTCAGTCCTTGCGCCATAAAAATCACACAAACAATAAGAAGATAAGGGGAACCAATCCACAAGGAAGAATAAGGAGAGTGAGACGTCCTTAGGAAAAGGTAGGTTGGTGGAATGAAAGAAGACCTAAGAAAATGAAGAATGATTGTAAGAAAATTGAATGATTGTAAGAAAATGAATGATTGTAAGAAAATGAATGATTGTAAGAAAATGAAGAATGATTGTAAGAAAGTTGAATGATTGTAAGAAAATGAATGATTGTAAGGAATGATTGTAAGGAAATTGAATGATTGTACGGAATGATTGTAAGGAAATTGAATGATTATAAGGAATGATTGTAAGGAAATTGAATGACTGTAAGGAATGATTGTAAGGAAATTGAATGACTGTAGGGAATGATTGTAAGGAAAATGAATGATTGTAAGGAATAATTGTAAGGAAATTGAATGATTGCAAGGAATGATTGTAAAGGAAAGCTCCAGACAGAGAAGAATGGGTGACAGTCGATAAGGAGGTACAAGTCCTTCATGGACCGTAGAATAAAAAAAACAAAGAGGATTGTGGATGACTCATATTAAAACATAGTTTATGTATGATGAATGCTTTAAGAAAAGGTATATGATGTTGTTTCATTTTATTGAGATGTTCATTGTAAAATTAGCATAATATATATTTTACACATTTTTATGGTACTATATTCATTATTAAATATAAAATAACAAAGGGGTCCTGTGATAGTCTAATGGTAACTCGTCATTAATCCAAGTTCAATTCCCAACGGTTCCGAAATATAATGCATGCCAATTAACTACTCGCTGTAACCCAGTGTTTGGTTCCCCAGGCCCGTATGCCTCGGAAAACTGTAGGTTCCGGAGCAGCATAGCTTTTGCTATCCCTTCGCAGTAAAACGAACAAAAATAGCACATTTTACATATCCAGTTTTAAACAGCAATATATATATGATAAACCAAAATCACTATTATATCAAACCATACTCAAAGTTTTGGAAACACATGGTTCATCCCAATTTAAATTAAAGCAGTTCACATGAAATAAAATTTATTGACAGACCCCCCACAACAACATACCCGTTCATTTTCAATTATATTCATAACCTATCTACTGCGGCACCAGTTAACAAAGCAAGCGTCTTTCTAGTCTTCTTCTTCTTCTTCCCATGTCCAGATCAAATTTTACATTTCCAAAAATTTGACGCTATTACAGCCTTTTCATTGGCCTGACGCAAGTCGTCCATGGTACATAGTTCCGGTAACTGTGGACAGATCAGCAAGAGTGCTGGACTTCGAATTTCTCCACAATGGCACTTCATGTCTCTGTCAATTGACAACCCCCACTTGATAATATTCGTCTTACGTTCCGGTACCCCAACCCTCATTCTATTCAATGTCCGCCAGATTGTATAAGAGAGTTCATGCCTGGTAGCCATCTCCTCACTCTGTTTCAGTTCTCTTCTGGTAAATTCCTCCCTTCATTTAGCCAGTCGACTTACTCTTATAGAGTCCTGAAGGGTTTTAGTTCTTGACATAAAATTCCTCCTAAACTTGAGCCAAATTTGGGGCGTGTATCCACTTAATGTCGAGTGTCATTTTTTTGTTTGAATCGTCGTTCTAGTAAGAGTATTAGAGGTTTGATTAAGAAAAATATCTTTTTTTTTTCACAAAGCATATAAAAATCCTTAGAGGAGAAGAAAAATACAAAGTGCTCCAACTAAAATAGTGAAAACAAACATCATCTGGTCAACCCGTAGACGAGGCAAAACAAAAAAATGAAGGGACAAATAAATTAAAGATTCGTAAAGGAATAAGTACAAAAGAAATCATCCACGATTGTAAAATGATTCATGCGATTCGTAAACCTCATAATCGGATGGGGAGGAAAATGAGAAAAACGAAAAGACAACAAAATTATTGAATAATGATCCTACCAGATGCACGTGGATATTAGTTTTTGGCCCTGGTTACAAATTAAGCAGAAATGGGTTGATAATTAAAACCTCATCATATTAACAATTCATTCCATTTATATTTTTCACATCTTCCTCGCAAAGTAATGCAACTACAATGAAGAGTTAATAAAGCTCAATACAAAAGTAAAAATTATCAAATTTGAATAGAATGCTAAATAAGGATAAATAGAACGTTCATCCAATTATATAAAACCACTCTCTTTCCAAATATTAATGGATTGAATCATAATTTGTGTATGTACTGATGGTTTTTGGTAATTAGCTTATGATAGTAATCAAATTTTGCATTTAAGTAACCGATAGAAAATATTTTTAAGAGAACTTGGAACCCATAAGTCAGCATTAAACTTTTTCATTACCTGATGATTGCCACTTAAATTAATTTAAAAAATTTGAACATCCTTTACATATTCTTTTAAGACATAGACGAGTGTAGAACGATTCATCGAATCTGCGAGAGTGGAACTTGTCAAAATACGGATGGGAGCTTCCGCTGTACTTGCCCACCTGGTTATGTGATTTCTTCAAATGGAAAAGAGTGTGTAGGTAAGTTACATCGATTTCAGCGTCTATTTCAAATTAATATGTAAATATTATTTAGGGACAAGGACTCTCTATAATTTCTCCCCTTCTGTCTTGTAGATACAAGGCAAAATCACTGTTACCAAGATTATGAGCGTGGCGTTTGCACCTTACCAAGAATTACCAACATGACCAAGAAGGAATGTTGCTGTATGAAAGGCTCCTTCGGCTGGGGAGGGGGTATATGTGAACGATGTCCAGACCCGAGAGAGGGTATGTATTTCTTTCTCTCTCTCTCTCTCTTATAAACCGCGTTTCTGAAATATTCAATTGTTTTAGCAATTATGATATTATATTTGCATATGCAAATTAAGTATTAATTATAATTAGTATTAATATGGTTTCTTATATTCTGCGAAGCATTAACCAACTGCACTTTTTATTGAGTGTATGAAGTTTATGTGGAAGTATTCTTCAAATATACGTAGGCCTATATTATTCATAGCCTGTGAAGATATATCTTAAAGTATAATACACAAATTTGATTATAAATCATGGGATTATTGTGTCATATTATTAATATTTGTCACTATGTATACCTTTCTGAGAATTATTTGAGAAAAAATATTCTTTTGCTTATTGTCTTAATCAACTTCCGCTTTATTCTACTATATTTTTGTTGCATACAATATTTTTGTAATGTTGTTTCTCCCATTTTATTTACTTCTGTTTGAAAAAACACTTTATTTGAAATTCAACTGCAGCTAATCGAAAAATCAATAATTCATTGAAAGATTGCTACTAAAGCGTCACTGTTTAAAGATCATCAAAATTCTTGCTTTTCGTTTCAAATCATTCAGTTTCATATTTGACCATTGTTTCCACAAGTGGTGGCAAGTCAAGAAAAGTAGTTCGAAAATCCCCTGACTCAATTTATGAACAGTGACTAATTTTGCAACTTAAAGATATTTTTTCAATTTCCATCGCTCCTTCCATTTATATTCCTCAGAAGCTTTGTTGACATCTTCAGACATTGCACATCTCTCCCTTAATAAATAAAATAATAACACAAATTACTGCAGTTTCATTTTAAAAGCAATGATAGCTGTTTCAATAGCATGTGGCCATTTTCATTAGAATAATACAACTGGTACCGTGCTGTATTATCGTTCTAACGGAAATAGCCACGTTCTATTGAAACACCTGTCACTGCTTTAAAATTAAACTGTGATAATCTGTGTTATTATTTTATTTTATTTATTAGTTTCGAGCAGTATGTCACTATTTGACTTACGTCTCTCTCACTTCACTATTTGCTTGTATGCGTCTCATTTTGTTGCTTGTATACATTTCATCTTGTTGTTTGTATACGTTTCATTTTGTTGCTTCTATGCATTTCATCTTGTTGCTTGTATACGTTTCATTTTGTTGCTTGTATACGTTTCATTTTATTACGTGTATACGTTTCATTTTATTGCTTATATACGTTTTATTTTGTTACTTGTTATAGATCAGTATTCTGGTTTAATCACCTTAGTGCATTTTAGTTTCATCTCTATGGTACTTTTACTAATAATATTCATATTTTACCTCCATGAAATGAAACTGAAGTTTTGGGGATTTTAACTTGAATTTCCAGTTTGCTGTGGAATATGCTGTCAGTTTTAAATCAATTACAAATTATAATGTATATCATATAACAAACTGTCATTTCTCTTTCAGAGAGCTTTAAAATTTTATGCCCCGATGGCTTTGGCTACGTCAAACATAATGGTATAATGGAAGGTGAGTTTACATACTGAGCGCGTTATAATTGTTTTTGTACGTGATCTTACTAAAAATATTATCAAGAATTTAACCATACTGCTAGAATAGTAAAAAGCATCGCAATAATTGGAAGTACGATTCTTGTTGCTTTGTGTAGAGTTGGTTGGTTGCTTTTTGGTTTTACGGCTCAAAGACTACAGTGGTCATGCTGCGCCGGGACCTACTGTTTTCCGAGGAATCCGAACCTCTTAAGGCCTAGGGAACCAAACCCCGGACTACAGTGAGCAGTGCGATCTTTATGAGATCTCTGAGTAAGCGTTCTTTTTGCACTGCTGGGAGTCGAACCCGGATTAGCGGCGCACTAGGAGAACGCGTTACCACACTGCGCCACCGCAGGGCCGCTTTGTGTAGAGTAGTCTATAGAATATAATGGACCATGCTTATTTCACCTAGCGTATCATTAAATCATTTTCAACAACCAACGGCGTAAAAAAAACTGCCAATTCTTTGGGCTTAGAGCAAGGAATGGGGAACCTTTTCATGTTGGAAGGCTGCATTAACTTAGCCATTAATGTTAGAAGGCCGCATTAACTTAGCCATTAATGTTAGAAGGCCGCATTAACTTAGCCATTAATGTTAGAAGGCCGTATTAACTTAGCCATTAATGTTAGAAGGCCGTATTAACTTAGCCATTAATGTTAGAAGGCCGCATTACCTTAGCCGTTCATGTTAGAAGGACGCACGTGTTTTGATTGTGGCAGTTAATCAGGGAAGATTATTTCGTTGAATCTTCTTCTACCCTTTTATACTCTACTCAGTATTTTAAAATTATAATGCAAATAAAAAAGGCGAACGGAATCTTATTAATTTGTTTGTTTTTTGTTTTTTGTTTTGCAAAATTTTAATTTAGTTAAAAGGTTACACCTAAGGGCCTCGAAGATCGCATGAGGCCGCATGTTCCCCACCCTTGGCTTAGAAGATTGAATTACTCGATGAATTTAGGTCCACTGCCCTGTAGGACCACTACGTGCCACCACAGGTCCACTTTCCAAAGGTGGTAGTGGTAGCTCATTAGCCTATCGTGCCACCAATTCGGGTTCGACTCCTAATGGTATTATGGATCGTGTGCCGTTTTTCCCCACTGTAGTTTGGGGTTTAGTTCTTTTGACAGCAAGGTTCAGACTCTCCAAAGAACAGTAGATCACGGCACTGCGTGACCTTCTTTGACCTAGCACCATGAAAACATAATCAATCTTCGTGATAGCTTTCAATCAGTATTCAATATGCAATTCAAATGCCTTATGAAACGTACTGTTAAATTCATACTTGTTAATTTCATACTTGATAAATTCATGCTTGTTAAATTCATTCTTGTTAATTTCATACTTGATAAATTTATACTTGTTAATTTCATACTTGTTAAATTCATACTTGTTAATTTCATACTTGTTAATTTCATACTTGTTAAATTCATGCTGCGAAATTCAAGGCATTTAATTCATGTAAATGTGTGGTTGTGTGTGTTTTCAGACATCAATGAATGCATGATGGATCCTACGCTCTGTGAGAATGGAATTTGTGTAAATACAGATGGTTCTTACCGCTGCGAATGTCAAGATGGCTTTAAGTTAGATTCGTCAGGAAAAACGTGCATTGGTACGTATTTGTTTCCGTAACTGTGCACTTTTGTTTACATTACGATGCGAATAAACTGCCCATATCAATGTGTTTTCGATATATTAACCTTCGAGTTCAATATTATGAAATATACAGGTTCCTTTTCAACATACCGTATTAAATATCTTAATAATATCGTTCTAATATTTATTTAATACGATATGTTGAAAAGAGACCTAGACGTGAAGAGTCTTGCTAATCCTTACACAGCGAAGTATTGAATGGCCGATAGTACATAAAAATATTAGTTTAATTCTATATTAAATCCTTCAGTGAATCTACTTGGCACCCACGTTTGCAAAGCTCAAGCTACAGCGGGTTTGTAAAGGAGAAAAGGGGACACCATTCCCTGGCTGGGGTAGAACCCCCAACTCCCTTCTTAGTAGTAAGCTCCGAAGGATAATAATATCAAATAAACATTAAAGCCCTCACTTATAACATCACATGGAAGTGCAACCCTTTTTATGCAAAAATCGGAGGTCGGATTATCGAGCGTCAGATTAACGAGAGCCTACTGTATATCATTTTTACGTACATACACAGTAGCGTAGGAAATGGGGGCTCAACGGGCTGAATCCCCCATTAGATATCAAAATACACTGTTTTCTCTAAAGCCACATCACATAATCTGCTTTAAAGCCATTTGAGCCCCTATAACCAATTGAACCCCCATAAATTTTAGATTACGAGGCCACTGTACATATGCATCAATTTAAGAAACACACTTCTTTTATACATACGCCTTCTTTGAAATATCCTCGCTGTGTACAGACACGTGCCAACAAGGCAGGGGGTTCCCCATAGTCTCGGATGTGAAAGGGAAGGGCGAAAGGTATATTCCCCCCCCCCTAAAAAATTGAGGAATACTATTAAAATTTTAACTTCAAAAACAACATTAAACATTGCCACTAATGTAGTAAAACTTCGGATTCTAATTTCATTTCCTGTCGATAGATATCGGCACTATACAGTTAATGGTAGTACTTTGACAGTGTCACCTAGCGTATCTATTGTTCAAACAAAAAATTAGCGTCTCTTTACCTGTATATTTTTTTTCAGTCTTTGTGAAACTATCGATTTTAAAGCTTGGTGCTCTGCGAAATCAGTAAAATTGAAATCGTTCAAGTGGTTGTTGTTTTGTAATTCAGTTTATTTTAACTATTTAATTAACTAATTAACATCTAATTAACAATTAATTTATACTAACTGTTAGGGATTTGTGGCAATGAATGTCGCTACAAGTTTATAGCCGTAAAAGATCTCTTGCCTCCTCACTCTCCAAAACGTTGGCACGTCTCTGGCTGCGTATCTATTTTGACATATTATATTTATTTTCCAATAATTGTCATATTTTATGTTTCATTTTTTACTAAATGTCGCGTTTTTGCGTTTCTGTTTCCTTTTTCAGATATCGATGAATGTCGGACTGTAGTTTCGATTTGCGGAAATGGTTCGTGTACAAATGTAGTCGGCGGGTTTGAATGCGAATGTCGCGAAGGGTTTACAGCCGGACCAAGTCAAACATGTGAAGGTGCGATATAAATCGATTGTATTTCATCGATTGTTTTATGGTATCAGTTTTATCTCAGCCATTATTTTATTACATTGAATCATCGATGGTTATTAATTAATTAAAGTTAATTAATATTTCCTTCCGTAAGTTTAATCGAGAAAATATAGTTTGTGAATGCAGTTACAAATAAGGATTATCCAGTCTTATTCTTATTCTTCTTCCATTTCGTGAGAAGGAAATAATCTTTCCATCCTACAAGAATTTTAGTACTATTTTAATAAATGAATGGATAAATATTTTTCCGTTTACATCGAATTTATTGCTGAGATTTTAAGTAGTACGCTTTTTAAATGCAAATATGGAATTTGTATTCATTGTCTCTTAAATCCAAATGTTGTGTGGATTTTCCTTGAAAGCCGTACGATTTCTGACAACAAGTAATAAACTTTATCTTTTATCTATCTAAATAATAAAAGGTAATTCTCCTAAATAACTAACTCATATAAAAACATGGAAAAACGCGTTTGATCAGTATAATGTATCTGCCATCTTTCTCATCCAAGTGGAAGCATAAAGCACCTAACTTCCTTAAAATATTAAAGCACCCTTCATACTGAAATCACCACATTTCCGGAGATTTATTTATTCACGTAAAATCGTTTATTTAATGATGGTTGCCAGCTGAATTCCATCAGGTGGGAGTTGATTATTATGGAAGAAATGTCCCCTTTTTGCTGCGACGTGTTTCGTATTTGAGATAAAAATCTTTTATTCAAAATCCCACAGGATTTTGTATGCTGCTGGTTCTTAAACCTATTTTATATTCATAAGCAAATAGACTCCTTTAAAAAGCACTGATTTATAATACCATGCTTAAATTATAAAAAAAAGTCACATGAAATAAATTTCTTTAAAACAAAATAGGCGTTTATGTCAAAACACACCCCTGAAATTTATTTTACTTTAAAACATTCATTCAAATTTACATTTTTCGTAAGTGTCTGTTTTAAAATTCGCTTTTTGTTTTCTCTTAACTTGAATTAAATAGCTGCATTAATTTAATTTATATTCTGGACGCTAATAATTATAATGATGTTATTAGTTTAATTTGATTAAATTATATCGGCTATCTTCGTTACGTTTAAGGCTTCTGTTATTTACAAGTTTAGCAAATAATATGATTTTCAAAAATGTAATTTTAGTACCTGTTATTTACCATGTTATGGGACCAAATGTAAAAATAATCCCTCCTTTAACATTCCACTACATAGCAATTGGACCAATTATTGCTTTTTTTAATAACAGATAAATTAACAATTACACATGAATAATGTTAAAAATGAATTAAGGTAAGAAACATTATTTCGCCTTGTCATAATGCGATTAAAACCTTCCGAAGAATTTAACTACTAATATAATTTCGTCAATAATCTAATGTTAAACCAGTAATGAAATTTTACTAGTTACTGTAAGAAACTGATCAGTTGTTTATTCTTTTGCTAAGTACAAACAAGCAAAATTCAACCTGATTTAGATAAAATTTATAACTAACTATATATCTAAGGAACGTAAGTAAAAATATGTAAGGAATGTAAATGAAAGTGATTGAAGAATATTATCTAATATGATCGACATACTGATAAACGCAAATAACGATTTCAGCCGTAAAATATTCGGAAAATATTTTTAGTAATCCCATTTTGCATTTTCCCTCTTGATTAGGTTCCGAAAAATTAAAGCAGTATTGATTATTAGATATTTGTTTGAGATATTTTAATGATAGTCTAATGTGTCATGTTTTATGCAAGAACGAGTAAAAACAATAAATTATCATAATTAAAATTATTTAATAACGCTATTGATAGCTATTTCGGTGGATGATCCGCCACCATCATCAGAACAATTATGACCCTGTTTACATACGTGGGCGTGAAGCGTTGCCAACACCATGATCACAAATTAGCAAGCTCAGAAGTATTAACAAGTTGTAAATTGCGGGTAGCGCCTTGTGCTATAAACAGGGTCATAACTGTTCTGAGGAAGGTGGCGAATCAGCCACCGAAATAGCTATCGACAGCTTTTTTAAAATAATTTTATCTTCGATAATTTGTTGTTTTTACTCATTCTTTCATAATTTTACGCAGTGTATCGTAACAACTCAAGTGCCATGTCTTGTTACTTTTTACAAAATTAAAAATTTTACAATAGGAACCTTTTTGACTTAATATCTAAGCGCACATTGGGAAACATTAGGAGATTTTGCGGAAAGAGAATTTGAAGGCAGTTTAAGATATATTTAATATTTACAGATATCAATGAATGCCGAGAAATTGGAAGTTTGTGCGCATTTCGGTGCCAAAACGTCCCTGGAACTTTTAAATGCATCTGCCCATTTGGATACGCATTGGCCAGCGATGGGAGACATTGCGAAGGTAAATACTAACGAACCAGGTTATGTAGATGTTAAACTGAAAGCCAATAATTTGTAAGACAATAATGAATTCCTTTATCTTCATCATCACAGATCTAGATGAATGTCAAACACCTGTAAATGACTGTCGTTTCCAGTGCAAGAATTTAGTTGGATCTTTTATGTGCATCTGCCCAGACGGTTATCAGCAGGTTGGAGTCGCAGATGACTGCATCGGTAAGTTGCTAATATACTTAACTCACACGGAGTCCAAACTAAAAATATAAATTTATTTAAAATGCATTACAAGCTTGAATTGGATTTAGAATGCGAGTTGCCTTGGACACCACTGCGTCGTTCCCACCCACCCATCCCCAGCCATATTCCACACACACACACACACACACACACACACACACACACACACATATATATATATAAGGTGTGTCCCACCGAAATAAAGCCACCGTGATTATATGCCGTAACTGGACACGAAACAAACCAATAAGAACGAAACAAATATATTAAGAAAGTCTATATACAAATACATATTTACAAGGAGTAACTCACTCCCTGCCCCACCTGGGCAGGAAAAAAAATGAACATGTAAAAAAATAGGGGGAAAAAATGTCCCGCCGAAATAAAGCCACCATCCCTATTAGTGTTTTAGGTAACTCTCAATATTCGAGCTGCTACAGGTAAACAGGTTTATGACGTCAGGAAGTTGTCAAATAACTTACCTGTTCTATCCCAGTCGAATGTTGACTTCAGAAGGTTGTATTTTCTATTTCTCCTGCAGTATTGCAATGGGAAAACGAACCCAGCTATCAGAGTTCGAGAAAGGCCAGCTAACAGCTTTTAAGGAACAAAGTCTTTCATATAGACAAATATCTAAGCAAATCAAACGATCTAAAACCGTAATAGACAATTTTGTGAATCAGGGCAATGCGTACAGGTATAAAAAAAGGAGGTGTACAGGCAGAAAAATGACTTCCAGGCAGGAAAGAGATATTGTGCATCGTCTTTCACAAGGTGGTATTTCTCTCAGACAATTGGCCAAAGAGGATAACATCCCTGTGACAAAATCAACTCTGTCACGGATTGTAAAATATACAAAAAACTTCCAATATAAAAAAGGAAACAGCAGCCCATGTTGAAAGCTATCCACAAGCAAAGGATAGTAGATTGGGCCAAATATCATCAAACCTGGAAAGACCAGTGGCATCGTGTTATATTCTCAGATGAGAAAAAACTTAATTTGTATGGCCCAGACGGCCTTGCACTCTGTTGGCGTGACATGAGGAAAGAAGAGGAAATCTTCTCCAAAAGATAATAAGGTGGAGGCTCATTAATGGTGTGGGGAGGCTTCGGCTATGGTGGTAAACTTAACCTGGCTTTCCCCTTAGGCCGCATAAAGGCTACCGATTACCAAGAAATGCTAGAAATCCAGTTACTGCCATTTGCAGAGAGAATTGGTGGCCCAAGTTGGATTTTCCAGCAGGACAACGCCCCCATTCACGTTGCAAAACCCTCTTGTGAATGTTTTTTGCATAATGGGGTACATGTCATGGAATGACTCGCCCTTTCCCTTGATCTTATTTCCCAAGAAAATGTGTGGGGGTAACCTCAGTAGGGCTGTATATGCCAATGGCAGACAGTTTCAGTCTGTGGCAGAATTGAAGGCTGCCATCATTGAAGTCTGGGATAATATTGATGCCATTGTCCTCCAGGGATTGGTAAATGGTATGCCACATCGTGTTTTCCAAGTCATATATAATCATGGCGGATATATTGGCTATTAACAGTAGTGGCTTTATTTCGGCGGGACACTTTTTCCCCTCTTTTTTTACACGTTTATTTTTTTTTCCTGCCCAGGTGGGGCTTGTAACTTTACTCCTTGTAAGTATGTATTTGTATATAGACTTCCTTAATATATTTGCTTCGTTCTTATTGGTTTGTTTCGTGTCCAGTTATGGCATATAATCAAGGTGGCTTTATTTCGGTGGGACACACCTTATATATATGCGTAAAGAACGCAGTAAAATGATAAACCTCTCCAAAAAGGTAATAGTGTAGTGTCAACAATGGGGAATTGCTTGAAAAAAGCAAAGAATCTGAACTCGCTCTGTCAAATCGCTTTGCGTTATTACAAAATATGAAAGACACCGATATAACAGAAGAAAATGAAAAAATCGTCAGTGACTTTCTTGTAACAGCGGGGTTCCAGTACCACCAACAATGAAACCTAAAAAAATCAAAATCCCTAAAGAAACTTTAAATCTAATCGGAAAACGACATGTCTTGGAAGAACACAAGAATAATTGTTAACAAAATGGAATATGTGGAAATTTTCAAGACGATAAGAAAACGTATCCGGGAAGAAACTCGTAAATTCAATACGAAATTGGTACAAAAAAAAATTGAAGAAAATAAAAGGCATCAAAAATGCAAAACGCAGGCTAATAAATGGAAAAAGCAAATACTGGCCTTAGAATGTAATGATGGCTCAGTATGCAGAACACGCCAGGAAATGCTTAAGAGGGTAAAAGAATTCTACACAGACCTCTATAAAAGTAACGATCAGCAAAATCTGCCAACAATTGTAGTTACAGAAGAAATGCCGGATGTTTTAGTATCAGAGGTAACAGATGCCATACGATCAATGAAAAATGGGAAATCCACAGGAAAAGATGGCATTTCTGCTGAAATGTTAAAAGCTGGGTGTAAAACGCTTCACAAAATATTGGCAAATCTCTTCTCAAAATGTCTTAAGGAACAAAAAATTCCTAATGCATGAAAAAATGGCGATGCTATTCTTTAGCATAAGAAAGGAGCTCAAGACGATCTTAAGAACTATCAACCAATTAGCCTTCTCCCTGTTATGTACAAAGTTTTTAGAAAAATCATTACAAAAAAATTTATAGAACATTAAAATCATTATTATAGAACAAAAAAATTTATAGAACATTAAAATCATTACAAAAAAATTTATAGAACATTAAAATTATTACAAAAAAATTTATAGAACATTAAAATCATTACAAAAAAATTTATAGAACATTAAACTATGCCAAACCTCTAGAACAAGTAGAGTTTAAAAGTGGCTATAGTACGATTGACCACATTCAGGTTCTTCAGCAAATAATATAAAGACACAATGAATACACTTTACCACTATGCATTGCCTTCATCGACTACGAAAAACTTTTGACTCAATTTTCAAACCATATATTTTAAATGCACTAGGTAACCAAGGTGTGAACCCAGCTTATGTTAGCTTACTCCAGTCCATATTTTATAAAGCAAAGCGACTATATCTATAAACAGACAGAAAGTTGAAATTAACCTAGGGAAAGGTGTACGACAGGGAGATATAATCTCGCCCATATTATTTTCAGCTTGCCTTGAGAAAGTTTTTCGTAAATTAGACTGGGATCAAAAAGGCTTAAAAAACAACGGAGTTCATTTAAACCATCTAAGATACGCCGACGACATCGTATTTTTCGTAAAAGATCCAGAAGAGCTCCAAAGACTCATTGAAGATCTAAGAACGAAAGGAGAAACATCTGGCTTAAAAATCAACTTGAAGAAAAGCATGATCATGTTTAATAAGTTTATACAAACTAAGAAAATCTTTGTTTCGGAAGAAGAAATACAGCAAGCTGAAAATTATATGTACCTAGGTCAACGAATTACGATGAAAGGCGACATAAATCAAGAGATCGAACGTCGTATCAAGCTTAGCTGGCAAGCATTCTACCGGCTACAAATAATTTTTAAAAAAAAGCTCCCTATTTCTTTACAGAGGAAAGTTTTCGATCAATGCATCCTACCTGTTCTGACTTATGGTTGTGAGACATGGACATCAACTGCCAAAGGTATCCAAAAGTTACGAGTGGTACAAAGGAACATGGAACGGCAGATGCTTGGTATCACGCGACGAGATCGAAAGACCTTCAGTTGGATAAGAGATCAAACAAAAGTTTGTGATATCATTGCGAAGGTAAAAAGTTTGAAATGGAAGTGGGCAGCCCATATTGCTAGAAGAACTGACAACAGACGGACCAAAAACATCCTAGAATGGATCCCACTAGACACTATACGCCCAAGGAAAAAGCCAAAGACGGAATGAATCGATGAAATAATTAAATATATTGGGCACAAGTGGCAGCAAAATGCACAAGATCGACTTCGTTGGAAACATGCGGAGGAGGCCTTCATCCTGCAGTGGATTGACAACAGCTGAAATGATGATGATATATATATGTATACATATATAGCTTCATGTTCAACCATTATATGTCCACTGATGGATGAAGATCTCTCGAAATGCTTTACACTCTATTCTTGGCAATTCACTCCCATATCACCTCAATCTGTTTTATTTCATCCACCCATCTCCTGTGAAGACGATTTCCTGGGTTTTTGAAAAATATCCAATTAATGAACGATTCTGATCGCTTAAAGAATATTCAGGAAAGAAACAAATGTACTTTGCTAAATATTTTTATCACGTTCTTAGTTTTTAGGGAAAAATTTCTCTTGCGTTTTAGATATCAACGAGTGTAACACGCTTCCAAACGTATGTGCGAATGGTCGCTGCGTGAACATGCGAGGCTCTTATCGCTGCGACTGCTTTGATGGCTATGAACCGACACGAAATCAAAAGGAATGTCGAGGTAATTGATTCATTTATTTAGTTTTCATCATCGCATTCATGCAAATGTTTTGTTTTTAATTTTTTGCTATTCCTTTCAATAGATGGTAAAATTATTAGCACTTTTCACAGTTTTATTAGTAGGAAAAAAAGAACTCAAATTATGTAACAATGTTGAATATGTTATTTATTAAAAGGAGTAGTGTATACATAAAAATGCGAAATTTAATTTTATATATAAACCTTTTTCAAAATTATCCTATTGTAAATATATTGCTCCGTATCTATTTCGCTAAATAAAGGGAATTTCATAGTTCTAAATGGAATATTTGCGGAGTTACTGAAAGTTAAATTTTTTCATTTATAAACTTTCATCGCTATATTGGCGACTTTTTATTGAAATACTAGCAACCTGAAGGAACTACTTTTGGAAAATAAATTAAGTGCACACATGCGAACTTGTTTTAAACGGTAGACAAACTCGGAATTTAATGAAAGTGCGCTGTCATATTTGGCTTTTTTTTTTTCAATTTACAGACGGGCCTTATTTACTTAGTGACTAACTCCATAATTTTTAATGTTCGATATCTTAACGACTGTTCTACACAGAAACAGGAAATATATCTTACTTAACTAATTAGATAGAGCAATACCTTTTTAATTAGAAATTTTTTGGTTGAAGACCTGTATGAAAAGTAAAATTCCGTATTTTTATACATACACAACACCCCTTGAAAACAAAATAGCATATTCAACACCCTTATATAGTTTGACCTTTTTTTCTCTGAATTTTTTCCATGGTAATTAACAGTTAAAAAATAATTGCGATAATAACTACTCTTAATTACTCTGTATAACCAATTCCTTAACCGATAGCATTTACTCTGAATCACTCTGTATAACCAATTTCTTACATGCACCATTAAGCATGGCGAGTATTCATGTAGACCAATCTGCTCTGAATTTTTTCCCTGATAATTAACAGTTAAAAAAATAATTACGATAGCATCCACTCTGAATCACTTTGTATAACCAATTTCGTACATGCACCATTAATCATGGCGAGTATTCATGTAGACCAACCTTTTTTTTCCCTGATAATTAACAGTTAAAAAAATAATTACGATAGCATCTACTCTGAATCACTCTGTATAACCAATTTCATACATGCGCCATTAAGCATGGCCAGTATTCATGTAGACCAACCTTTTTTTTTTCTCTGAATCTTTTTCCACGATAATTAAAAAAATAATTACGATAACATATACTCTGAATCACTCTGTACAACCGATTTCTTAAATGTGCCATTAAGCATGGCGAGTATTCATGTAGACCAGTGGTTCCCAACGCAATCGAAGCCACGGACCACTTTTCTACTTCAATTGTGCCCGATGATCACTTTTCCAATTCAATTGCGCCCGATGACCATTTTTCCACTTCAATTGGACTCGCGGACCACTTTGAAAAATTCTTACGAGTTGGCTGCAAGACCTTAATAAAAAAGGGAACTGGGTCTTTTTTGGGGAAAATGTGTTTGTACAATCGTTCTTTGGTAAAAAAAAAAAAAGAAATAAACAGAAAAAGAAATAATAAAATCTAATAATACAGTCAAACCTCGTTAAGACGAACACGCTTAAGACGAATTACTTTTAATACGAACCGTTTTCTGAAATTCCGTCAGATTGTAAAATACTACAAATATGCAATCAATTTCATTTTTATAATTAATTTTAATATTTAATAATTTTTTTTTAAGTTCTCTAATTATTTTTTTAAATAGTGATCCGTCTTTCGGGCCACTTGGGACTCCTTTACAGACCACCAGTGGTCCACTGACCACCAGTTGGGAACCACACATAAACTATAAAAACTATAATATATAAACTATAAAAACTATAATATATAAACTATAAAAACTATAATATATAAACTATAAAAACTATAATATATAAACTATAAAAACTATAATATATAAACTATAAAAACTATAATATATAAACTATAAAACTATAATATATAAACTATAAAACATAATATATATAAACTATAATATAAACTATAAAAACTATAATACATAAACTATAAAAACTATAATATATAAACTATAAAAACTATAATATATAAACTATAAAAAACTATAATATAGAAACTATAATATATAAACTATAAAAACTATAATATATAAACTATAGAAATAGAAACTATAGCATTGTTGGTCTCGGAGGGAAATCGTGCAATAAAATCGTTATATCCACAGTCTTGGCAAGTGTTACTATGATCAATAAGTTTCCTTTCAATGACGATTTCCTTGCGGAAACACCAACGATCTCTTCTGGAAATCGAAAGGTCGAGGAATCCGGATTGTAGGAAATTTTGATCTAGATCTTTGAATCAGAGTCTAAGATTTTTTACAACTTGTTTTTTAATTCACTAACCACGAATAAATTTCCAAAAACTCGCTTTGTAAATCTTCAGAATTTTTACTATAGTATTATTAAACAATATTATACAGTGTCATATAGTATAAAACGTTTATCTGAACAAATTAAGACTGAGCCTTGTTTCAACAATTAGCACTCTGTTTCCGAACACAATGAGCGACATTTTGAAAATAGGCATTGTATTGAACTTCGTAATAAATTCCATATGATATTGAACATACTGATTGTCATTAAATTAGTATTAAATTATTGTTAGCTAATAAATTATTAATTTTTGTTAAAATGGTACTAAACCGTTAATTTTTTATCAAATTACTGTTAAATTTTTATTAAATTGCTGTCACATTTTTGTTAGATTACTATAAAATTTGTATTAACTTATGGTTAAAATTTATTAACTTACTGTTAACTTGTATTAATTTACTCTTAAATTGTTATTAAATTACCGTTAAACTGGTATTAAATTTCTGATAAGTTGGTACCAAATTTATGATAAATTGGTATTAAATTGTTATTCAATTTTTATTAAATTATTATTACTGTTTCAGGATATCGTCTTCTGATTGCATACTGTTTTAAACCTGGAAAGCCTTGCAATATTTTATTAGCTTTTGCATTACGTATTTAAAAATTTAGTTTGTTTTGATCATATAAATTTTGATCTATTTCTCATAAATTTTGTTACTTGTTTGTCATAGTTTTATGTATTTTTTTAAGTTGTTCGACGTGTGTATACTTTTATCTTACCAAAGTTCAGTTTTCCAAAGATATTCAAATTACTTATGCATTTATACGTTATTTTATTGTTTAGTGTCATCCATGTATTTCCTCACATAATTCATGTCTTTCATATAAAGTAAATAATATATGCTGTTTAAATGTGCTATTTAAATTTTAATATATGCTATTTGATGACATGATGTCTAAACCGCATCCTCAACCCACATTTTTTTTCTTACGTTTCGGTTATGTTTCATTTCATTCTGATTTCAACATCTGTTTATGCTGTTAGATATTCGAAGAGGTTTCTGCTACACTCAACATTCTTGTTCGGCTCAACAAACTAACTTAATAGAAATCAACAGGGTTGATTGTTGTTGTGGTATGGGCGTGGCATGGGGACCTGACTGTGAGCAGTGCCCACGAAAAGGAACTAGTAAGTATTTCATCTCGTTTCATGGGAATAACTAAGCCATCGTTATAAAATAATATTGGAATAATATAGTCTGAAAATCGTTACCACTGAATTTTAAAATTTATACTCCTGTAATTTCTCACGTTAGTAATATTATACTACAATAATAATAATAATAATAATAATAATAATAATAATAATATAATATAATAATATATAATATATATAATAATAGTATTATTATACTACTATAATAATAATAATAATTAATATACTATAATATAATAATAATTAATATACTATAATATAATAAATATACTATAATATATTAATTAATATACTATAATAATAATTAATATACTATAATAATAATTAATATACTATAATAATAATTAATATACTATAATATCCTGTACGTTCTCACGTTAGTAAAATATATAATTTCTTTTAAATTATAAAAACAACATTATGTATTCCTCAAATCAGAACAATATTCTGAAAATTGTTAAAATATTGCTCAGAGTTAGTATGGTAAAGTATTCGAGGATCCAGGATTTGATCAGTTTTGTGATATTTTTCACCAGTGGCGGTTGTAAGCTATTGTGGGGTGCCATACCTCCAAATATAGCAGGATTTTATTATATTGCTTATGTGCACTGGCGCTGCCAGCCTGACCACGTGCATACAAGCAGGAATTTATATCCCTCAATTTTATTTTATCTAGAACCGCAATGTTTTTCTCATTAACTTTTAAATTTAAAAAATTTCTCATAAGCAAAATATATATAAGAAGCATATATTTTTTACTAATTTTGAGTCAGTTGGCCAACCCAGTGAGAGGGCGCTACCTAGAGCGAGAATAATGATGAAAAAAGTTTAAATATAATTTGGATATAATTGTGAAATCGTTACGATATAATTTTGAAGTCGTTTCGATATAATTTTGAAGTCATTACAATATAATTTTTAAGTCGTTGCGATATAATTTTGAAATCTTTATTGTGTACTTCAAAATCATTTCAATATAAACTTATAACATAATTTCAATGTCTTTATTGTATAATTTCAAAATCTTTATGATATAATTTCAGAATTTGTACGATATAATTTCAAAAGCCTTATTGTGTATTTCAAAACCATTTCAATATAACCTTATAACCTTAAAATATAATTTCAATGTCTTTATTTTATAATTTCAAAATCTTTGTGATATAATTTCAGAATTTTTAGGATATAATTTCAAAATCCTTAGGATATAATTTCGAAAACCTTATGATATAATTTCTAAATCTTATAATTCTAAATAATTATAATTATGATATTTTATTATATTGATGCGTTTACAGCGTTTTTAAGCAGTTTAACTTAAATGGAATTTTAAGTTCAGTAATATAATTTTTAATTAAAAGATATATATGAATATATCGGTATAAATTAACCTTAAGCACTCTTAACTTTAGTGTTTAATAAACTGAGTTTAATAATTATAAGCACGTTACAAATAACTTTATCCCCTGTGACTATGAGTTTGTTATTTTATTTAAAAACATGTTATTTAATTTGATTTTAGAAGACTATACTAATCTGTGTCCTCATGGAAGTGGATTTGGCTCTGATGGGGAAGGTAAATAAACTCTCTTTTACAAAATTAGTCAACAGGTTTATAAAACAATAAATTTATTTATTATAAACAAATTATTACGTAAATTACGAAAATTAACTTTTCTCTTAATAATAATATTCTAACATAATGGCAAGCGTCAACACAACGATTTGACCAATAATTTCTATCTTGTTAAAATTCAACAAGTTTGTATTTGGAGACATTTTCGAGGCTTGTAAACATATAATTCGATGAATACACTCTTTTTCAAAAAAGCGAAATACCAAAAAATATAACCTGATGATCTCAAAATTTCGCATAAAAATGATTAAGTTTTCAAAAACCAACGAGGGTTAATTTCGATAATAGCGCGCATAGCGCTGGAGGCGCAGCCAATAATACCTTGACGACGTTATCGAAGACCTTATAACCAATTGGATGACTTCGAACGTGGTCGAATTGCCGTGATGCGTGAAGCTGGCTGGTCCTATATAGGCTGCCACCTGTACTATACGGACACTGCGTAATAATACACTACATAAAAATATTGGCAGCAATGGTTTCTGCGAGGAACTCTTCGGCGAAATGATGGCTCTGGATGGCCAAGGCGCACTAATGCAAGGGAAGATTGGTTGGTTGTGCAACAAGCCCGAGCTGACCCAACGGCATCATTGTCCGCCATCCAACGTGCTACTGTGTCTTCCATACCACCCGTGGCACCTTCCACCATCTCACAACACTTGGCTGAGGTGGGGTTACACTCACAATGGTCTTTAAGACGTCTGTTTTTAACCCCACACCATCGACAGAGTTGTCTGGAGTGGTTGTGTAGCCAATCATTATGGTTACCAAAAGATTAGTATCGCATAGTGTTCAACGATGAATCCCGCTTCAGTCTTGGAGCAGATGACCATCAGATCCGTGTGTGTAGGCGCCAGGGCCAGCGGTCCCAACCACCCTTTGTTTTACAGAGGCACACAGCCATTACCCCTAGTGTGATGGTGTAAGGTGCTATCTCATACGACAGTAAGACGTCCCTAGTCATCCTGCGTACAACTTTAACAGCTCAACGATTTTTTGATGTCCCCTTATTGCTGTTTGCGTTACCCTTCATGACGAAACAGCCTAGGGCCATTTTCCAACAAGATAATGCCAGGCCTCAAACAGCTCACATATCTGTGTGCTGCTGTTACTCCTCCTTGGCAGTAATGGTCACAAAACCTGCCGGCAATTGGACATGAATGGAACGTGGTAGGCCGCCAGATTCGGGCACCGCAAAATGTCGCAGAGCTGGAGCAACAAGTGAAGAATGCCTGGCAGAATGTGTAGCAGGATGATATTAGAAACCTTTAAATCTCCTTACCTAGACGTATTGATGCATGCATTGCAGCCAGGGGAGCAGGGTTTCACCAACTATTGATTTGAACATTCAATGTGCAATTCCTAGCCATTGATGGGTCCTACGGCCTTGAATATTTTTATCATTTCCTTTCCTTACCTATATACGTGCTTGATCAGGGGCGGACTGGGCCGTTGACAGCGGACCGGGCGTTTTTTGCATTTCGGCGGCTCAATGCAAGAACAATGATAATTAATTAATTAAATTTATTTAATTAATTAATTTAATTTAATTTACCTTTATTTTAACCGATTAATTTAATTACTTTAACCGACTAATTTAATTACTTTAACC
>QLNU02014176.1:68775973-68790866 GCA_006491805.2 Dysdera silvatica
TTTAGTAACTAAATAAATAATTTGCGTGAAAGTTTCTGATATATGTATGTTTTATAGACTCTAATATATAAAAAAAGAGTTTTTTATACATATGTGAAGCTTTTTAACTACTCTTAAAATGCAAAAATTTTACGTATCACAATTTTTCTCGACTATATGGTGGTGGGTCTGCTGAAATGTAAATATTTAAGTATTTAATAGACAATAAATTGTATGTTTACGATTCCCTAGATATTGATGAATGTACGACGAATATCCATGATTGCTCTGGACAGTGCGTCAACACACATGGGAGTTTTCAATGCTCATGTCAAGATGGTTACGTCCAACGTGGTTCCCATTGTGTTGGTAAGTTTATAGAAATAGACCAGAAACATCTGCTTAGCTATGAACTCAATTATTCTTCAACCAAATTTTAAAAACTAGTATTTTACTAATTAGTGAAGTGCACCAAATGTAAGTCGCTATTTTTGACAAAAGTGGTGTCATTCGAAAGGTCTTGAAACCGGGAGTAGAAAAGTCAAAAACGACTACCCGTCACAGTTTAACCGTTTTCGAAATATGGACGAATTTCTGCCCGAAATACTGCCTCTGCGTACAGCTATACATGCAGGGGAAATATCGCTTAGGGAAACCTTCGGTCTAATCAATAAAAACAATGAATTTTTCAGAAGTTTCCACTATACGATACTTCACCACTATGCATAGCCGTATGCAGCAGCAGTAGCATTTAGGGGCGATACTTCACCTTTATGCATAGCTGTATACAAGGGAAGTAGTGCGTAGGGGTGAGACTTTTCGTATTCATATATTCGAAGAATATGAATCCCTTTAATTAACGAAAAACGAATAATAGAATTAAATGTCAAACAATTTAAATTCGTGCTTATGGTTAAGCTCAAATATGGGCTTAACTGGAATGGTTCTCCAGATATAAATTTTTACTTTCAGGGAGATTATTGGGGGTTTGACTCCGTCTTTATCAGCTTAACTATTATCTTTTATACTCTTTTTTTTATTGCCAAAATTCGTCCATATCTCTAAAGCTGCAGAGCTGCAACAGATAGTTGCACTGACTTTTTTATTCCCACGGTAAAGCCTTCCGCAAGACATCCCGTTTGTCAAAATTGGTGATTCACACTTGGTGCACTTCCCTAGTAAGACATAAATTAATTCTTGAAGAAATATCATCTTGCAACGCACCTGCAGAGGAAATTATTAGATCGTGATAAAATCTGACTTTGGAATTGTATGCGTTTTGACATTTTGCTTTCATTTGCTAGATGTAAATGAATGTACAGATCAACCGCATTTATGCACACCCTCAGGATCGTGCATGAACATGCCTGGAAGTTTCAAGTGTTTATGCCCAAGGGGGTTCGTTTTGGATCCATCGGGTAAATTTTGTACAGGTAAACAAATTTCAGCCATTTTAAAACCAACAAACGTCCACATAAAGAGTCATTTTAAATTTTGTGGATAAACCAGCCCGTGATTGCTGAGAAAGTGTAATAATGTTCATACTAGATATTAGTGACAATGTGTTGTAAAGCTTTTAATGTTGGATAGAGTCTGTAAACTCGTTTCATACAAATCTTGCTGTCCCATGTCAGCAAACAACCGAAGTCTGCTGTAAGTGAACAAGGAGTGTTACTGTTTCGTGATGCCGTTGATCTTCTGGAGGAAAGTCACCTATTAGCAGAAGATTCTTTGAAAATATTATTACTAAATAAAAATGGGAGATTGTAATAATACGCCTTATCTTTTCCCCCTATATTTCACTACTTCCAAACTACTTTTTGCCAACAAGTGGCACTGCGGCCTTCAACAACAAGAAATTGTAACACTCCATATTCACTTCAAGTTCCTCCTAGTTGATATCTGAGGAAATAATAGAATGAGAAATAATATTTTTCAGCCTATAGGCAGTCAGGGGTAATACATATGTTTCGATGTAATTATGATGTTACAATGGATATTTTTAAGATGTAGAGGATATTGGCAAAATTAGGTTTGAAATGGAGGGGGAGAAGAAATTAATAGCTTGTTAGAAGGCTCTCCTCCCATTAGGCAACTTATTTCATAAATTGCTGGACAATAGCATTTGTATGAAATGCATTGATGCTTTCTACCAAAATGCAGTGGCAACGGATTAGCCTAGCCCCTAGAATTCTAAGTTGACGCATCAGCCGCCATTTTGTTGTAGAATTCCGGTTTCATTTACCTTGGCGATAAAGATTTTCCGTATTTGGGGCAATGATCGTCATTTTGGCATAAAAATTGTCAAAAATCCGCGATTTTCTTAAGAATGTACAGATGGTTCACGAAAAGTAGTCCGATGGTACCGTTAGAATTCACGGGAGCTGAAGTCACAAACGGGCTAGCCGATTACAGCAGAGGGGAGGACGTCATTTCCGAACTGATTTTTGGCGCAGACAAACGTTCGGTAAGAATCATTTCTGAAATGACCTCCTCCCCTTTGCTGGGAAACTGCAAGTCCCGGCGCATTATAGAACAAAGATAGCAAGCTATCTTTGTCCCATAATACTCACAAAACAAAAAAAAAGCTTTCTATCAAACATAAAAACTACGCTCGATGGCATTTAAAGTAAAATTTAATATATTTTTTACAATACAGTATAATTTATTATCCAGGTGTATCGAAATTATAAATTAGAATAAACTGGCAGTATATACCTGAGGGATGACCGGAAGAAAAGGTGGTGGATGTCAACTAATTTTAAGTCAGGTTTACGAATATTTCAACAACTCTTTGAGTACTTACTGCAATTTGAAAAGCATATATTGCCGATTTCGTATGATCGTTGGGTAATTCCCTCTTACATTAACTAAAAGCTATTTTCAAAAAATGTAATAAGCTTAAGATGCATAAGTTACCCTTAGCATGAAAGAATTCTTTATCCTATAATCCTATATATGCAAATATTTTTCTAAATTTCTAAAGTTATTTACATACATAAGTAATATGATTTAAATTTCTATACACAGTCATCACCATAGAATTTTCAAAATTATTGGGCGGAGCCAAAACACATATTTCAATAATAATTCATTTTTGTGCTATTATACATAACAGTATATGTAAAATTTAAATTTATTTCAAATTACTGGAAGGCTTGGGCCATATGACTCTATGTCTATGTACATAGTGTTGTCTTAACAAGGGGGCCTAAGGGGCCTCAAGCCCAAACACGAGTCACAAATAAGTAAAGTTCGCTTATTATGTATTATTTTTCTTGTGACAAAAATTTGAGAATTTAAAAGTTGGTTTTATTCTATTCAAAGGAAACCACGGCTACGCAGTGGTAACGCATTTGCCTAATATGGAGTTATCTCGGGTTCGACTCCCAACCGTGCCAAAAAAATGCTTACCTCCTAACTGCTCACTGTAGTTCGGGATTTGGTTCCCTGGGCCTCAAGAGGTTCATATTTCTTGCCGTGGCGAGGAAGGTCCACTTCAGGGACGCAAGCGAAGATGGGCGTAAAATCGTCTGAAATAACTCACACGGGAAGACATGTCCATAACTAGGGGCGCAATCTTGACGGTTCTGCCAGAGGCGCAGCATCATCTAGCCATGTTTCCAATTGCTTGGAAAACTAGGTCCCGGCTGAGCATGTCCCTTGCTATCCTTGCGCCATAAAACTCAAGCAAAACGGAACGAACATAGAAAGACCATCCGAAGAGCCTTTGAGACTGTGCGGCTGTCGGTTCTCCAATCCAAACCTTGTAGGTGTGACGTGTAGGCACCAAATCGTCCGCAGACGACCTAGGTACTGGTCTGGGTGTCATATTTAAAAGGGCAGTCAAAAAAAATTTGTTGCCTACTTAGAAGGCTACAGAAAATAAGATTGAGCCCTCCCCCCCCCAATACCTTGGTAACATAGTTTAAAGGAAATAAAAAATATGGCCTTTTATTTATTTAGCCGGTTTTAATGGATATTGAACCCGTTAATTCTTTGGGTTTTTCCTTCTGTCTGCCTGCCTGTCTATCAGTACGCAATGAAAAGGGTAAGGTAAATGCCGAAAATGATGGCTATTGTTAACGTTGAAAACCTACCGAGTTACTTGAGAATTAAAGAGTTGCGGATTAGATGGCCGCGAATTAATATTAATTGAAACCCGCTAAATTTAAATATCGACCTTAGGCAATTTTCTTTCACATGCTTGTTTTCAAATGCTGGTGAACAAAATCATTCAGCTGGTCATCCTCTTTATGGCTCTCGACACCTTATCACGATAGGTAAAACCGCTTACTAAATAATTATGTGAATGGATCCGCCCAACGGCTCTGAGTCATACAAAACTTGAACTAATTAATGAATTATTTATTATTATCATTACTATTAATTATAATTTTAATAAATTATAGTTATTGTAAATTACAATATTGTTTAGAAATTATGTCTGGTATGAAATTGACATGTTTTAACACAGTTCCTTACCATAGTGTCCTTGTTAATTCCTAATATAAATTTCAATCTACAGACAGAGACGAATGCTCTGATGAAACGCGATGCCAGCATGGTTGCGAAAATATGTTGGGCAGCTATCGGTGCTCATGCCCAGATGGGTTTAGACAACATTACTATTGGAATCAGTGTGTTGGTAAGCAAATCTATTCCAAGATTCTTTTGTCATAATTTAATGGAGGTTTTCATGGTTGCAAAAATATGTTTGGCAGCCGTCGGTATTCGTGCTCAGATGGGTTTATACAACATTACTATTTGAATCAGTGTGTTGGTAAGCAGATCTGTTTCAAGATCCTTTTGCCATATTTTAATAGAGGCTTTCATGGTTGCGAAAATATGTTGGGCAGTTATCGGTGCTCATGCCCAGATGGGTTTGGACAGCATTACTATTGGAATCAGTGTGTTGGTAAGAAGAACTATTCCAAGATCCTTTTGTCATATTTTAATGTAGGCTTTCACACATAGCAGAACTTTGCAAAATATTATTGCAGTGTTGGGTTTTCACTAAGCCTTTAATGCCCGCTCCCGTGGTTTCCACTTACTGTCAGGTTTAGTTCTGTGCAACAGCACACGCTTAAATCGCGGGCGAAGATTTAACATTAAAATCTTTTGTGCATCTATTTCAAAACTCCATAATTTTTTAGCACAAAATCTTTAAATTATGTAATAAAAAGAATATAATAATAAAACTTTATTCCTTATTATTATACCGCAGGAGACTATACAAACGATTTGCTTGGGAAATGGAAAGAGAGCAGTAGCGATGCTAGTAACGGGGCTCTCTTTCCGGTAGAAAAAGCAAGGGATTTCTCGTATTCTGCAAGAACAACAAAGATATTGATTCGCCTTGTTATTAAGCGATTCGCATTCATTGAAACATCACATGGACAGAGTTTATGAGCACAGTCTTGACTCGAAGGCGTTACAAGTGAAGGCTGAAGAGTGGTACAAAGGTGGAGTCTTTATAAGCTGCAAGGCGAGACCTTTTTTTCTTGTAATGAGGACCTGGAAAAGAAGAGACAGAAACAAAAATAGTAGAAAAATGTAAATGAATTTTGAGTTGACCGTTGCGGGTGCACTTTTAGAGGACTTTTAAAAGAAAGATCAGACAAAATAAAAGACGGAAAAGGAAGAGCAAGGAGAAGGAGAACTGGAGACTAAATGGAGAGGGAGAGAAGGCAGAGCATACCTATTTAATGTACCAATCGATTACCAAATAATTTCTCGAAAAAGAGTAAGAAAAAGAGTTTGATAGTTACTCGGGATTTAGAACAAATACTTGCATTTGACATTGCGCTGCACAACGGAATGGAATGAAGTAGAAAAATACCTCATTGTTAAGTTGTCTTTTCATAGAGTATATTAGCATGTTCCTTTTATATTAACCACTGTGTTTTCATATAGATAGGATAATTAAAATATCTTCCTTGTTTATAATTTAAATGTGCTGACAATTAATATTAAATAATTTTACCGATTTCTCGTTTGGTTTTATTTTATTACTATTTTTGATAAATAAAACAACATCCTCGCAAAATTACATGGAAGAAATCACACGTTGAATTTATATTTAACACTAATACACAGTCAGTAAAAAGTTGCCGCTATTAGACACAGGCTCTGTAACTTCCCTCTTCCTCTCTTTCAAGGAAAGGAATACTTTTGAAAACAGCTCTGTGTATAGTACTCAATTCTTCATTTGTAAAGGTTTAATTTTTACATAGTTATTCAAAATGATATTTTGGCTAATAATTTCATATAATAGTAAATGATTTATTTTTTGGTTCTCAGCTCCCCTGACCCCCAACAAGTACTGTCCCTAAGTTTGTGTCTTATCTGCTTGTTTAAAACTGCCATTACTCACACTTGTATGTACATTTTCTTCGCAAAATTTCTTTGATGAAAGGGAAGTAAATTGTATTTGTGCTTAATCTTAAAAATTATGCATACTTTCCCACCTCTACCTTAGTAAATAATATATTTTTAAATTAATCCAGTATCTTTAGAACGCTTTCAAATACAGTTATATCTGTGATTGGGAGAGAGCTACTCCTATTCTTCTGGCCCTGTGGTGGCGCAGTGTGGTAACGCGTTCGCCTAGTACGCCGTTAATCCGGGTTCGACTCCCAACAGTGTACAAAGAACGCTTACTCAGAGATCTCATAAAAAGATCGCACTGCTCACTGTAGTCCGGGGTTTGGTTCCCTAGGCCATAAGAGGTTCGGATTCCTCGGAAAACAGTAGGTCCCGGCGCAGCATGACCATTGTAGTCTTTGAGCCGTAAAACCACAAAACAAACAAACAATACTCCTATTCTAATATTAATATACAAGACTCATGCAAACCTGACAACCTTTCTTGTGATTGTTATACGGTGTAGTGTGTGTGTGTATGTGAGTATATATACTTTTAGCTTGAAACTATTATTAAAAATTTTTTGTTTATATTTCCTTGTCTTTTTCAATAGACGACAATGAATGTATTGGCGGCCAAGCTTGCGGCTCAGCGAACTGTATAAATACAGTTGGTAGCTATTCTTGCAACTGTCCACCGGGATATGCTTTTGATAACATTCTGTTAATATGTCTTGGTATGTATTTTGTCTATAGTCTGTATTAACACCTAGCCAAACAACAACAAAAATAAATATTATTCGCTACTTTTAAAAAAACGTGTCACATTACAGATGCATATTTGGTGTTTCATTGAATAAAGAGAAAACTTTATTAAATTTGTTTATAGTCTGTAAAAAAATAGCAGTAAAAAAGTAACTACTATGCAAGTATTAATTATTTCGTACTAAGGAGTTTACTTAGAGTTTTGACAATAATAAAAAGGAATTATGGTTATCGTTTAAGAACAGTCTCATAAATCTGAATCTCAATTTTTTCTTTTATATTATTTTTACTACTCAGTATAAAAATTGTGCTTAGTATCTTCAGCAGAGACGCACTTTCCAGGACACCTAAAGGAATTGTCGTTGATATATTTTGAATATTGTCAAAGTTGATAAATTTTGAATATTGTCAAAGTTGATAAATTTATTTATAGTTGTCCTTTTATGAACCGATTGTTATGATTAATATGTTATGATTGTTCAGAAATAGGTGGCGGAGGGTGTCAAAATGCTCCGTGCAGTTTTGGTTGTTCACCTTCTGGAGCTCATGGATTTACATGTGGGTGTCCAGATGGTTATCAAAGAATTGGTGAAGGGTGAGTATATAAAAGATGGAAAGTTATTGGATACCTTCACGTGTGTTTACAAAGTTCGGAACGCACATGAAGTCTGAAAAGGAAATAGAAAATTAAAAAGTAACTTATCATTTAAAGAAAATATAGTCATGCAGTTTTATATCACAGCATTAAGGAATTTGAAAAAAATAAAAACTCCAAAAAAATTGAATGACAGCATTGGCTTTTGTCATGAACCAGGAGTATATAGGGAGGACCAGGAGCTCTGATATCACTACGCCAAAAAACGTTGATTAATATTGTTGTTTAATTTAATCTACGTAGTGTTCGATTTATATAAATACCAGGAGTATATGTTGGATCTTTCCTTTTAGTGTTTTATTGAAGAGGAGTAAATGAAAGTAAATCAATGAAAATATGCTGCTGTCACAATAATATTATGACCCGGTGGGAAAGTAAACAGTGTTTTCAAAAATGTAAATTTCACTTTTCAAAGTGTTTCTCCTATAATCTTTTTTTTTTTTTTAGGCATTGCTTGTCGACTGGCAACCAATTGCCTATTTCGAATGGCAATTTACCACAAACGTACGTTAATGGCATTGATAACAACTTACTGCCTCTGGGGTCGTTGTCCCATCCTCAATCTCCGACGTTGCCGGACGACAGTACCTACGGAATTTCAGGAGAAAAAATAATCTCAACAGAAGGCTGCTATTCATGTAAGCTAAACAGTAATAATCGTCAAAAGAGGGACACTTCACACTCAGAGTTCAAAAGCAGCGCCAATTCTGTTCATAGCGGAATTTCTCATCAGATAAAAAGATTAGACAAGCGTATTCCAAATAGAATAGTGAGTGTTTCATTTACAAACATTTGCTCTGTTTATTAAATTATTTATTTTAAGTTTTCTCGCGAATAGCTTAAGTGTAAGACGCACAAAATTCCCTTTTCTTTACCAGTGATTTATCAAGTTTTGTTAGCATGCTAAAAGATTTCGCTGTCTGGAAACTTCCGATCATCCATAAATCCTTCCATATTTAAAAGTATGAATTGGTCCCTGATATTTTTAAGTTTTCCAGCTCTAAGCTTATCAACATATTCATAAGGATTGTTCTCCTCGGAATATTTCCGCTATAAATATTTGTTCATGAAAAATACTCAGCAGACGAAAATAACAAATTCCATGAGAACCCCTCGAGGCATGCTATAATTGATGCCAGGGCTCAGTACGCGGCTCGACGATTAAGAAACACTGATTTAGAATTGATGACAGGCAATGGTGGGAAGGGGATTCAGCGCCTTAGACAGTGCTTTCTCAATTTCCTGTCGGAAATAAATTCAGTTAAGCTGCCAGAACTTACAAATCACCTATGTAATTCTTTAAAAAAAACGAACATAAGTGTGTCCACAAACACTGAACACTCGGGCCCAGGGCAGTGTTCGTTTTTCTTCCATATATGGAAAGCTCTAGTTTGAGATAAACATTTATATCAAAACTATTATCCATCAATTCCTCACGAAAAATATAATTACAAAGAACATGCCTTGGTGGCTTCGGTTGTTGAACATTTCGCAATGAAAAAACATTTCGCAAACATGTTAACTCTGAAAAGTGTAATAGCATCTTACATAAATACTGAGTGATTATAATCACGTATAATCTAGCTATCCGTTAATCCGAGAAGAAATGTAGAAAAGTTTCATTGATTCACTTCAAGCAGATATGGCAAAGGTCATTATTGGTTTTTTTTTTTTTAATATATACATTTTCGTGCATTTGTTTCATTACCTATATTTGTCGAAGATTGCTTTTGTCACAATATTTTCATTTCTAGATATTACTTATTATTAATTAATGTTCAACGTTAATTTAAATCCAGAAACACCAGTCCCATCATCACATTCGTCACATGCACCACAGGCGAAACGCATCCACCAATTCAACAGTTTTAACCATGGATAGACCAATCGAGCTTCGATTTTCACTTGCTCAACTGCAGCCGAAAATGGAAATCTTAAGGATTCAGTCTGCCATCTCTTACCTTAAAGATTCCGAAACCTTCGAAATTGTTGATGGCAATAAAAGTGGTCTATTTAAGATTACCACAAAGTAAGTAATTCATAAAAAATTATTTTCACAGCAATATTACAATTTAATAAGCATAAATTATTTTCTTTTTAAAAGATGGTTAAAATCTTCAGAACCTATCCATAGATTAATTACTCTTGTACGGCAATTATGTTTTGAAGATTTATAGTGAAGCAAGTTATTGAGCATAATATGTAATTAGTAATCATTTCTATGTTACATTCACTCCTCAATATGGGTGAATTATTTGTATCTTTAAACTAGTAGCGCACTTTACATTGCTTAAAGAATGAAGATATCAGTGGTATAGTGGATGAATGTTGCAAGTGTGCAACAATTGAACATTTGATAAAACACAATATAAAAGTTTACACTTGTAAATCAACTCAACAGGTTTTTCAATAAGTTTTTGAACAGTGTTTTGTCTAAAGTTCATTTTATGCACTTGCAACATCCATACGCTGCACCACCAACTTAGTAATTATGAATTTAATGAATATCTATGAATTTCGTTGTTGGCGTGGTTTAATGTTAAGGAATGGAACTAGTTATTATGGAAGGATAATTATACAAAATATATTTGTTTCAGTTACATTGATAAAAGTGTCGTTAACTACTGTTTCGATAGCCGTGTACTCTCATCCTCTAAATGTAACTGCTTCTCCAATTGTCGGCTCGCCAATAAATCGGACATTAATGTTATCGTTTAACTTTCGAAACATTATATTTGCTGTCAGACCATTCTTAAAGTAAGAATACTGAAATGCTAACCAGCCATCTTTTTCACATTTTACTTTTTCATACCATAATAGAGGTCAAAGACGCAACCAGGATTTCCTACTGGGGGGGCTTGCTGTCAAAATGGCACATAAGCTCAATTAGGGTCCATAAGGCCTGAAAGAGCGCTTTAACAGACCTCTGGAAGGGGGGGGCTCGAGCTCCCAAGACCCTCATGGCTGCACGCCTGCTACTGGTGAGCCAAATCGCTCACCAAACTCATTAATGAACGCTCCCCTCCCCCACCCAACTGTCCTAAATGAGCCGACTGATTCAGTGATTCGGTCACTCAACGGTTAATGAAACTCACCCGTTAATGGATAATACTCATCCATTACTTTCGAACCTCGCAGATCATTTAAAATGATGCGTAAGGGTGAAAAGTAATGAAGGAATAATGAAGCAAAGCTTTTAGAGGTAATGACACTACAAATAAAGACATTATTATTAAACATGGAAAGCCCACTTTAGATGCTTTAACCATACTCGCATAACATAGAATTTTTAACAATAATGTATCTTAATAATACTGGATACATTTTCTTTTAAAGAAAATACACATATTCTATCAGCAATGTTTAACGAAATTTGATCTCAATTATGCGTTTCCTCAATTGATTGATTGACTGACTTACTGATTGATTGATTAATTAATTACGTACAACTTCTCTCTTTTTATATTTCTATAGGAAAGGGATAGCCATTCTTCACACAAAGCACAAAGTAAAATTCCCTGAATTTTACAAGCTTAGAATCGAGGGGAAAATAAAGGATTCTAAAGTCGTGACCAGTTGGAATCGACAACGTGACGAACTATTTCATTTAACAGTTCACTTGATAGTTAACAAATGACGTGAAATTGAGCAAAAATAATTAATTGCACTGCCTCTGCGTAATACAATGGACAGATGGAACACTGTGTGCCATATTCATCGTCATCTATTGTCACCTGTTTCCCAGGTTTGCTTGGATCTTGTGATCAGCTGCTTTTGGTGCCACAAAAAAAATAATATTTCTTTAAAAAAATACGCAAATTCTCAAAAAAAAATTGTTGTTCATCTCATAAACTAATCAGTTTGAAAATTTCCGAATTAAGAGAAGATATAATTTACGCGCCGATAAAAGCAAAATCGAGCAAATCGGTACCTACCAAAAAACAATATTTTTGAAAAACAAATAAAGATTATTTTTTGACGAAACGTAGATTTCTGGTCTGGTTATATATTAAATAACAATTACAACTATTGATTACAGTTAGTGAATATTAGAAATGAATCATAAGCCAACCTTATTTATAAACAGCCTATATTTAAAAAAAATAATTGATCATTTTAGGTTGATGAAATGTTAAAGAAAGGTTTGATAAAATCTCATAAAATGTTTTTGATTTATTGAATGAGTGCTGAATGCGAAAAACTATTAATTTTGTGTCCGATGTCATTAAATATTATATAAATAATTTTAATTTCATATAAAAATTCACAATTTGTCCAAAATTTATTAAACTAAAATATATAATGTACAAAATAGCATATGTAAAAGTTATGCTAACTCTATTATTATGAAAAGAATGCTATAAATAATTGATGATTCATTATTAACTTTTCTTAATTTTTATGATTGGAAAATCTTCGTGTTTTGATTAGCCCCCTTTTGGCGATATTTTTGAAAATTATCAAAATTTTCTGATATTGTTGTAATTGAAAGAACTTCTACTACTCTGTCTATATTGAAGTTGCCAGTAAATGGCTAAAATGTAGTTGCCGGTTCCTCTGTCGCCAATCTGTGCCACCGCCAAACTCCAAATCTTCCTTCTACTTCAATAACTCGAAAAATACAAAAAAAAGGGGGGGAAACGAATCACTTTCCGCAGTTAACATCGATGTCTAGAATGCACAAATTTGTTAGAAATTGTGCCCTAATTATAATAAAAATAATATAATATAAATAATAATAATTATTGTAAAATAATTTGGCGACTAACTGCTGCAACTGAAACAACAAGCTGTAAAAACGACCAGATATTAACGAGAAAATAACCCCAGCCATTTTTAGCTAAATCGCAGATAACTGCTCTAAAAATACTTCACTTCAACTAGAAGTTCATTGCAAGAAATATTTCTGTGCCCGTGGTAAAACGCTAGTTAAAAATTGCTCTCTTTGACATGATCCATTTATATTAATATTATAATTAATTAATACATTATAATTAATATTTCTGTTCAACCAAATGACCACACGAAACCTGGATTTTTTGAAAAAACCGTAAATGCTGCAACGGAATTAAAATCGTAGCTTTAAGAAATTCTGTGATCGAAATAGTATTTTTATTAACCTTTTAACACAAAGAATATATGAGAGAGTAGGATAGAGATGGAATATTTTTTTAGATTTCAATTTATTAACGAAGTTTTCGAAATACAAAGAATTGTTTTTGTTTTGCTGGAAAGCAAGTTTTGCAAATGTTCAGGCTTTCTTGCAACGTACTGTCGTGTAAATGTACTTGCGGCTTTCATGGTGCTTCTTTGACTTACTATGATATTTTGTTTTTTTTTTAATTAACCGCCAAAGTTCTCATTTCTTCACGAAGTCATTTTTGCATCCATATTGAACTCCGATTGTACAGTTTGTATAAGAAATTAATTTTTATTAAATCGTGTAATTTATGAAATTCGTGATTTTGTCTATTTTATTTATTGATGACTGTTAAAATGATGTACAGCTGAAATCGTTTATAATGACACCAATTATAACTACAGATTGCATATAGCGATGGAATCATTACAAGAAGTTTAGTTTCCTATCCCGTTGTACCATAGGCGTACGCAGAAAGTTCATAAGGGGGGTTATAGACTCAATGGGGGGTTACAGAGCTACAACTCGCATATTTCTATGTTAAATATACAAATTTTTATTGCAATGGGGGGGTTACAACTCCCATCAACACCCCCTGCGTACGCCAGTGCTTCATACATTAAATAAATAATGACCCCTTTACTCTATATGACGTTGGTACCTTTTATAACGACGATTTTTTTGTGTGTAAAGATACACTGAGGGGCGGACACAGATTTTCATTTTGGGGGGTCATGACCCTTGTAACCTTCCCCATGTGTCCGCCCTTGTGTACACTATCAGGGGCTGCAACAACTTAACAGCCCATCAGAACCAAGCAAACACTCACTTTCCAGGCATTAATTAAACCACATTATTCCAGTTTAAGGAGTTCTTCCTTCACGCATTTTACTATAGACGTTTAGAGACAAATTCAAACTAAATAAATGTAAAAATATATTGTATATCATACTATGATTTTAAAAAAAATTTCTTGTGACGGCTATCGATTATAATGACTGGATTTTCCAGCCACTTGGAGGCTGTTAAGAAATATTTCCATTTCATTTACGTACGTGCTGTCCCATGGTCGTGCGTGAGAAGAAAGGATTTGGGATAAAAAAAAACCATTTGAAATTATATTTAGCTAAGAAATATTAAGTCGTCATGAGAGAAAATTTACTTTTACCAAAATCCTTTCCTCGTTTTTCTCAAACCCTAATTGCAAATGCTATGTACTGACCTGTTTCCACATATGCAGATCAAATATTGCAATTCAAATGGCAAATATCAATATCATGACGATATCGTGCCATCCATATAAGAATACACTGCACAGTTACATAATTATACATATCGTAAATGAAGAGTTTATGGTTATATAGGTGTGTATACAAAAGAATAGCCAGGGATCTCAGCTGGGGGAGCTTGGTGCCCATACCCAGTGGTGGCGCGGTGGCATCGCACCACCACTTAACCCGAGTTCAATCCTAACGATGCCCTCGATCGCGTGCCCTTTTTTTTGCCAATTGTATCTCGGGGTTGGGCTCCCTATGCAACAGGTGCTTGGTTTCCTAAGAAAACTACAGGTTCCGGCAAAGTTTGACTTCAGCTATCCTTGCGCCGTAAAACATAATCGATTAAAATGCAAATAAATCGAGCATGTGGTATCGACATATGGCGTCTCGAAAGCCGTCATTGCAGATGAAAAAAGATAAATTATACTGCTCTAAAAATTTACTACGCTTTCACCCCAATATCACCTGAGCACCATTATTTCTTTAGGTCTTCCTTGGTTTTAGTAAAAGTAACGTGCTTGTCCATCGTGGCGTTAACACGGTTTTGATTCCAATGGTAGTATAGAACGCATTTTTTTTTCTGGACACTGTAATCGGAGGTTTTATTTCTTAGGCAGACATTCAGATTTCTTGGAAAATTGCAGGCTGCAGCGCCGCAAGACCTAGAACGGCCTTGCGTCTCAAGATTCAAACAAATGACTTTTTAATAATT
>QLNU02014176.1:68790966-68809422 GCA_006491805.2 Dysdera silvatica
GTTTGGTATCTTTATGTAACCGAAATTTTGCACTTGCATTTTTATACACACATTTCACCATGTCAATGTACACTTCCTCGATGTCTGCTGATCTTAAAGAGTTGATGACTGCTGATGTTTTAATAGAGTCAAAGGCCTTCTCATAGTCAATAAATGCCACACACAATGGAAGTTCATATTCATGTGTTCTTTCAATTAATTCTCTTAATACTTGAATATGGTCCACATACTTGATGATACTTGAATATGGTATCTATATATATAGATATATAGATATATGGTTTCGTCTGTACATACAATGTACTTCTCAAAGAGATGATAATGGGAGATAAAAAAAAATCGGTATTATTACGTAGGCAGACGTTAGAATGGCACATTATATTAGCTGGGTATGTATCATGTACTATACTCGCGGCAAAGCTAACCTGGAACACTGTTAACACTACGATGACCTACCTATTCACGCCCGTTCAACAAGTGTTCGTTCGCAAATTGGCGAAAAATGAGATAGCCCTCAATATTATTAGGCTATTTATCGCCTAATTTGGAATGCAGAAAAACGCGGTTGCCAAAATTCCAGGCGCCAAATTTCTCGCCAAGCAAACGAAGTCCTCTGAGTGGTCAGTTACTTGAATGACGTCATCGCTCGCTATAATGAGTCTTTTTCCTGAATTTAATAAATACCAGATTTTAATTGCACCAATATGCCTATGTTTTATGTATTTGAGCATTATTTTAATGTTTTATGTACGAAATGTATCTTCTATTAACTCTCTTAACGTAAGAAAGGGCGAACTATATTGCACTGGCGAAATCATACTGCTCTGCGCCTTGTCAGTATATCACGTTAGCTTTGCCGCAAATATAGTTTCATCCTCTTAGTCCTTAGGTGGCGTAATGGCAACACGAGCTTATTCACTTTGCCGGAAATCCGAATTTGAGCCCAACTGATATTGCACACTTGTTGTTCTTTCCTACTGAACTGCAGTGAGGCGTTTAATCCCTCCCTCCCTCCCCCCCCACTTCAGTGGCAAAAGTCCAAATTCCTCGTAAAAGTACGAGTCTTAATGCAATATGTCCTTAGTTGTCCTTGCGCCATTAAATAAATAAAATTATTTGGTCTTTTTGTATATATTATGAATTTGTTATACAATAAAAATTTAATAACACTTAACACTAGGTATCACCTCAGGTTTATATGGAATATTCACAAAATTTAGTCTCACTTTCTGAAACTTGAACCATCTCTGAAATAAGTTACAATTTCTGATATAAGTTCCTGCTTTTTTTAGAATGTAGCGCTTATAGTATCTATGTTAAATTTTTCCAAGTACATAGCGTCCATAACAGATATGACTTCAAATATTTTAAATTATATAGTGCTTATAACAGATATTTATTCGATGTTTTGAAGCATGGAGCTTCCATGATGACTGAAAATTTATACAGTCAGTTCCAAAGTAAACATAAAACATTTTATTCCTTTATCTTTAAAGCAATGGAAATCTTAAATCAATTATATTCCAGAATTACCATAATCAAATCCAATCTTTTTAACAGGGATACTGTACTAGAATAATTTTAAAATAGTTACAGACAATGAACTTTTTAAATGCTCTTCAAATGGTAAAATTGATCGCTTTACCGTCATCCTCTTCTCAAGAACCAGGGCCATGATCTTGTGGAGAGAGTGGTAAAACAAAGCTGATGTGCAGAGCCGAATTCTTTATTTTCATGTTAACAGATCCAGTACCAAAGTTGTATTTTATGGGCGCCAGTAAATCTAATTTCGTTGCCGAACCCAGATGAGACAGCAACTCTTTCACAGTTTGTATTGCAGAGGCTTCGCTCTCACTTGGCTGCAGTGGAACCTCGCTTACAGGATGTTCGGTGTCATGAAGATTCGTAACGCCGTTGTTAGCATTGGATTCTCTCGAAGTTTCTGCTTCAGCGGCAGTGCTTCCAGATTGTCCTAAGGGAACAACGTTTTGTTGAATTTCAGTTGTTGTTTTGATAAACGACTCATTACCAATGTGCTCAGTGGTCATCGCCACATTCTGTGTATTTTCAGCATGGGAAGCTGGCGTCAAATTCATCGGTTCTGAATGTAACGCTTCAACTGGAAAAGTGGTTGTCTCTTGGTTTCCCAGCTTCGGTTCCTCAGCTGGTACTGGAGTAATTAATGGTTCAGCAATCTCTACAAGCGAAGACAAGATACATAAAATCAAAGGCGTAAAAAGAACATGTTAACGAAGCACTAATAACAGATATATGCGTGGGCAGGAAGTTCATGAGGGGGGGTTATGGGCTCAATGAGGGGGGTCACAGAGCTACAATTCATATATTCCTATGTTAAATATACAAAATTTCATTGCAATGGGGGTTACAACCCCCAAAACCACCCCCTGGCTACGCCTATGGTCACAGACCTCCCATAACACGATTGATCTGAAAGTCAAGTGGGCCTCAGAAATACATCAAACTAAAATAGGAAACACACACAGTACCGGATTTAAACCAAGTAGTCCCGGTTCCCGCGATTTTGGAGCCAGCAAGGGCCTGGTGTTATTTGAATTGAAACGTTATTTTATTCTCATTTATTTGCAATGTGAAAGGAAGTTTCATTATTGTTAAACCCGAATATCAAAGGTATAAACTTCAAAGGAAATATCATGATTTTTGACTGAATATCGCTATGGCCACATTCCTTAGGGGGCTCAGACTAACCTTTTATCAAAGGGCCCACGCAAACCTTAATCCGGCACTGATTGCAGATTATAAAGTTTCGAAAATCTCGAATAATCCGCTCTTGCAGTTAATGAAATGTATTCGTCTTGACACATAAACACACATATGGAAGTCACACCTTTGTTTATTCCTAAAATTTTAAAATTAAATCAATTTTTGGGTTTATTTTGATAATATAGAAACTTACAAAATAAAAGGAATAGAATATCAGTTAACTGGTAATACCCATGAAAAATTAAACAAGACATAAAATAAAGGCACAAGGTAAGGAATAATTAACAACGGAGGGCTCCATTCCTATAAGGGAGCTAGAAGCTTGAGTGACAAAAGATCCTTTAAAAGTCGTGTCTATGAAGAGGGCGCCTAGTTACTTCAATTTATTTCGCTTATGTTTTTACGGCCCAAGAACAGCAAGAGTCATGCTACACCGTGGTCTACGGTCTTCCATAGAATACGAAGCTCTTCTGACTAAAGAACCAAACCCCGGATTACGGTGCATTGAAAAACTACACGCGTTCTTCGATACCATTGAGAGTAAAACCGTTGTTAATGACACAATAGAAAAATGCATTACCATTACACTACCGTAAGCAGGGGTTCAAAACCTCGGGTCGCGGAGGGTCGCGAGAGAGTTAAGGAAGGTCCAATATTTAATATTAAAATAAGTTTGGTTGTTTTTTTTGTGATTTTTAGTTTGGAGGGAAAACATTTTTTAAAATTTGGAGATATGTTAAAATCCTTTCGCTTAATTTTGCCATTATTACTATTTAATTTTTCGAAATATTTTCATTTAATAGAAAATTTTGTGTGAAAAATTTGATCAAATTGCTATCAAGGACACCCATATGGGAGTAAGAGGGGGCTTGATGCTCTCCCCGCCAATAGGGTGCTTTTTAGCTCATTACTAATTGTCAAGCAGTATCAATTATTTTTTAGCGTTTTGGTATCTTGTACATTCACTAAAATTCTCAACAGCTTTGAGAAGGAGGTAATATTTCTTCTCAGTCACCCCTAAAAGCAGTTGTTAATTTTTCTTAGCCCCCCCCCCTAGAAATACTCGTATGGGCGCCCATGATTGCTATGTCACACCAAAACAGCAGTGTCGCTTATATAGTCAAACAAACACATAAAACAATTAAAATTTAATCGATATAACGATTTGATCGACATGTCGAATCCACATGTGTATGGAACATCCACATTCTAAAAACATCGATGTTCCAACCCTATACTAATTAGGGTGGCGGTTTACACACAAACCGTTATTTAGGGTTGCAGAAATAAAGGGTCGGAAACCTCTGCTTTAAAGATTGCGGAAATATAGGGTCGGAAACACCTGCTTTAAAGGTTGCGGAAATAGAGGGTCGGAAATCTCTGCTTTAAAGGCTTAGATTTGTGTTTCTCAAAGTGTGGTCCGCAACGGCTTATCAAGTGGTCGGCAGGATCATCACCAAATTTCAGGGAAAAAAAATAAAAATTTCCGGTATAGTTAGGTTACGGTGAGATTTAAGGAATTTCTTATATAAATGTTATTTGTTATAAACCTTACCTTTCGGCCTTTCGTGGAAGGCTTGATTCAATCCTCTGAATATACAAGTATGCTGTCTACATTTCTTATTAATGATGTCATTTTAAATTTGTCATAATAATATCATAACTCACACTCTCGTTATCAAATAGCGTTACTTTAAAAATTATTTTTTTCGGGTAGGTTTGGCATCCTACCCATATTTTATAAACATGGTCGGAGAGTTTTTGCCGAAGCTGGTGCTTTTCTAAAGAAAAAACTAAAAAGCTTATAATTTACCACAAAAAGGAATTAAAATTAAGTGCAAATTATATTTCTAGGGATGAATAAATCTCTTCTTTCGGAGCTCTTATATGCGTACGTAAGCCTTCCAAGAAATTACGTAACTCGAAGGTTACATTGGTTGTGTTTTTTCATGGGAGAGGCGATGTGGGGGGGGGAGATAATCGATAAGACGGTGGCTAAGTAGGGCTTAATATAATTAACCATAGTCGTCAAACTTCATCTCAGGCAATATATTTTTTAATGGGGGCGAGAAATCCCTAATCCTGGTCGTCCTAGATAAATAAAGGAATGTTTAAAGTGGTCCGTGATAAATAAAGGAATGCTTAAAGTGGTCCTCGATAAACAAAGGAATGCGTTAAAGTGATCTGTGAGTGACCAAAGTTTGAGAAACGCTGGCTCAGATAATCAACCCCTGTACTACCGTGAGTAGTTAGTCAGAAAACTTATTATTTATTTATTTATTTATTTATTTATTTATTTATTTATTTATTTATTTATTTATTTATTTATTATTTTGTCGCCTCTGGAAACCCAAGTTGACACGTTGACACTCCCACACCATATGACGAGCTATTTTCAGTCGAGCTATAATTAAATTAAAGCTCGAATTAAAAGCTCGAATTAAAATGACTTTAATCGAGAAATTGAGCGTTTTTATATATCTTTGGATTAAATTAACTGATTTGTACGTCGCCTGCGCAGAAAATCAGGTTTCTTTTGCGTATTGGTCATGCGCAATGATACTAATAGGAGATAGCCACAAATACTGAAATCGGTGTTCGTTATTTCTATTGGGATATAAGTGGCATAGGCAGAAAGTTCATAAGGGAGAGGTACAGGCTTAATGGGAGGGATTACAGAGCTACAACTTATGTATTTCTATGTTAAATATACAAAATTTCATTGCGATAGTGGTTACAACACCCCAAACCGACCCCTGGCTACTCCTCTTTTGTTTTCACCTTCGTTCTCTTGGATGAACTATCACTGTGCTTATAATTTGTCTCCTACTTCATACCATGACCTTTTCTCTCTAGAAAGACAATACCGGGGAAGTTAGGGTTTGGCCTGTTGGGAGACATTTCTTCGTCCTTGGCTAATTCCCTTCTACAAGGGGAATCTCCTTCCACACTTCATCGCATGGAGGGTAGGGTCAGTTCTACATCACTATGGCTTTGCTATATCTCTTCTGGAAATGCAGTTCCGCACGATCAGACAACCTTTCCAAATCATCTCTGCATACGAATTATTATTAAAATTCATTTTGTGTTAAATTTGCGTTTAGCGCAAAAATTACCTATAATTATTTACTAGGCATATATACATTACAGAATAACTGAAAAGCCGACTTTACAAGACCAATAATAATTTCATTACCCCTAAAAATCTTATTTCATTACTTTGAACCTTACAGATCATTTGAAATAATCTGTACGTCTTAAAAGTAATAACCGAGTAATGAAGCAAGACTTGTGGAAGTCATTACGTTATTAATGGTCATGTATAGTCCACTGAAGGCAAAACTCATTCGAAGTGATGCACATTATAACTAGACTACAGAAAAGTCACCAAAGCTTAAATCATCTTATTATATTAAAATTATTTTGTAGGCCTTCGCGAAAACGTTATCAGTAGTTAATAAATGTAGATTTTTAATTATAAATATATTAACAAATATTTCACAAGGAGACAAACCTGTACCAGGCTCCATCTTTCCACCAGCAAGGGGAACCAACTGCTGTAAATTGTTCTCATCTATTTTTGCTCCAGGTGGTAACTTTTCATCCTCAACTTCTGAAACCAAAGCTTCTTTCATCACCTTTCTCACCTTTTCTTGATGGACTGATGTGCCATCGGGTCCAATCTTAACGACTTTTACGAGTTGTTGCTTGACATTTTGTCCTTCATCGGAAACTTCGTCATCATCCTCAATAATTTTACCATTCTTTCTGGGAGCTTCGACTAATCTCATCTGCCACCGTCCTCCTGCATCTGGATGCTGATATACTTCATCCGCTTTTCTTCTTAATTTAAACCGTTTCTGGAATCCTGGATAATTGTAATTAGTTTTTCCGTCATCCTCTGCATCTTTGTAATTGAGAGTGTCTTCATATTCATCCATCATGAGTCCTTCCCCTCCTCTTTTTTGCTGAAAATAAGATTTTATGGGATACTTTTCGTTGGGAAACGGTTGATACAACCTGGACATGTTGATATTTTCGGCCTTGGCTGATAAATAATTTTGATCCGTGTTTAAATATTTTTCGTGTTCTTTCAAAACTGACTCCTGATTGCCAACAACAGTATTTAACTCTTGAAAATGTTCTTGTTGATGCTGCTGAGGTTCTGAATCGGAAATAGGTCCTTTCTTCTCAGCCATTAGTTTAGGGGTGACTTGAAGTCCATGCCATTCGTTTTGCTTATCCAAGAGTACACTTTTTTCGTTCTGTTTCGATTCATCAACAGTTTGCTGTTGATTCGAATCATCTTTCATTTGGATGCCATATTTATCGGATTCCATCCTTCTATCAATCCATATGGTCGTCGTCTCAGGCATCAAAACCTTGGCAACTTTTCCCATGGCATTCACGAAAGTATTGGAAAGCTTATCCACGATTCTTTCATCATCTCGGACATTAAAACCTCTACCACTGCCCATTTCTTTCATGAAAAATTGTTTTGGCTCTTTTTCTGCTATTTTTGTATAGCCTGAGAATTTTCACAAAACAAATTTATTAATTTAATTATAATCTTTATAGATCTTATTTCATTTCTATATATATAAAAAGGAGAGAAGGATATCTTACTAATTATAGACATATAAACCTTATTTATATATAATCTTATTTAATTATACAGTTATATGAAAAAGAAGAAGAACAAGAAGAGGGAGACAGCGAAAGATGAGTTTAATGAGGAGAACGTTCAGGAAGAAGAGAAAGAAGGGGCAACAGTAAACATATTTAAAGAGTTACCGGAAGAGGCAACAGAAAAGTATAATGCGATAATGATTAAACTTGGAGAAATAATGAAAAAGATAAGTGACAACGAAGAAAGTCAGATGAAGAGAGATGTTCAATTACAAGAACAGATGGAAAAACTGGGGGGTGTAAATATGAAGAAATAAGAATGGCGTTTAGAGACATATCTAGAGAATTCGGAAGACTGGTAGAAGAGAATAGGTTCTTAAAAAAAGGAACTGAGTGGAAAAATGAAAGTGAATAAATGGTGGATGAAAATAAAAAGAAGGATGAGGAAATAAGATACAGGATTAAATACCTCGAAGAGGAATACAGGATTAAATACCTCGAAGAGGAATTGGGAAAAAAGAACAGACAAAGTAATAGAATTAGAGCAATTGTAACAGAACTAATTACTTTTAAAAATATAATTAAATTTAAAATTAAATTAAAATAAATAATGAATAGAACATTTAGAAAAAAAAAATCACAAAAAGAGTTATAAAATTTAATTGTGTAAAAATTAAAAATGAAGTATTACAAAAGAAGAAGGGTAAAAATATCAAGGAAATTGAGATACAGGAAGATGGAGATAACGTGATTTACATCAACGAACAGTTATGTCCTTTTAGGAAAATATTGTTTAATGAATTATTAAGAGTGAAAAGAGAAAATGGACGGCGATTTCTGTGGACCGTAAATGCAAGAATTAAGATGTGAAAAGAGGAGAGAAGTGAAGTGATTGTAATTAATAATTAAAACGACTTACAAGAGATTCAATGACTTGGAACTGGAAGAAACGAGAACATGTATAATGCTGGTGCTAAGTATAAGTATGTAAATAATCAACAAAGAAAAAATAGTAAAAGTGTAAATAACGATATTAATAGTCATTATGAAAATAATTGTGTATTTAAGGAACATATCGACTTCATAAAAAGTGGTAATATTCAAATAATGAATGATATTTTGTATGTAAAAAATGATACTAATTTAGAAAGTATTGATGTTGACATATTTCGAAAGGTAAAAAGCAATAAGACAGCTAATAAACATATTGAATTAGAATATTTAGACGATGTTATCACAGATAATAACTGGAATGCTGGAAAATGAGTATGATAATATTAGTAATAATTCGAATATGGATTTATGCTAGGTAATAAGTGTAGGCGATAATGAGGAAAACGTCTGTAATAACGAAGCAGATTATATATACTCGTCGAAAAATAATTGGACCAAGAAAAATGTTAATACAGATAGAATAATATATTTGAATGCAAGGAGGATAAATAATAAAATGGAAGAAATAGAAATATTGTTAAATGACGGCGAATTGCAGATGGATTTTCTGATAGTGGCGGAAACTTCGATAAAAGAACACGACTTGAATCATCGTGAGGGATTCTATAGTTGCCATAGGTTCAGGAATAACGAAAGAGGAGGTAGTGTATCAGTTTATATTAGGGATAAAATGGAGGGCTATTTGCTATGGGAAGAAGTAATCAATATGAGTGATAACTACGAAATAATAGGAATAAAAAACAAAATGAAATAGCAAAGTTTTAGTATATAGACAACAGAAAGAGACTTTAATGGAACTATTAAATTGGCTAAATAATTCTCTAGAAGAAAGTACTATTAAAAAATATTTATAATTGGCGATTTCAATATCAACATAGAAAAAGAGAGTAATAATGGTAATCTATTAATAAATAACATGAAATCAATGGGTTTGAAAAATTTAGTAAAAGAAAACACTCGTATTGCATCACAGTCTTCAACTTTAATCGACTTATGCTTCACAAATACTAATGAGGTGGTTATTGAAGTTAATGACTATCAATTAAGTGATCACAAAATGATAATAGTTGACTTTGAGAGGGAAAAGAGAAAGGAAGTAAGAAAAAAGTTAAGAGTAAGAAATTTTTATACAAGAAACATGAGTAAATTTAAAGATAAGTTAAAACTGATAAATTAAGGAGAAGAATTTAGTAAAGATAAAAAGAAATATTACATTTTTATAACATTGATACAGAAAATAATAAATGAAATATTTCCATGGATAGAAATTAAAGAAAAATGTTACAATAAGGGTTGGACACAAAAAAAAATGTTAAACGAAATAAAAAGAAGCAGCAGGTTATATTCCAGATTTGTTGGAAGGAAGAAACTTGTTTATTTGAGTAAATATAGAGAAACGAGAAGCAAAATGAATAAGTTAATACTAACAAGGAAACAAGAATACTACAAAAACTGTTTTAGGGATATAGATGCTAAGAATAAATGAAAAATATTAAATAAATTAATAGGAAAATCAAAGACAACAAAAGAAAATTCAGAAGGGCTAATGGATGAGGGTATCCTAATAACGGACGATCGTCAAATGGCGAATTTATCGAATGAATATTATGTGCATATTTTTGATACTGAAATAGATACTAAATTAAATAAAAATAAAACTAACGAACTTGATTACAGACATTATTTAAAAAGAGAAAATAACCAGACCATGTATGTCAGAGAAATAAATGAATCAGAATTACTGAAAATTTTACGAACTTTAAACATAAATAAGGGAGCAGGTGTAGATAAAATGAAACCAAAACTAGTCAAATAAAATGCAAACATTTTTCTAAAACCATTATTGATAATTTATAATGACATTATTGAACAGGAAAAGATACCAGATGGAATGAAAATTACAAAAATTGTTCCGATTTATAAAAAAGGTGATAAGAATATTAAGACAAATTACAAACCCATCTCAATTTTATCAGTATTCGCTAAAATATTTGAGCGTTCATTAAATAACAGATTAATTGATGTCACAAATAGATTTAGAATTTTGGATTATAGCCAACACGGTTTCTTGAAAGGCAGATCCACGAAAACTGCCTTGATAAATGTAATAACAAAAATACAAAAATCTCTGGAAAATGGCTTTATCGGTATAGAAATTTTTTTTATTTGAGCAAGGCGTTTGACGTAATTAATATGAACATATTATTAGACACATTATCACATTATGGTATGAGAGGCAAAATTAACAATATTCTAAATGCCTATCTTCAAAGAAGGCAGCAAATAGTACGTATTAATTATATAATATATGTTTCACTTAAAAATAAATATGGTGTTCCCCAGGGGTTCATTCTTGGTCCCCTCCTGTTTTTATTGTATATAAATGATATAGTGCAAATGTCTAACAACAGTTATTTAACATTATTTGCATATGATACAAGTGAAAATTTGTTCATTTTTGCTTTGTTTTTTTATTTGTTTTTTTAGTTTGTTTCATTTTTGCAAAAAAGTTTGTTCAGGGTAAAGACAAATATGAGTTAATTAGAACTGGTGATGAAGTAATTAAAAATTTTGAACTTTGGTTTAAAATAAATAAAATGAGAATAAATGAATCTAAAACAAAAATATTAATTTTTAGTACAACAAATAAGAAAATTAATAGAAAAGAAGATTCAGAAAAAATTTATTTAAATGAGAAAGAAATTGAAATTGTTAAGGAAATTAATTTTTTGTGGGTGGTATTGGCAAAGGACTTGAATTGGAATAGGCAGACAGAAAGAGTAGAAAAGGAGGTGAGTTTGGGAATAGGGATTTTGAGAAAATTGTCGCGAACAGTCCCCGGAGATATATTACTGGGTTTATATTATCCATTTATATACAGTCACTTGACCTATTGTAATAGCATTTGGGAAAATCTAAATAAGAAAAATACCAGACTAATTAAATCACTACAGATTAAATTATTATCATCTTAGAGCAATCAACGCTATTTATTTAAAGAAAAATAACCTACAAAATTTAATAAAGTTATACTTAACAAATTAAATAAACATAATATATAATTATATCAGTATTATAAATACAGCCAATATAGCAGTATCGTAGATAGATACAATAAGTAGAAAAATTATATGACCGGAATATAATATATGGTAATTACAAATTAAAACTTATATCAAATTATATAACATAAAACTATAAAATATAGTAATTACAAATTAAATGGATAAAACGAACGTAGGTACAAGTAACTACTGTGAATGTGGAATAATTATAAACATCAGATAATAACCATCACATCGATAACAAATAATAAGAATGACGTGGATAACAAGAAACAAGTGATATACAAAAGACGAAAATCTGTATTATCATGAAATTATTATATTGAAGATATGCTTTTATAAATTATGATATTGAAAAATATGCTTTAAATTATGATATTGAAAATATGCTCTTATAAATTATTATATTGAAAATATGCTCTTACAAATTATGATATTGAAATTATGCTCTTGAAATTATGTTATCAGAGCTATCAATCAATGATTAACTTTTTTATTTGTAATAATGATATGAAAACGATCTCTATTAAGAAATTTGTTGTAGCCAAATGCTTTTTGATTTATAATTTTAGAAGACTGAAACGATAGGACTGAAATATATATAAGTATAATTTATGCCACATTTCCAAGAATAAGCCTTTGCCTATACCAGCCGTCAAATTCATTACCAAGCTATTCGAATATTCAAGGATGATGAAACTATCGATATTGTATGTGTGTGTGTGTAAAAAATGTCAGGGCTTATTTTTACAAATACATATTTAATTTAATATTTCCTATGGAAATTCTGTCGATCATGAAAGGTATTTTATGAGTTCAATATTTAAGCTTTCTATATATTGCACAATCTCAACTATGTATATCCTAAGGAGATAATTCCATGTCTGCATTTTTTATGCTGATTTTGTTTCACTTTTGAAATCGTCAGAAAAATTAATAAAACAAAAAAATGATAAAACTCGTTAAAAAATATAAGGTTCTAAATATTTAATTAACGTAAAAAAAAAGGTTTTGATGAAATTTCTATCTTAAAAATATTGCAATATTCTTAATTTTTTTATAAGTAAGAAAAGAAAACTAAACTATACCTGACAGCACACCGTTTCCTTTTTTGTCCTCCGACTGTCCAAAGAATTTCTCTTGTGGCTGAAAATATGCTGCCTCTTCATCATGGGGAGATAAGGCTGCAGGCAATAAGAAATGTCACCAGCTTCGTTTGAATGCAAATTTTTCAAAATATATAAAGTATACATGATGTGATAAATCTATGTCTTCGTATGTTTAAGAAGATTGCAACATGGCTCGTTTAGGATGGAAGCAACAGCTTACCATAACCTCAGCACCATGATTAGCAGCTTGCTATAACCTCAGGACCGCGATCAGCAGCTTGCCATAAGCTATGAACCATGATTAGAAAGCTTGCCATAGCCTCAAGACCACGATCATTAGCTTACCATAACCTCAGGACCATAGATCAGCAGCTTTCTATAAACTCAGGACCATGATCAGCAGATTGCCATAACCTCAGGATCACGATCATTAGCTTACCATAACTTGAGGTACACGATCAGCAGCTTAACGTAACCTTAGGACCAGGATACGCTTTCACGCAACCAGGCTTGCAGGAAATCGAATCCAAACTATGGGTCAAAAGAAATGGACCCAAAGGTTAAGTCTAGTAATAATAGTCCATCAATACTTAGTCCTTCATCGATGTCGTTTTTCATAGTATGAATGAGCAACGGCGTAATGCGTGTTGCCAGGGCCCTGAGCAAGTTAAATATTGCACCCGCTAAAAGCCGTTAGCACCCCTTCCACCAATCCACTATTGAAATTTTGAGCCAGGGGCTTTCGTCACGGTGGCATCCACCCCCACGCTACATCACTGTAAATAAGGTCTGTAACATATTTTTACGTTTATCGAGATTAACAAAATTTCTAATTTGTCTGCACTTGATGGCACCGGGGCATGCTTTTTTTTTTTTTTCGTGGGGAATAAAATAAATAACATTTCTGAACCAAATGGGTTTAGACGATCTGATTTACATGGAGGGTTCCGATTCGACTCTGAGCCGAGGCTGTGTCCCTTTTTCTTCTTCACAAAAAGCTCTAACTTGAGCTTAAACGTGGCTATCCAAAATGTCATCCATGAATAAGCTTGCAAATTTGGCAGTTTTTTGCGTTACATCATAACAATTGGATAATTTCAGGAAACACTATTCTGAGCAACGAAGATTTGCTGTTGTGCCTGTCTTCTTCATATAGTTTGAAACCTCGTAAGGATCGAGGTTTTTTGTTGTTTTTTTGGCTAAAAATAATGCAATGTACTCAGGGTACTCAGACTATTAACACTTACGTGAAATTAATAAAAATTTTATATCAAATATTCCTCGCCTTTCATATGACTAATGAAATACTTAATTTTGCAATCATTGCTTTAAATTTATATAGAAAATGAACATAAAAAAAAATAATGAAAAATATAAATTATAATACAAAATAATAAGCAGAACCTGTCTAAACGGACTACCTTTGAGGCTTGATCACAATAGTTACCATAGACAAGTGATCACTATTCATGACAGACTTTGGTATAAGCATAACGAAGTCCTTACCACTTGGACAAAGGCGGTCACCTTACCAGGTTCCACTGTCTATATAAATGAATTATAAATTTAAAAACATTATTAAATTATAACAACAATTATTTCGTCACTGAACACACGACATTTCGAGGGCCAACTGCTCACTTTGTCAATTAAAGAAAAAATTCTGCCTTCACTTGACAAAGGGAGCCATCAACGAAACGTCGTATTTCAAACCTTACACCATTGTTGAAATAACTGTTGCAGTGCAATCCCCTGGTGAAACGTTGTATTGTTTCGTTAGAGATTAAATTATATAGTTTCCTATACTCTGGGTGTTACAGTTTTCTAAAATGAGGCCAAATAGATCTAAAACGATGACGAACAAGGACAAAAGTAGCTTGTAACTACCACAATTAAAGGACTTATTTTCCTAATCATTATACAGTGGAATCTGGTATAGTAACCACCTAGGTAAATTGACCGCCCAGGTAAATTGACCACCTAGGTAAATTGACCACCTAGGTAAATTGACCTCCTAGGTAAATTGACCATCTGAATAAAGTGACTACTTTTTTTATAAAAGATAATTGAAAGGGACTTAATCATGCCTATCAGAAAGTCTGTCGTATATAATGACCTCCTGCCTATGGCGATCTTTGCAGTCCAGTCCAATCCAAAGGTGGTCACTTTAGGAAGATTCTACTTTATATGTTCTCCGCCTTAGAAGAGGATTATCGTGATAAGTAGAGTTTTCTAATTCTCTTCCTTTCCTGACCTGTCAACAATACGTTAAATCCTTTAAAAACAAACGTATTAGGAAGCAAATAGAAGCGTCACAGGGGCTTTAAAAATTATTAGTTTTCTTGAAAAGTACATAGAACAAAGAAAAACTATTTTCTCAGTGTAAAATAATGCGAAAGCTGTTATTTTCGACAGGAGAGTATTATGATACGTTTTTTAGGTTTTCCCGTGTTCGAAGATATTTCATCTTATACAGAACGTTATATCTACCCTTCCTTCCCATTCATATATTAGTAATTTTTTAAAGTTATCAATAATTTCATTTCTACGTAAAAAAGTCACATAAATACTATAAGGAAATAAAGCAATTAGATCTTACTAATTGTTTTAACTTTTGGCGTTAATTACTGGTAATTGGCGATGACTAAGGTTCTCAAAAATACAATGCTTAAGTAAGTGGAAATAACGTATTATAAACACACCTTTTTAATGTACAGTTGTTTCATAATTGGCTTTAAACTGACCACGAAATGCGTGTATGAATACGAACTGCATAACAATTGGTTGGATCCAAACATAAGGAAACGATGGGAAAAAACATATATGCCACGGTGTAAATAATCATATATAAAAAGTACAAATACAAACGATACAAAAATATATAAATACAGAAAAAATATACAAACGCGTATGAATACAAACGTATATAAAAACGTATAAATACAGAAGAAGTATACAAACACGTATGAATACAAAAGTATATAAAAACGTATAAATACAAACGTATAAATACAAACGTATAAATACAGAAAAAGTATACAAACACGTATGAATACAAAAGTATATAAAAACGTATAAATACAAACGTATAAATACAGAAAAAGTATACAAACACGTATGAATACAAACGTATATAAAACTATAAATACATAAAAGTATACAAACACGTATGTATACAAACGTATATAAAACTATAAATACATAAAAGTATACAAACACGTACGAATACAAACGTATATAAAACGTATAAATACAAACGTATATAAAAACGTATAAATACAAACGTATATAAAAACGTATAAATACAAACATATATAAAAACGTATAAATACAGAAAAGGTATACAAACACGTATGAATACAAATGTATATAAAAACGTATAAATACAGACGTGTATAAAAACGCATAAATACAAATGTATATATACAACAGACTTAAAAAGTTAATGAGAATTTTCTAATAAGAATTCTCAGGGACTTCAATTAGAGGTTTTATAGATTATTCTCGCCAAGTGATAGTCGAAAAGCATAGTTTCGTTAATTTTGTGTGACGAAACATACACCAAAAAATAATAAGTCTCTCTCTCTCTCTCTCTTTCTCTCTCTCTCTCTTTCTCTCTCTCTCTCTCTCTCTCTCTCTCTCTCTCTCTCTCTCTATTGAGAAACATTTTGTTTAAAATAAAATATACAAATAAAACTTACTTTGATCCTCTCTGCCTCCAGACATTTCTAAAGCATTCAAGCGGTGAGAACCTGGTTGCAATTCGTTATTAAGGACATAGTTACCTTTGCTCTGCGTTGCTGCTTTGTTTCCGGCATTAAATACTTTGCGTCCATTAGCATCTCGAGAAAACAAATTTGATACTTTATTCAAAAATCCTTTAAATATTCCCTGCTCTGTTGTAAGATCATTTGCTGTGACGTCATCTCCTGCAGTCACAGGAGGAGCCAGAGTAATGTTCGCAATAGGCTTTCCATGCTGATCTGAAACAGAGAAACAACTTTATTCCGGGTAACTCAAATCCGGGCTTAATTTCTAACAAAAAAAAAGTGAAGGAGCCCTAATATTATGATAAATCGATTAAAAAATCGAATGGCTGCAAAAGAATCGATAAATCATGCGAATTATTTATGTTCATTTTTCTGGACAACAAAATGCTTGACCTTAATCTCAAATTTATTACTTTTTCATGACAGCGTCTATTAAGGGACTCCGGCTAATATTTAAATAATCGCCAAAAATGAAGAAGTACCGGAGCCGGGCTCCCGCCCAATTTAAGCTCCGACACAAACTCTGAACTATAAATTAATTTACAGCAAACAGGTAAGTTGTTTTCCAAAAGCACCCTTTTCGACTGTGAATTTACTATTGCTCTTTTCACCCTTCTAAAAAACATTATCAAGACCAAAGTGGTTCAGTTGACCAAAGTAGATTCAGGGCTAACATAATATCATTATCATCAACCATCAACGTAGAGTTCTCAAAGTTATTGGGGTAGGGGGGGGGAAAGCACATTTTATGTACGTTTATACATTACAATATATGTAAAATTGCAATTTATTTCAAATTATTGGGGGGAGGGAGCTCGGACCCATATAACTCTACGCCTATGTCATCAATGATGATGATGATAATAGCCGTATGATGATGATAATCAGTAGCTTGTGGCTGTAAGACCTTGATGACCCCTCGGCATAAAAAAAAAACACCATAAAGCTTTAAAAACTTCAGTCTATTTGTTGTCAGTTATTTATGTGTTATTTAACTCTTTGCATAAATTTTATTAGAAGTAATGATCTTGCTGTGTACATATATGTGTTTGTTCACGGTAAAAGGAACAGAAATCAGAAATTAAAAAACAAATATAAATATAGTAATCATGGAATACGTTGAGTACTGGTATCTAAAGAGATAACGGCGTCTACTGCTGTGTGTGTGTGTGTTAAATTTGTTTAATAATTATATATATTAAATCTTTTAATTGCGTAATTAATCATATAATTAATTAAATATATTGCGAACATTTTATTTTCTGATATTGAATTTTGATTCGATGTGGACCGCGTACTTTAACGCTTTGTACTCCACCATGCGCTGAAGAAAGTTTCTTTTCCAATAATTTAAAAGATTACCAGAGTGAGGTATGGAGAAAATATATAAATATTTCAATATGGCAAATGCATTCATCCTCGAACAATGTGTATGACAATATTTTCTATAAATCTGCACGTGCTACGTGCTTTTATGCGCAACGCATATACACAATATCACGAGACTGGACCACGAGCACCAAACAAAGGAAAGGAAAGGAAAATGGTCTTGCCACAGAAAATGCAGATGATATATAAACACTGCTGTGTTGAAAGTTCCGAAGTATAACAGGAATGGCGAAACAAGTGCCACTTACGGCATGAACACAATTTTTTCATGGCATATGCGCCGAAAGTAATATTCGCGTGTATTTTTTCTTCTCATTTTTCACGTCATGCACAGAAATCAGACAATCACGACACATTTTCAAATGTTGAAACATTATCCAGGAATCAACATTGAATCGTGGCCTGTGCATATGTTCTGTCAGGAATGTAATGGCTATTATATAAATGTAAATCGGTTGAAAAATTAGATAATTTCAGTGCGAAAACATACAGCAGCTAGTGCTTACTAGGCCACATGCCACACCAAGGGAAATATAATAGAGATCGTATACAGAATATATGTAAATAAGGAATTGTAACCATGAACGTAGAGTTTGCAAAATTATTGGGGAAGGGGATGCTAAGCACATATTATGTACATTTATACATTACAGTATATGTAAAATTGTAATTTATTTCAAATTATTGGGCGGGCTCGGGGCCCCACAAGTCCATATAACTCTACGCCTATGACTGTAACACATGTTCACATAATTATATGGGGTCGAACGTTCACATGTAAAGCTGCTTGTAATCTTT
>QLNU02014176.1:68817926-68835413 GCA_006491805.2 Dysdera silvatica
GTTCTAAAATTTAAACTTGGAATTTCCAATATGTTTCTACCGTGACATCTCATGGGTAATTAAGAATTGAGTTGTTATACAGAGATGGGGAACTTTTCATGTTGGAAAGCCTCATTAGATTAGCCATAACATAAAAAGGTCACTTTTAAGGAACTGCAATTAAATATACTTTAAATGTACATTATTTTTTAAAAATGCGACTACATGCACTAACTGCAAAAGAAAATTGTTAAATTAGATATAATTGAATTTAAGACCAATAAATGCAAATACGGAAATTTCAAGTTTAACTTTTTTCTTTTCTTTAGAGTTAGCTGAAACAAGAACCAAATAATTTGAGCTTGTGTGGGATACGATATTGGTGGTATATATATAATAGTCGAATGTATTAACTACAAGAAGGTTGTTAATGCTCAACCTTAGAGTGAAAGAGCCACAAATACCTTGCAACGTAACATGGAACAATCATGTAGATTGTTTGAAAGCATTCATAACAAATGAACCATATTACTTACAGAATGCAAAAACAATAAAGATGACCAGGAAGTTGTTAAAGTAAAAAATAATTAGATGATTAATAAAGATGTAGGAAAAAAAGCTTGTTGCAGTTGTTAAACCCTATTGCTGTTACCGTGTATAAGATCTAAAAAGATGACTGTTCTGTTGCAGATGTTTGAAAAATTTTATTTCTAACCTTAACTAATGATGATAATCTCATGGAAACTAATCAAATAAACATCAAAAGTAGATTTAATCGCGTAATAACTCATCATATTCTGGATTATAGCTTTAACCCGAGTTATATTTGTGAATTTTACACTGCAAGGACAGCAAGGATCACATTACTCCGGAACCTACGGTTTCCGAGGAATTCGAATCTCTCATGGCCTAGGAAACTGGATATAAAACCTAGGAAACTGATATGCCCCCTGGACCTACAGTGAGTAATTAGTGAACTTTTTTTTTTAAAAAAAAAAAGCACTGTAGATCATCTAAAGTACATGTGATCTAAATCTTTACTTAAGCAGGAAGGAAATTCTAGGAAATTCCCCCAATGCCATTAATCCAAATTTTGTGTTTTACATCGTAGTTTTCCAAGCAAAATCAGATACTTTTCCTGAAATATATTATTCCAATAAAAGCACAGAAAATGCCGAGATAAAATGGTCTAGTTTAAAGAAAACACTTATAAATGAAGATTTCGCAACTCTCAACGCAATAATAATATTGCCTGTAAGTTTTTTCTGTTGGACTTGGAAAAATATTTCTCTCGAGCTTCTATTTATGTATAATAACTTAAGGAATTCCTTGAGTTAAAAAACTGTAGAGAAACTGGTCTTTTACTGTAGACTGCTTCGTAGAATAGATGAGCCTGGACTTAAATGCTGATGAAGATTCTATAACATAACCTTTGAAGAAATTCTGTAAACATTGTAACTAAACCGATTTTACTTTAAAATGCATTCATGTTCACTGTTTGTGGTATTTTGATAAGGTTTTAATATGTAAAATAGTTATTTTCTGGGTTTCTGTCAATTACTGCCACTTCTAGGGCAGAAACTAGTTTTTACCATACCTATTTTAACTACCTTGGCAGAAACTTGCCAACCCTGGTATGTATACAGGTATCTCTGAAAGATTCACACTATCTGCGACATTTTTGATGCTATTTAATAGTTTCTCTCCCTATTGCAATAATCTTTGAAAGAAGTTGAAATACGGCTTTGATACAACGGCTATAGGAAATTAAGCCGTCAGTATCAGAAAGAATACTATATTTACTCACCTTATAACAAATCTCACTCATGTAGGACTTTACTGGGCTTGATAAGGTATGTCAGAAGTTTATCTGGGATTTTTTATTCGCTTCATGTTATTTTTGATGATAAGATGAAGACAGTTTTGTTTTTCATTTATCAGCTTAGAAGAATTCTTCTGAGCAACTTAACTATTCAAAACATAAAGTTCAACTGACAGAAAAATAAATTTTAAGTGCAAATGTCATTGTTAGTTCCCCAACAGTAGAAAACTTGAAGAGAGTAACATTGTTAGCCATACTCTTTTTAAACAGCAACAATGCTTATAATATAGTTTAAAAAATAAGTGGAAACAGAGTGTTTGAATTAAAACTTGTTTTCGACATCTGTTAAAATTGAGTGAATTTTAATTGAAACATTAGTTCTAAAAGTAGAGGAAAAGGGGGGTAATATTCATCCCCACTTTGTTTTTTATAAACCGGGCCTACACTTCAAGCTAATTTCACTCGTTTTAGGAATGGTTGGTCATATATGCTAATCAGCTATGTCCACAACAGGAGTGATAATTTTTGGAATGTACACAGCAATATCTCTTTTCATAATGTGATTACCAAACAAAGGGACATCACCAGGTTTTTTAAGTGCGGGAATTATGGATCCCCATGAAATAGTCACAGTTTATTTGGCAAAAATGAACTTTATTATTGAAAAAATATAAATTATATACAAAACTTTCAAATATAAATTTCTTTCGTGGCTCTTGTACATTCACTGTGTGCCTATAATTGAGACATCATACACATGACCTATAGTTCTCCATGGTAGTCATCAGTAACAGCTGAGTCCCTGAAGAGATAGTTGGTGTTTCGCACACCAGGTTGGTCGTCTTGCAGAAGAGTTTGTTGGAGTGAAGTGGAGGGGAACTGTTCATTTTCAGCTTGCTTTTGGTCATCACGTGCTGCAATGTAGTCTAAGTCTGGAAAAATATGGCGATTACAGGGAGAGGGGTCCATATTACCAGCAACGCCATGTTGAAGTTATCACACCACTATTCCCAAACCTAACCGAAAACTAAAAAAAGTCTCATTTTGACATATTTATCTAACAAGGGTAGTTCAAGGTATGACATCGAAATCTATGCAATGTGCAACATAAATACCCATATTTAAAATAATGATCTAACCAGCCCAAAAAATGAATAGTGATACTGACTCTACATTTCTTTGTGTTTGATCTTACATATGCAGATTTAATTATTATTTTTTGCTCAATGATTTGTAGATCTACCATTTTCACATAACTTCACACCTATTTCTCAATGCCATTTTAACGCATTTGAAGGGCCCTATACGCAGTCTCCCTTTTTTCCACTTCCAAATTTCCGAGTTTTTGCAATAAAATATGTGTGATAAATAATAAACTTCGAGTAGCAGGTGCTTCACATGGAAAATTGTATATATAAAAATAACGATTCTATTCTGAGTTAAAAAAACATACCAACTCTCACTGCTTAAAAACTGCACATGCAGAGCCGGATTAAGGTTTCGTTAGGCCCTTGGCAAATTTTTTCCCGGAACCCTTATAAAATAAAGTAATTTGCGTAAGTACAGGGTTTTTTTGCGTGGTTTTTTTTGCGTAAGTACAGGGGGCGAAATTAAACTTCCCCAACTCAGATGGCTGTGTAGGGCGTTGTATGGGTCACAGAGACATGAAATTTGGACAGCAGACACTTCAGATCATGCGTTCGATTGTATGAAAAAAAAAAATTGATTTATTGAAAAAAAATATTTAGTACAAAAAATCATCGATAGACGGTGCTGCAGCGCGACAAAACGTTTTATAGTTGTTCTATATGTTCGCAATGGCTCTGTACAACCCTGTCCAATCGCAAAACAGTGTGTTCTACAGCTGAGAGCAGTGAGTCCGCATGAAGTCCACGAACATGGAGACGAATACAGTCTTTCAGATGTGACAGGGTTGCGGGTTGTTCTCGGTAGACATGATCCTTTAAGAATCCCCATAACCAAAAGTCATACAGGGTGAGCGAGGAGATCAACTTGTTGGAAAACAACGGCTGATCATCCGTGCAGCGGTGAAAGTTTGCCGTAACACCTATTGAATGCCACGATGAATATGGGGAGGTGCACCGTCCTGCATAAAAATAGTGTCCTGGACACGGTGACGTTACTGAAGTTCTGGGATCATAAAAGTTGTCAACATGTCCCGATAGCGTTGTCCATTGACGGAACAGGTTTTAAACCCTGTTGGAGTCATCTCCTAAAAAAATAAGGCCCAATGATGAACGTTGAAGTGAAACCGCACCATACCGTAATTTTTGCAGGATGCAAGGGCACTTGATGGATTGCGCGTGGGTTTTCTGTTGCGGCAGTTGTGCGTATTCACTTTTCCATTCAGTTAATAGTGCGCCTCATCCGTCCACAGAATGTTTCATGGCCAAGCGGCATCGACTGCCATTCGTGTAAGGAACTGCAGTGCAAATGTTTGCCGAACTTCAGCGTCCCGGTCATACAGCTGGTGAAGACTATGGATTTTGTAAGGATAATAACCCACAATTCATCGCCAAACGGTGGAATAGGGCATATCAACAGCACGAGAAATAGCTGGTACACTCACAACACCATACGGGTCTTGGCTAGCTGTTTCCATGACCGCCGTAGCCACATCTTCCAAGTTTACAAAGCCTACAGGTTTTCGTCCTCTACCTGGTAAAATTCTAAGTTGTCCGGTTATTTCGAATTTTTTCATCATGTCAGGTAAAGCGCGCGTGGTCATTGGTCCTCGGCGTAGGTTTTACTGCCGGCTGAATGCTTTTATTGCAGTAGATAAGTTCTTGTCATTCTGGTAGAAAAGATTCACTAACCGAGCTTTGTCTTTCGATGTCGGTATTGTGCATCAGCGAATTGTAAACTCCTTCTCGTCAGCGCTTGTCTTCCTCTTTTATCGGTTGCACAGAGGCTAGGTTTCTGCAAATCACGTTTCGCTAGTGTTACAGCGCCGTCTATCGGTGAACTTTTGTACTAAATTTATTTTTTAATAAATCTCGAGCGTATGATCTGAAGTGTCTGTTGTACAAATTTCATGTCTCTATGACCCATACAACGCCTTACACAGCCCACTGAGTTGGGGAAGTTTAATTTCGACAACCCTGTGTTTCTTTTGAGGAGAAATAGAAATTTTTAATATCAATCAATTATTGTTTTAAAATTTATTTAAAACATAATACACACAAGCACTTTTCAATAACTAAAAATATGTAAGTGATAATATGAAAATCTTGTTTATAAGAAACAGATTGTAAATTTTATATTCTGAAGCCCTTTTCCAGCCTAATTATCAGTTATTTCCTCATAGTTCATGTTATCTAAAACAGTGGTTAAAACAATTTTAGTAATAAGACACGGGGAGGTAAGAATGGTAAATTATGAAACAAGAGAAAGTAAAGGAAAATTAATAGTTATCTTATATTAGCCATGCACTTTATTGGAGGGGGGGGGGGCAGAGTACCCCCTGCCTTTGCTGGAGAAAAATTTGCTATGTCTTGTTAGTGTGAAGTCTTGGCAATAAGTGAAAGTTTTCTGTGGCTAGAAGTTGGCGGAGGTTTTTCCTTACGCCGGTCACCGCCCTCCTGAGTAAATGCAAGGGGAAAGGATAGTGGAATGTCCACTGGTCCCCACCGTATATATATCTCTTCTCTATATATATTTTCTCTTCTTCTTCTTTTTGCAAGGGTTTCATTGGGAAGGGTGGCCGCCGGGGGCGGCGCTGTAATCCCAGACAGGACGCTTGAACAGCGTAATCAGCCGCCGAGGCGGCTGAGGGGGAGATGGATTGCCGATCAACACGGCATTCATAGATGCACGTTCACGTAAAGTCGTCATTCAACTTTTTTTTTCTCTTTAACCCCTTTTCTAAGGGTTACAGCCACTGACGAGTGCGCTTCTTTGCCAGAAGTCCCGTTTCGCCATGGTGAAACTGGTATCGAATGTTTGCATTTTACAGTCTTGGTTGAAGATTTATTACTTAATGTACGACTCTGAAACTTAACGTTCTTTGTGCATTTCAAGCCATTGCTGAAAGTTTAATGCGTTGCAGATGGCCGTTGGAACAAAAATCTCAGAGGATTAGGCATTTTGAGAGTGAGGGTGTGAAATTACAAGGGATGTTAAAAGAGGGGCAAGTGGAAGAAGAACTGTAATTGCAAGAAAGAGGAAGTGGGTGTATACAAGTAACTTTAGAGGGGAATTTATAGTTAGAAACATTGCAGAAAGAAAATGGCCAAAGTAGATTTAACTGGGATAATGCTTATTTGGCAAAGTAACATGATTAAATTAATTCAAATGCATTAAACACAAATTTGTAATAAACAATGAGATAATACAATAATTATTATCTCTGAGAATTCACCACTACTTCTACTGATGAATAGCTTCTCTTGATTGACAATAATGAAAACAAAAAACAAACAATAATTATAGTTAATAGCTCGTCATAAATAATGAAGTTCACTGATCATATCTTCTGCGCCATAATTTTTTTTTAACTTGCTTAAAAAAAAAAAGTTAATATTTAAATTTTCTTATCTGGCTTGAAAAAGGTTCGCGGATTTAGTTCACTTCAAATTGAAACGTTCACCCTGTTTATTCTTCAGAAAACGTATTACATAGATTGTTCAATTGAGGTAGGGTACATTCATTTCATCTTGGGCCTACGTTTTTTTTCTTTCTTTAAATTACAATGGTTGCTTAATAGTTCTAGGCATTTAATCTATGCTGTTATGCACTTGAACCCACCTGAAAAAAGAAACAAAGACCGAGACAGAGTAATAAAAACAAAATAGACATGCTTTGTCTTGCAATTTTTTTTTAAATTTAATTTTTTTTTATTATGTGTTAAGTGAAAGGTGAATGGCCTGGTTGTGGGGGTTATTTTAATGGATTTAAATATTTAATGTAATTTGTTGAAAAAGACACTTGTGAGCTACATAAATGGTTCAATACCTATAATCACCATTTTTTTCAATATATGACAAGGATAACTTTGACAAATGCAATAAAAATTCTTATCGATAATTATAGATGGCAGCATTATCGTTAACATAAGCTATTAGAAAATTGCTTATCAGATTAAAATTATTTCACTCTTACGCGGCTTAAAAAATTGAAAAAATCGCTATTTATAAATTTAATTGAGGTTTAATTTGACGAACTCACAGATTTCAAGCAAAAAACACGATAAAATGGGAAATAAAAATACGATGAAATAAGCAATAAATATGTGATAAAATAGGAAATTAAAATACGATGAAATAAGAAATAAAAATACGATAAAATAGGAAATAAAAATACGATGAAATAAGAAATAAAAATACGATAAAATAGGAAATGAAAATACGATAACGAGAAATGCTTCCGCAGCCATACCCATTGAGATCTACAGTTAAACATTTATGGCTGGAAAGCAGAAATTGCATTGCTTATGATCCGATGTTAGTCCTACCGTCAGACAGTGGCGCCATCCAGTGACAAAAAATTGCGAAATAGCTAGGTTGACCTCGGACAAAATTTCGGGTACAAAACACAAATTTTGCTGAACTTTTATAATCGAGTTTTCCTTCATTTAAATTGGCAATGGAAATGTGTTTCAAATTGATATTAGGCAAGCAATGCTTACATTGCTTATATAGACCGCACGTCATTGATAAACAGCCAATATACAGCACAGCAAAAAAAGAAAACAAAAAAATAACTGCTCCAGGAAAGGTCAAAAGAAAGCATCATTAATACAACAGACTTGGAACCTTGAACTTATTTAAATATTATGACCTCCTGCTTGTTTGTTTGTTTGGTTTTTATGGCGCAGAGCATCTGGGCTATACTGCGCCAAATGTGACCTCCTAGTAATCGATACTACTTATAAAAAAAATTCAAGCATCCGCTTGGATATTTTATCACTATATTATTCATTCCATTAATACACTCTTTGTTTTCTCAGCATCAATTTGTAATTTTAATTTTTCCCAATTATTTTATATCTGCATTATTAAGTATTTCTTTAGGTTCTTTTTAAATTTTGCTATATTGTTCAAGGTCTTTAATGTATGATAGCGTAGCAGTTCAAAAATTATGGGGCGGGGGCTCAATTAGCTTTAAAGACGATCGTGTGAAGTTTTCTTAGATAAATAATGTGTTTTGATGGCTAATGGGTGTGATCCCCTTTTTATACTCACCAGTTTGTTCATAAAACCAATTTATTTAAAAATGAAAATAAGTAAACCGCAAATAGTTCCTTTAATTTCTAATAGATGGCAGTATACGAATTGCGCCGGTGTGGGAAGAAATATTGTGAATTTTTTAAGAAAGCGTTGGTATTCTGTTCAAAAAGAATATAATTTTTTTATGGAGGTAACGTTTAAAAAGGCTGGACATTTCAATTTATACAATATTAATTTTGTTTCCTTTTATTTTTTTGAAGTATTGTAAAAAATCCAGTTTAGAAAGTAATTCCTTGTAGAGGTTTGATAAAAACAGTAAAGAACGCTCCTAAACACTGAGAACATTTAAAATATTCCTTAAAGTTAACCAGTTTTCCTTAAACAATTTAAGATATTTTCTTTTTGATCAATATTCCTGAATCATTATTTTTATTCAGGGTTGATTAAGTGTACAGTGGGTTCAAATTTAATTAAAATATAGTTTTTATAGCTTAATTATTCTTATTTAATATACAATTTTAATTAAACGATGCTGCTGCTGTCAAACCCCCAATAGTGAGTCCTATATACGTTTGCAACAATCCTACTCTAATATCTGTGGTAACTGGTTAAGTATAAAATCGCAATTTTTAAGGGCACCACTTTTTTACCCCAGAATTTTTCTGCATCTGCAGTTTTGAAAAAAATCACTTTGGACATTGTGACATCAATGTGACTCAAATAGCTTTCTAAATTTAATTGTTTGAAGAATAATTAATTTGCAGAACCCTGTGCACCGAAATAACAGTCCATTTATTTTTGCCATTTTTTGACTTAACCATTTATTCCCTGCGACCACAGATATAATCAACAATAAAACGAAAAGCACGAATTCGATTTTTAATTTAAATGCAAATTAAATTTAAATTAAAATTTTTAATTTAAATCTCACTCTTTTAAACTCAAACAGGACACAAAATATCCACAAATTACACAATTTTATTCGATGTTTAAATTATGAGAGCTGTTAAACCTGAGGTAATGTTTCAAGGAGAGAAGTGGAGGGGCAGTTTACGGATGATTTCATCATAGTGATATTTTAAAATTTTTTTTGAAGTTTTCTTTGAATGAATCTCAATTTAATTTAAAGGGACTTTAACCTCCTCTAAGTTACCCACAATTAGGCGATGCCTTAATTCACTGAAACCTTCATGGACATGAGCTAGCAACGATGCTTCACTTTTTCGTCCGATCTTAAATATCTGTCATCAGGCCTGTAGGCAAGCCGGGGCAAGGAGCGGCCCCAGTTGCCCCATCGATATATATATATGCAAATATTAACATTTTCCTGGTAGGCAGACAGGAATTTTCCAATAGGGCCACAATACCTAGGCATAAGAGCGCCATAGGTAAATTCTTTTTCTCCCACTCAATTCTTCCTCCATAAAATTTAAAATACAAACTTTGATATATATTAATATTACAACATTTGTATTTGTAATGAACTAAAAAAAGCCATCAGAGGAGCGTCAAATTTATTTGGGATTATAGTGACATAATGTCTAAATTCTCTACAGCTCCTGGAAATTATTTTATACCCGTGAGCTTCTGCGTCGCCTGTGCCCCCCCTATACGCCCAGTTACCCTGTGCCCCATATGCCCTTTGCCTTTCCCCAGTTGCCCCTTCATCCTGGCTGCAAGCCTATCTTTCATCCATACTTTACGAGGCCTATATTTCCATATCCTTCCTTCCATCACAAAATTCAATATTCTCTTTTGCAATTTCTCATTCTCTGTTTTTACACTGCCCATACGTGTCTTCATCTGAATTCTTTCCTCTGTAGTTTTGCTGATCTCCATTAAATTGCAAATACTCCATGACATGGAGCAAACCCCAGTTATCTGATCTTCACTTAACTGAAATCTGGGTTAATTGAAATGACATGTTTCACCTATTAATATTTTTATGGTAAATTTATTTATACGCCTCTGAACAAAATGTCTGAAATTATACAAGAGTGTCATGTAGGAAGCCTTAGCAATAATGAAAATCCTTAGTACATATTGAGACCCCGATTATTCGAAATTTGCTTAACCGAAATCCAGCTTAACTGAAACAGTCTGTTACACTTATTATTATTATTATGCAAATTCACAGTCCATGTTATATTTGTCTGGTTTCATCTGTTCAGTTATCAAATCCTTTCCAAGGACATGAGTTAATTAATTAATTCTTCATTCGTCTAGCGGTCCAAGACACTCCGGGCTAAACGGAGGGACCCTGGTTCGAATCCAGGATGGGGAAAGCGTCTCTTTTTCTCCAAAATTACACAAGCTCTAGTTTGAGCTGTAATTAATACGTGGGTGGCAAAAATTATTGTATAATAAATTCCCCCACGAAAACTCACAAAAATCTCGCCCCGGAGGCTTTCTTGTGTTGACCATATTTGGCAATTGTGTTATCCCTGTGAAGGGTAATAATATCTTATACCTGAGTGAAATATTATTATTATTTTAAATAGGCACCCATTGAAGATTGTAGGCAAAACGCTCACGTTTATTTTCAAATATTCCCCAGCCTTAATTGATGAACTAGTATGAGTGGCAGATATGGAATATAAGGATGTGTATATACTACGTATATACGTATACACATATTTTAGACTATTCACGAAATTAACACATACGTATACTATGTGACCGTTTTCAGTATCAGTATGGTAGTTTACCAATTATGTATTTAAACCTATTTTATTTTTTGTTAAAAGTAGTGTGTTTGTACCTTTACATTGAAAATTGAATTCTCGGATTATCGAGAGGTCGTCATTTATCCGCAATGGAGTCCGTCCCTTTTAATTCGAATAATCGGGGTTTTACTGTATTTAGATTAAAACCTTTTCCATTACACATTTACTATAAAAACATATCATAAATAGAGATTATGAACACTGGCGTCCATGGGGGGTGGGGGGCGTTGCTCCCATTGCGATGAAAATTTCAATATTTACATGAGAGTGATTGGAGTTGTAACTCTGTAACCCTTACCCCATCGAGCCCATAGCCCCCCACTTATGAACTTTTTGAGCAAGGCCGTATTATATGTGTAGATAGCCACATTTGAGGTAGATTAATTTAATATAGATTTGTTATACAACGTGATTCGTCCTTTTTTAAATCTGTTTTTCTTTCTTCATGGACGAATCAAGTTCGTTTTTACTTAGTGGGAGATTTCCAGTTTGGCGGGTATTGAAACCTAATTTGGAATTAATTGATCACTGTGCCTCGAATTCGTTAATTGAATGAATTTAATCACCCTACTAATTTTTTTTCTTTTTTTTTTTGTGTGACGTCATTGCTGTCTGAAAAAAGTAATGGGATTATCGCTTCATTATTTAGCCTTTAAGCCAGTTAATCCTATTTCACATCCCTAAGATTTTGTGTGTCTCTTTCTTCATCATCAATCAAAAAAAAAAAAAAAAGTGATAAAACTGCTTTTGTAATTTTAAGGGGTATTAGAAAGTAATATATATTGAAGCAATGGTTTGGTTTTCAATTTTTGTAGAATGGCAGAAAATATGTTTTGTAGATCATGCGTGAACTTTGACTTAGAAAAAACCAAACGAAGCATAGTCAAACCTTTCTTAACGACCACCTCCCTAAACGACAATTTTTTCGGCAAACGAATTTCCTCCCTCCATAGGCACAATGCTAAAATTACCTCCATTCAGAGACCATCTTTCCCATGGACCGCGTTTTCTCGGAAATGACTGTGGTCGCCTTAGGGAGGTTTTACTGTATTTTGTTTTCTTCGTTTAAAAAAATGTTCCTTAACATAGTCACTATGGTGGGGCAAGACTTATTTTGGAATAATATTTGTTTGTTTGCGTGAGTTCTACGGCGCGAGGACGGCAGAGGTCATGCTGCTCCGGGACCTACATATTCCCAAGGGATCCCAACTTTCTAAGGTCTAGGGAATCAACCCCCTGGACTACATGAGATAATATTCAAGTGAGATTTTACTGAGAAGCTATTTCCAATGGTGATAACATAAACCTTGCATTTGTCGATGTAACTAACCCCTCCCCCCTTACCACTGCAACATCGTGTCAGCAACAACATGTCCCCACTGCCTTGGTTCTACGGTAGTTTAGAGGCAACGCGTTTGTCTACCATGCCATTAACCCGGGTTCGATTCCAATGGTTCCGTGTAACTTTTCTGTTTTCTTCTCACTATAGTCCGTATTCTGATGCCCTATTGCTCGTTCTGTATGAATTGATGAACTGGAAGAGGTGTCAAGCGGAACTGTATTTTCAGGAGAGGTATGGCGAAGCCACAGAGAAGCGACACCGTTCTTTCCCTCCAAGCGATGATGTATGAGGGATGATATGAAACATAGCGGAGTTCCATAAATCAGAAAAGGCAGGGCGAACTTTGAGGAGATCTGATGAAGAAGGGCAGGAACCGGTGAGTGGTGAGAATTCATGGAAAAAAAAACGAGCGGAAACGGAAAGGCAGGGGACGGTAAGCGAAGGTCACCAGAGCCGGAACAGCGGAGGCATCATAGATGGCAAGGATGAACACGAGACAGAAATGAAGAGCAGAGGCAGCCACGGACTCCGAAAAGGAAATACTGTCGAGCACTCCGATGCATTTTTTGAAAGCAGACACAGTTCCATTGTAAGAGAAAGCGTTTTGAGGTCCTCGGTAGCAGAGGTTTGAAGTCTTCTGAAAATGGCAGGTCTTGTTGCAGAATTACCTTAATTTTGTCTTCGACACACAAACGAACATCAACTGCCTTGCGTCTCTTTAGAGACAAAGAACGATTACTGTGGAAGAGTCCCCTATCCATATTCGTGTAATTATACGAGTAAATATAAAGTTATAAGATAAATATCCTGATTATAGTTTTAAGTGAAAAATTTATTTAGATATCGTCATAGAGAATAATGATCTAGCTATTTTTATATGAATAAATATTTATTTGTTTTTGCATAAAAAATTACAGTCGAAAAATACGGCTAAAACGAGCAATCTGCATGTTAAGTTTGGTTCACTATTTAACTGCATTAAAAATTTCACGCTATTTACAAGCACGAAAGTAGAATTTCGGCTAATGAGAGGAAAAAACTTGTCTACTTTAATGAAAATTTTCACTTTTCCATAACACTTCCCCCCCCCTCTTCTCTGATGAAAACGGAGGATAAGAAAGAGAGAGAGAGTGTAGGTTTGTGTTTTTCCACAGGAAAAGGTATTTATTCAACATACACCATTAAATATTACAGGTATCGATATTCTCATTTTGCAGTTTGTACGACACATTTACAAAAAACAAATATATATAAACAAATATGTACAAGATAGATAACGTAATTGATATAAACCGTTGTTAACACTTACTAAGTTCATTTATAAAGTCCAGTGAATTTGTGGAATCCACTGTGTGTGTGTGTCAAATTGGTAATTGTTGCTGCCACATTGCCCGACAAGAATGTCAGCTTGCAGGCCGAGCCATAAAATCCTTCACCCCACGAAGCGAACATATTGTAGGGGGTACAGCTTTTCGTGCAGCCGTCAAAGAGTCGAGACAGAATCAGTTGAATCAGTTCTTTAGAAGCTTTGGTTTTGGCACTATGCTTTGATTCCAGTTCTTTAGTACCCAAGTGCAAAAGAAGAAAAAAAATCTTTCGGAAAATTCGGAAAATATATAAACTAAATGTCACATGAAGAAAAAGGACCATCATGGGTATATTACTCCATAAACGACATCCCGTGAAGATAAATAAAATATCATGGTATCACTCCATTAAAAATGTCATGAAGTGGTAAATACTAGATCTGACTCCATGCGTAAAATCACTACGATAAATAAAATTCCATGACTTCATGAGTAATATCATGAAGGTAAATAAAATATCATGACATTACTCTATGCATAATATCACAAAGGTTAATGAAATACCATGATCATGCTCTTGTGAATAATATCACGAAGGCAAATAATAAATGATACTATCCCATAAACTGTTCAGTTTTGCATAGAGTTTTTTTTTTATTGTTCTACGACCTATAAGTGTTAGCGATTACTCGCCAAGAATACTTTCCAATTTTTTTGGGGTTGTTGCCAGGTGTACTGAGAAAATATCGCGAAACTCTAATTTTCACGCTAACACGATACTGGAAATTAGTTAAAAACGGGAGTTGTTCCTTCCATTTCTCAGGAAGCCTTGATTGCTTTTTGGGGGCTTTCTTTTTCTATTACCTTTCACAGTAGTAAATTAAGTCATTAATCTTTCTAGTTAGGAGAAAGTGAAAGTTTGGTTGCCCTTTTCTAAACGCAAATGATTCCCATTTCCATTGAGACTAGAACCATTCCTTTTCTTATTTAACACGCCGGTATTTCTTTGCAAATTATAATTCATTCAAACATGGAAAGTGTAAACATTTCATTTTTGCTCTGTTAAATTAGTTTACTGATCATCGTTACGATTAAAAGCGTCGGTTCTGGAAGTCTTGGGCTCCCTTTGCCCCCAAAAAATTTGCCAAAAAATACTTGAAGCCTAAGTTCCTCCCCCCCAGTAGATGGACAATAAATCGTGGTGAAGAATATAGCTGAGGGTGAAGGACATGATGTATAAAATAGGTTAATTGGTAATTTTTTCCTATCTCTGGTCGACTCTCTTGAGTAAACATACGGACTCTTTCATTCAACATCGGGCCCCCCCTCAGTTTTTCCTTCCAGTGGTTTCATTCAGTGTTAGGTGAAAGAGAACTAATTGTTGATTATGGAGACAGTCTTGTTTGTCTGCAAATTATTGTTCGTTTGTCACAAACGCAGTCACAAATGTTTGTGTTTTGTCGCAAAGATCAAGATCAAAGGCTAAGGTCATATTGCACCCATAGGCATAGGCAAAAAGTTCATAAGGAATTAGGGGTTATAGGCTCAATGAGGTGGGGTGGCAATGCTACAACTCATATATTCCTATGTTAAATATACAAAATTTCATTGCAATGGGGGCGTTATAACCCCAAAACTCCCCCTGGTCACGCCTGCGATTACACCCATGCAGCTTAAAGCTGCACGGTCTTCAGTGCTTCTCTAAATAGGCGGTGTTTTTTCTATTTTTGAAGTAACGATATTATGGCAGACGAAAGGGAATTGACTTTAAAATATCAGGACTACTTAGTCACAGCTTTTGGTCAAGAAATGAAATAGTATATTTTAGACCCTACTAAAAGGGGTTATTTGGATTTTGGAGTACACATGGCAGGTGCGGCATAGAACGCCGAAGAATGTGTCTGTTGAGAATACTGTCGCTGTAACTAGGTTCGGATTTATAAATGAGAATATTGTGGAAGAACACAGGGCGACAAAATTTTTAGGGGCGCAAAATTTTAAAAGGCAACGAAATTTTTAATTTTTTGGAAAGTAAATTGCATATAGAGGGTGTCTCAGCACCAGGCTTACAAACTTCAAGAGGTCATAGTACTCATCAAGGTGAACGATATTTGTCATAGAACCTAAGGTCTCAAACCACCCACAGCACCAGTTCTAAAACCGTCCAGCATTCACAAATATTTACACACGGTGCGTGAAGAGCGCCAGATACTACTCAGGTCAGCTGATCAAGTGCATAGATGATTAGGACAACGCATATTGCGCTTCTCATGCACTGGTTGTAAATATTTGTGCATGCTGGACGATTTTAGAACTGGCGCTGTGGGTGGTTTGCGACTTTAGATTCTATGACAATTATCGTTCACCTTGATGAGTACTATGACCCCTTGAAGTTTGTAACCCTGGTGCTGAGACATCCTGTATATATATATACACTGAAGTGCCAGAAAAACTGGTACAGGCGTGCGTATGCAAATAACGGAGCTTTGCAACCAATCAGCGTAACGCGATGCGGTCGGCAGCGCCTATATAAGACAAGAGATGTCTGGCAAAGCTGTTAGATCGGTTCTTGCCGCTACAATGGCAGGTTATCAAGATTTAAGTGATTTTGAACGTGGCGTTATAGTCGGCACAAGAGAGATGGGACATAGCATCTCCGAGATAGCGACAAAATTTGGATTTTCACATATGACCATTTCACAGGTATACCGTGAATATCAGGAATCCGGTAAAACATCAAATCTCTGACAGTGGTGTTGCCGGAAAAAGACCTTGAAAAAAACGGGACCTTCGACGACTGACGAGAATCGTTAAACGAGATAGACGTGCAACACTTCCTCAAATTGCCGCGGATTTCAATGCTGGGGCATCAACAAGTGTCAGCGTGCGAACTGTTCAACGAACCATCATGGGCTTTCGGAGCCGAAGGCCCACTCGTGTACCATTGTTGACTGCACGGCACAAAGCTTTACGCCTCGTCTGGGCCCGCCAACACCGCCATTGGACTGTTGATGACTGGAAACACGTTGCCTGGTCTAACGAGTCTCGTTTCCAATTGCATCAAGCGGGTGGACGTGTACGGAGACAACCTAATGAATCCATGGACCCTACATGTCAACAGGGGACTGTTCAAGCTGGTGGAGCTGTGATGGTATGGGGCGTATGCAGTTGGTGTGATATGGGACCCCTGATACGTATAGAGACAACGCTGTCAGGTGACAGGTACGTAAGCATCATGTCCGATCACCTACACCCATTCATATCCATTGTGCATTCCGACGGACTTGGACAATTTAAGCATGATAATGTGACATCCCACACATCGAGAGTTGCTACCGAGTGGCTCCATTAACACTCTTCTGACTTTAGACACTTCCCTTGGCCACCTAAATCGCCAGACATAAACGTTATCGATCATGTCTGGGATGCCTTGCAACGTGCTGTTCAGAAGAGATCTCCAACACCTCGCACTCCTATGGATTTGTGTACCGCCCTGCAGGATTCTTGCTGTGAATTGTCTCTAGGATACCTTCAGAGATTAGTCTATGCCACGTCGTGTTGCGGCATTTCAGGGTGAGCGGGAGTGGGCTACACAATATTACGTAGGTGTACCAGTTTTTCTGGCACTTCAGTGTATAATATACTTACCATAGAATTCTATCAAATCGTCATCCCCGAAAACATATTCCCCTCTCTTTGTTTTAATTTGATATTGCGAAAATTTTCGTGAAATAACACTTACCTTCCATCTTAATTCAAAAGAAAAGTACCGCCAAATAAAATAGCGGTATTTTCATAAATATATATATATATATATATATATGGCCTGCAAAAGGGTTGCTGGTATCTAACTGGAAGGAGACCCACACGCTGAACGTATGTGACGATGTGTGGAACCGGCCAGGCCAGTAACCTAGTGTCCTACCCCGCCTTCAAGTGGTGCAGGCTGAGCTTTCTATTTATGTGGCAAATTAATATTTGCTGCACGGATGGAAAGGCGGAAGGGGAGGGCTAATTCCTCCAATATGCTAATACACCAAAAACCATGGCCCCTAGTCTCCAGGTGCTGGAGTGCTCCTGATCAAGGCAGCGGTCAGCGTGGCATGAAAGCAGGGGGTGCTAA
>QLNU02014176.1:68835513-68854089 GCA_006491805.2 Dysdera silvatica
ACAACTCCCTCACCCTTCCACATACTATGCTATTTTCAGTTGCATTTAATGGGACGGATTGACGTAATTCGGACGATTTGCTCAAAAAATAGCTGTGCCCAGGGAGCCTCACACCTCAAATCCAGGCTTGCTTGTAACTAGGTCAAAGCCACTTAGAAATGATCAGTCCAAAGAATGTAACTAGAATACGTAATGTCGTCAAACAATTCTCAGCATAGCCGATGATGCGGTAATATTAAATGATTAATTACTCAAGAAAAGGCTGATTTCTCGGTGTACGTTGTGGTTCAAATCCACAACCTATGGATAACCAGATAAGTGCTTTTTCCTAAAGAGCTACAGTAGTCGATATTCACTCGCGGAGTCGGGAGGGTTTTGGTCGGCGCCTGTTGCTTAACGCGAGAGAGTACTTGGCCAGCTATCAAGATGTTGTTGGTACGGTCTCCACCAGGTGCCGAGAAATTAAAATGCATACTTATTGTGTAGATATAAATAAATATAAAATTATTATGTAGATATAGTTATTAATAATTATCAATTATTTTGTAGATATAAATAATATAAAATAAATAATATTAATAAAGAATAACGTCATTAGCGTTTAGTTATCAATATTTGGAACAGTGAGTTCAACTCCAGAGTTTTTGATAATATAGTGGATGGAACAGGGACGAGTTGGGAAGGGTGGCTGCCGAAGGCGGTGCTGTAATTCCACACAGGATTTGACAATATGACGTAAATGTAATATCCAGGGGCTCAACCAATCGCGGTGAAACATAACCCTTAGCCTCAATAAGAGAACCTATGAACCTAGTGGGAGAAAGCTTTCCTACTCGTCAACTGTAAAACTTGGTCGCCAATGGTGACCTAACGGCCTGAAACCTGATAATATCGACTATAAATATAGTCAAAAAAAATTTGGTGGAAATACAAAGATCGGATTGGAATATATCGTCAAATTAACATAAAAGTTTATCTTCAAAGGTTTCAAACAAAAACTGAACTTTCTTTTCGTGTTTTTGATGCATGTTCTGAACGTAATTTTTGCTTTTTTACGTCCTTTTATTCTTAAAATGTTTTCCAAAATTTTACATACTCAAAATTCTTCAAAATATTCTGTTTTCTTCTTTTATCTTTCTGAAAGTTTATGGAATTTTTTACGTATTATTGTATGCATTCTCATATATTACATATACAGTAGAGCCTCTGTTAGTCGAAACAAAGATGGTGGGTGGGAAGCATGGTTTGGAATAACGAAAATTTCGGATGAAAAATAAACTGTGATTTCTTAAGTTAAAAGGTGGAAATACGCAACAAACATTCAATAATCACTCTAGTAATTAAGTATTTGTTAAAATTATATGCAATATGTACTGCATTATGTAATTCTCAGAATGTTTTTAATTGCTTTTTTTGAAAAAAATCTTCAATTTTTCTTTGCTTCTTTCTTTCATATCGTTTTCGTGCAGCGATATCTCGCCATCTTTTCATTAGAAGAAAGTCTGAAGCTTATACTTCATCAGATTGTTCAACAAACCGTAATACAATCGTCGCACCCAGCTTTTTAGAAAGAACTTTCGCCTTTTCGTGAATAATTGGGCCTGATAAAGTCATACCCTTTTCCTTTTGTTGGGTAAACCATGAAAATACGGCCTCCTTAACTTTCTCATTTTGCGTTGTTTTCATTGTTTTCTTGTTCGACATCTTTGGGACATATTCTTCAAATTTCTTCATTTTAACTTAATGGGACCAGAGCCGGATTATCGCACAGACAAATAAGACCAACGTCTAGGGCCCGCTTTTTTTGAGGGGCCTGGCGCGGTATACAACACGTTACTTCAAAATCATTGCCAATCAGACCTTATCAGGGCAGTATTTTTATCGCGGCGGGAATTTTCGTGATGTTTTCCGCGAATTTTAGAATGTTTTGTATGTACGTTGTATGCAAATATCTTACCTGTAATGACTTCATTTCCAAACTTTAAAAACTGAATTCCAGAACGGATTTAGCGAGCATTTTCATTGGCACCAAGGTCCTCATTATATACAGATCCTACTGTAATTGCACAGGGTTAATTTATACAAGGGGTCCAGAAAAAATGCCTGGGGCCCCACGAAGTCTTAATCCGACCCTGAGTCGGACACAGTGGAAATGCCAACCGCCAAAATCTGCTGCTATCGTTAATAAAATCTTTTCATTTTGTATTCTTTTAATTGCTTCCAATCTTTCTTCAATTGTAATAATAAATCGCTTCCGTTTAGCTGCGATAATACCGCACATAGGCAGAAAGCTTATAAGGGTTCTATAAGCCATAGGGTTACCAATTGCGGTTTCTACATTTATAGATTTGGTTATCGTTCTATGATGGATTGCAGAACGATGGAGCGGTGATAGACTTCATAATATCACCGATAGATTATAAGTTATATCAGAAGGGTTTTAGCACGTGCGTCAACTCACGTGGATTGTTACCCTGGAACCTTATCGAAATTGAGTCAGGAATACTAAGATACAGATGAACCATGTAGACAGCATGTCTCTACGTTACACAAATTATTTACAATCACATAGCAAAATAACTTAAATTGTTACGATTAAGAATTGACATTATTATTGTAAGACATTATGAATGTACATCATGGGCAGCGTGACCATCTCGCTAAGAGTCCTACCGAAAGAATGTCTTTTATTGGTGTTCGCCTCATCGTCTCTACACTCGCAATCACTCTTATTGGCTGTTCACCCTTTTCATACGCAAATGTTCATTGGTTACCCCTTTAATACAAATCGACGATTTGTTGTTCTAGTCACGGTTTCGTAACATCTTACTCGGAGGGTCGTAATCACCATGTCCAGCAGGAAATGTCTGTCAAGGAGTTTGAAGAAATACAATTAAGTTATTTTTGCGCCGTACCGTGTTGTACACTAAACTCAATCGTCGCCTGCAGCCAATGTCTTTTCCATCGTCGGGAACAGAGCGAACCGCTGATGAGTCGGTCCATCTGGATTCTGGATGGGAAAAGCGTATGTGCGAGGAAACAAAATGGTGAACATTAAATCATGATTAAACCTTTTGGAAATGTGGGTTCATGTATCAATGATCGTTGATTCGTGAGTTCCTACAAGGCTCAATGAGGAGGGGTTTACATGGCAACAACTCAGTCTTACGTTAAGTATACAAAATTTCATTGCAGTCGGGGTTACAACCCCCCCCCCAAACAGCCCCTTGGCTACGCCCATGATACCGCACAAATACACAAATCAACGCACAGGAATCAATCAATCACACGAATAAATCACGATACATGATTTGCACGGGCTACTGCATGAGCGAAGACATTAGAACCGATTGACTGGCAGAACCAGTGGCGGCCCTAGACTGTGCGGGGCCCTGGGCCATTTACTTTTGCGGGGTCCTAACGTTTTAGGGAAGGGCCTTACCGGGGTTTGGAGAGTATGGGATAGCCCTCAGAGAAAAGGGGGTTTGTGGATCCTCCCCTAAAAAATTTCGAAATATAAATTCTTTAAAACAACGTTTTAAATTCAAACTGAAACTTAAATTTCAACGATGGATTGCTAATCTTAATAAATATTGATATGCTTTTCCGATAAATCATATTAGAGTTTCTCGTAGTTTTATAAATGTTAACGATCAAATGCCGGTGAAATCGCCTCATGTATAAGGCAATAAAATCTTTGAAAGTTTTTTTAAATACGAAATTATAAAAACACAATAGAAATCAAAACACCTCAAATTACATACTAATAACTGTAGAATTCCTTATTTTCAAATTAATATCGAGAATATCCACAGAAAACCAGACAAGCAAGGGAAATAAAAATGGAAGAAAAAAAAATACAGGAAATGATTTTTTTGCACAAACTCTAATTCACAAAATCACATGTCAGTGAAAGTAAACATATTATAGCAATATAGGCTATATACTTATATAATCTACTAATGAAATAGAATTATTATAAACATTACATGAGTGACTTTTTTTCTTGTTATAATAAACTGAAATCGTTATGGGAAATACCCAATTGCAATATTTCAAGACAAGAGATTACAATACCTACTCTGGCGCAGTATAGCCCAGATGCTCTTGCGCCATAAAAAAGCCAAACAATCAATCAAACAATACCTACTCATTGCACAATACATCCTCTTGTGAATTTTTATTTTTACTTCACTTCATTAAAATGTAATTCTAGGACGTTTACCGACCGAAATCTATCAGAATACTGAAATCTAGACTGGTTATCAATTAGTTTTCTATGGAGAGGGGGGGCTAAAGATGATAGTCGATCTTGTATCATGGAGTTCCTAGATACGTCTTGATAAGCTTTAACTTAGAGACGCTTCTTTCTGCAGACACTATACTGACAGGAATTATACCTATTATTCTTAATGCGACATAAACATTTGGGTAGACATCTTTCAAGCTGTATTATACAATATACTTAAAAACTGGAAGCACATCGTCTTGATCTCCATCGTAGACAAGTGACAACATTTTCAATTCCTTATACAGTTCCACAGCGCCAATAGCTTGTTTATTTCACGCTCAATGATGATTGTAAGTCCTGACAATTATTCACCAGGTATTCATCACCCATGTGCCGAAAGCCCCTAATGTGATACACAAAGCCAAAATTGTTTTCAAATATGCAAATTTTGCCTGACAACTTATTCATATTGCATTTGTTATCACCAGACAATAGTTGATTTTGAAATTGCCTTCAAGTGAAAGGTTGGGAGCTTTGACCTCTCCTCTATACAGGATCATTTTCTTTTTACATTTTTACATCGTCTTCTGCTTATCTCGAACGTCTTATCGATGCCAACTTCTGCTACTTCTCTTGATGTTACCAATGCTGAATTGAAACCACTAAGACGGTATTCATCTAACTATTGATAGATGTTTCTAAGTGTTTAACTACCATACCTAAGCGCATATTTACGGTTTGCCATACTTTACTGATGGTGAGTATTTTGACAAGGATGTCGTACCACACTACAAAAACTTAACAAACTCATATGTGGTGATTATGTTTTCTAATGATTGACACCCGGTAATTAAACCACAGTCTATGTTACCCTTACGGATCGTAACATCGCTTACATGGTACCTCACAACTTTTTCAGATTCCCTTATGCATTTCCATCTGGTTTCGAAAAGAGGTTTGAAGGAAATGTTGACATGCGACTTTCGAATACTCCATCTTTCACTTGAGTAAGGAAAAACCGTGTACAGTCTTTGTAAAAGGCCAAAACATATCTGCGCTTAAGCAAAAGAAACAGCGTCTCCCAGCAATAGATTCCAGCTGTGGTTAGTACATGTACAAAGAATGCAGGGGGATTTATATTAGCAGCCTTCTTTGTACCTTGCCCTTTTTCCGCGTAAGTTATCACCGTTGTCATAACCTTGTACCCTACAGTTGGCAAAGGACAAGCCTAACTCCTCCAATTTGTTTATTGCGTATTCAGCCAGCTTCTCACTTGTAGTTTTTTCTACAGCTACAAATTCTACAAAATGTTCTTCAATTTCCGCAGTGTCTTGGTTTGTTATTCTCAGGATGATGGATAATTGCTCAATCCGAGCAATATCTCGAGTACAGTCCAGAATGAGTGCATAGTACTTATTTTTTAATGTTTTATCCTCTATTTTAGATTAAACATGTTTAGTCATTAGCTCCATAAATTCATTCTGAACATTTTCAGAGGTAATAGTTTCTCGCTTCTCTCTTCTTCATAGCTTGCTGCAAATGTTTGCGCAAGGTTGAGTCGAATCGTGCAATTAATTTAACTAAATCCAAAATATTTTCACTGGAATTCGAGTCTAACAACCTCTCCTCATGCTCTCTGAAAGTCAAATTACGAGTATCCAAAAACTGTACAATAGCTAATAACCACGCAGAGGGAATACGCAGGGGGATTTAATGGAGGTTGTAACCCCCATTGCAATGGGTTTTCTATATTTAACATCGGAAAACATGGAATTGTAGCTCAGTAACCCACGGCTGCATTGTGTCGATAACTCCTCCTTATGAACTTTCTGCATACGCCTATGATAATGACCTTTCTAAAATATCTCTTCCGCGCGGTTGTTCGGTTCGAATCTGAGCCTCAGTTTGTGAATCAATAGTTTTCCACAAGACAAGCCGTTTTTTAGATTTAGCCATTTTATCGTGCATTCGTTGTGAAACTTGCTGTTTTGGTGGGACTTGCTTGCCTCAGATAGGTGGCTTCAGCAGTCACTCATGCCTTCATTAGATTCAAGAGCACTGTTGGGATTAGGTCTTAGAGAGAATAAGAGACATGCAAAGCAGTAAACAGCATCTTTTGACTCTGAATGAAATAACCTTCACCTATCTTGCTTGTCACTATTTATCAGTATTTTTACATAATGAGTGTCTCTGAAATGTCGTTCACTTTCATTTTCGGAGTAAAATTTGTTGTAGACCCTCACGGGGACTTTTTGAAGTATACTAGTGAGTTCTCGCTTAATTTTTCAGGCCATAAAAAAAAGGTCACTCACAGATATATTGGTCGGTAAGGCGTCGATGTCCTCATGGAGGTCAAAATCCGCATCATTATCCTCTAGTGGCAAATGTATAGGTGATGACGAAGACATCGACTCTGGATACAATACCTTTTTGCTTCCCAGAGTGGTGTCACTCTGACCATTGGGTCCTACTGCTGCAACTACATTAACTTCTGCTTCTACGATCGTTGAACCTCAGATGCACGGACGTTCAGATGACGGAAACGTCGACTCTGAGTCCAACTCCTCATTACTTCTGAGGGGGAATTCAATGTAGTTTCTGGGTCTTCTTACAACGTCCGTAGCTTTTGCAAACGTTATTCAATCTTGACTATGCAGCTGTTTTTATCGTCAGTAATTTTATCAGACTGCATATTTTGTTAAAGAAACAGTTAGGCTTTTTTTTCAAGTTCTTCCCGTTTTCGCTCTTTTTCCGTTTTGAAGTGCCAGAATCATATGTTCTACCAAAGTCACGATTATGACAGTTCAACTTAACCTCAAACAAATAAAATCCTTCTTGATTGATAAACTGTCTTATTAAAGATAACTGAGCATTAGCCATGATTTTATTAATAAACCTTTTAAAGAAATTTCAACAAACAAAAGCAGCAAGAAGGAATGGAAATTCAAAACGCACAACGTACAATAAATGATTTTACATTTCCACTGACATACTGTCCTATGAAGACCGACTATAGTCCTTGTCTGACCAGAAAGCTACATGCGCCTTTCCTATTAATCAGTGCACCTTTCCTATTAATAGCTGATGAGACAAGGAAATGACGGAGTGACCGACTTCGCAGGTGCAAATACTATTTGACGGGAAAGAGTAAAAGAATAGTTTTGCCTTCGTGTGACCCGTTATTGATAACAAGAATCTAAATTTGCTAAAAGTATAACAAGTGGATAATAAGAACAAGGAAGATCATTTTAGCCTTATTAAAATTCGACGAAATTATGGTTACGTTACATAATGAATAGGGCTCTACAATTTAATGATGAACATTTTACATTACAGGTGCGTCGGTAATAAATGGGCTGGCGCGGGGTCCTGGGCGGTTGCCGGGACTGTTCGGCCCCGGAGCCGCCCCTGGGCAGAACAGAAACCAGGAGACTACACAATAAATGCAGTATACAGGAAGTGCCGGCGCCGGAAAAGGTGGTGTTACTCATCCCCAGTATCGTGTGCTACAATATTATAGTACCGTGGGCACACCTTTTTTTTGCTACAATATTATAGAACCATATGGGGGGAAGAGGGGTGCTCGATCCCCCACTAGCCGTTTAAAAATTTTATTTGCCCGAACCTGCTACGCATTTACTTTCAAAAGTTTTACAGTCACATTTTAAAATAAGGTACTTTTTAGCTCATTACTAATTGTCAAGCAGTATCAATTATTTTTGTAGCGTTTTGGTATCTTGTACATTCACTAAAATTCTCGACAGCTTTGAGAAGAAAGTAATAATTTTTCTCAGTCCATCCCATTTGAAGTACTCGTCAATGTTTCTCAGCTCCACCCCCCTACAATTACCTGTATGGGTGTCCATGTATAGTACCGTTTAGTGTACTGCAGAGTATTTCATTTTTTTTTTGCTAGAAAAGTGTACTTCTTTCTAAAATCGTAAAAAAAATCCTTTTTTAATAATGTACATATTTTGGTTAATCTGCATGTCGGTTAAAAATACTTCATTTAACGGAAGTTCTACTGTATGTATTTTTAAGTGGTGTACGTAACTTCAAAATTGGGTCACTTCCAAGCATTTACCATAACCCCTCCTATTAAGCAAAAAGTCACACACACACACACGCACACACACACAAGTCATACTTATCCCATCATCTCCCATTGTTCCCTTTATCCAGCGAAAACTTGGCTTGATAAAGCTAGCAGTAGTTCTCGAAACGTTGGACCAGTGAATAAATTTTATTAGTTATGGTAAACATTAATCAGTTGTCTTTTTTATTTTTATCAAAGTCATTGTTAAGCATTATTCTTTTAAAACAGGAAATCTGCGGTAATTTCCGTTCTTTGTTAACAAGAGGGGAAATTTGTCCCTTAGCTCTTCTCTTATCTTCTACTTTAGTTATTAGTTGTTAGAAACGCCTCCAGCGGATGGCCGAATTTCAAGCATTTTGTGTCCGTACAAGAGTTTCATTCTAATGGAATGAATCATGAAATTAGTGTCCGTATCCGAGAGTGACTGCTAAGCGGGGGTTCAAAATATATTATTGCAAATGGGTTTCTGCCAGGAAAATCTTGCCTGAGTGTATTTAAGGTGTGTCCGTTATGAGGGGTCTCACTGTATCACAAAACACGCATCCGTGTACTTACGTACCATGTTTTAAATCTTGCCATCTATTTATAATTATACAGTCGAACCTCGTTAAGATGAACACCAGCAGGAACATAAAATCAGTTCGTATTAACAGTAATTCGTTTCGTCCGGAAAGGATAATATGTTATACAATCTGACGGGACTTTAGAAAACGGTTCGTATTAAAAATAATTCGTCTTAACGAGGTTCGACTGTAACTCACTGTGATAGAAATAAGATACGAAATAACAGGGAAGAAATTTATTTACGAAAGGTTAAACACTGGTAAAATGGCAGAAGGTAAAATTACTCCCGATGAAGAACTACTGCTGATGCATTCGAAAGCTTGGGTGATCTTTTTCATTTGCTATTTTACCAGTGTTTAACCTTCTGTAGGTATATACAATTTAACAATTGCTCGCTTCTAAAAATTTTTTTGGACGTAACGAACAATTTCTATGCTGTATTTCCAAAAATTGCTTAGTCAAAAGTTGCTGAGAAAGCTTCTTAAAGTAAGGTAGGGTTTCGGTTCTTCTTCAAATGAGTTGAATCCTCGATTCAGACATAGAGGGATCAGTACTGATTCTCAATGAGTTATTGCCCTGATGGCGATACTAAAGCTTGGATGAACTCTTTGTTGCATAGTCTTAGGAGAACTGCTTGCATTGTTTTCCCCAAAGTCCGTGAAGCTAAGATTAGTCCTTTATATCTTTCTTCCCTAAAGACTTGACCACTCACATGCCTGCTAGGTTTAACAAATAGAAGAGATTTGCAGCTTCTTCTGCGTCTTATTCTCTTCCAGTTGGCTTATCTGTAAAATTAAAGTTATAGACGTCTCTGTTTCCAATGATTTGTACTATTGAGTCATTGGACATACATAACGTTATCTCTTTTTAGAGATAAGCAAAATTATTTCATAAATAATAGTGGACTGTGTTAGCTCGAATTCTGGTAACTCAATATCACTGTATTGTTTCAGATGGCTCCATAATAATAATGGTAGCTATTATTTACTTACTACACGTCTGTAGACATTCAATATAAACATATAGTGTAATCAGTATCATTATAAAAATACCAAATATTTACATATCACATATCAGTTAACTTCTACCATATTCACAAAAGTATGCAAAATAATTGCTGAAATATAAATTGTAACAGGTATGAAGAAAATTCCATTGTATAACCTTCTTCTGACTTAATAAAAATGAGGAAAGAAAATCCATGAGCCTTTAGTCAACCCTCTCTTAACAACTCTCACATTCTAAATTTTATGAATGAGGTATTTCCTCAAACTTTTTTTTAAATAAACCCAAATTAAGAAACAATTTTTATCAACGTTTTAGGCGTAGTAATAGTAACTCCAATGTTATGGCATAGTTAGATGGTGAAACGTTCGTAAAGAAAAGAAATGTTTTTCCGTCTGGTGGGGCACGATTCTACGACTTTCTAAATCGGAGCAGGTGCTCTTACCAACTGAGCCACAGACGACAAACACTCAATCTCCCTACGAACGTATTTAAAGCGTATTTTCTGATAGCAAGGGATTGAGTGTTGGTCGTCTGTAGCTCACTTGGAGCACCTGTCTGGATTGTAGAAGGTCCTGGGATCGTGGCCCACCAGATGCAAAAAACATTTGCTTTCTTTATTCGTTGCATCATTTAACCATGCCATAACATTGGCCTACTGTTCGAGTTGTATAAATAAACCCAAATTATTTATTCTCGCTTCTGTGCAGTTGCATTCCAGATCTTAACTCCATTGTCATTCACACTATTCCTACATGAATCAATTTTTATGTTTATTCAGTATATTTGTTTTTTTAACCTTTGTCCCATATATACCTGTTTCTGCTATTTTTTGGTGCTTTTCCTTGATTAGATTTTCATAAGTACACAGTTATATATATGCATGTGTGTGCTCGTGAATGATATCAACGGAAACGATATTATAAACCCTGCATCAGTGAAATGTGATATATTTTACTACAAATTCGTTTCCTCTTTAATTCAACTGCAGTTAGATTTTTTAAAGAACAGCGTATTGGAATGAAAATATGAATAAAGCCGATGAATTGTACTTAAATACATACAAAGGTCAATAGCAACGTTCCAGGGCGCAGTTTTTGCAGTTGTGTAAAACGTTTTGGCGCCTTTCAGACAAACGCTGCTGTTCTTCATCGGAAATCGATTGGAGTGAACCCAGGGTGCTGCCATTTCGTGCTAATGTTGATTATCTGACAGCAGCGCCATGTACTAGAGATAAATATTTGGAACCTGATACTTTAGGGAAACATTGAAAAAGAGTGGTAATTCGTGAGTGAATATTAATAGGATTTTCCAGAATTATTGAATCTTTTTCATTTAATTTTTTAAATATGTTTAAATTTGTTTCTCTACTATTTTAAAATTAATACGGAAAGATGATAAATGCAGATAAATGTCAAAAAACAAGGCTCAGTGTAATTCAAAAGTAACACTCTATTACGGACAAATCAAGATACTAACTTATTAATATTAATAAAATTATTATGGAACGTTTAAAATGGGGGGAGATTAAATAATTTATAATAGCTACACGGAGATAGTTAAAATCGAATAACTCGACGAATAATGCTAAAATTAACTTAAACTAACCTATGATTTAATAGCCCTACATTTTCAATATTACCCGAATTAATGAATTGACTGATAGAGCTGTATTCTCTTCTCGCCAATCATTCTCTTCAGGCCAGTAGTATTCTCTTCAACAAGTATCTTCAACAAGTATTCTCTTCAGGCCAATCATTAGTGTCTAACCAGGAAACCGTTCGAGGTGTGGGTTCTCGATCTGATTGAGAGTGGTGTCCATGGAAAGCTCTTATCATGTGAAGAATAAAAAATCGAATAGAAGGACCGTCCCGAATCCAACCAGTTAGGAGATACAAGCTAATTTGTTTTATGTGCAGAAAGAATCCATCCAGCACTACAAATAAATGAATATTTTTGTAAGTTCAAAGGAAAAATGGCAAACATGTAATCTTGCCCTTAGGATGGTTAGTGTGCTGCTAGCTTCCTGAAATAGCTGAAATGATATTTTAACCATGGTAGTGTGTTTTTAAATAGGAGTGTTTGAAGCATAAGTGTTTCCAGCACCAAGCATACATTTAAGGGTAGTGTTGTGCCGTCAACTCAAATATACTTGGTCAGGTTAAAGCAAACCTGTTTAACTGACCGGAAGATATATAAAATACAATGCAATTTTTAGTTCCATGGTAAAGTTAGATTTTTGTGCACGGAGCATTGCACTGTGCATTGCAAAACAAAACAGAAGTTACTACTCTAGATCCATTTTGGTTAGCCAGACTGTTGTTCTATTAAATAAGATTTTAATTTCCTTTTAAACTCTTTTTCACAATTTTTTATATGGTCTGGTAATTTATTTCATTTATTAAATCTATAATAATTTATATTATTTTTTCCCATGTTTGTTCTTATTTGTTCTGTTTTTAAAGAGTTAGCTGATATTGTAATTTTTATATTCGGATTTTTGTATGTATTAAGAGTTTCGTCATATTTACCTGTTGTAATTTTTAAATATATCATTATTCATACTTTGTATTTATGTATTTCTTCTATACGCATTATAGTATTTTCTATTTTTATCTGTTTTGTACCTTTGTTAGTTTTGTATCCTATTCTTTTTAGTAATGTAATTACTATCCATGTAATCTAGTACTATCTATCCATAATTACTGTCTATTTGTTGTAATTTTTTAAAAATTGCTTTATTTACCCTAACCAACACACTGTTTTCAAAAATAATGTGACTATATATATATATCAATAAAAAGTAGATGGGGGTTTGTATTTTGAATCAAAATCTTCTGAAAGGCCCATCGGCGCATGTCTTCGAAGGTGGGGGAATTGTAAGCTAAGTGATGAGCTTTACTATGGCCTCCCTGTTGGTAATATCCATATATGCACGATGAGTCTTTGAGTACCCAACAATTTTTTTTTTACCAGGTGCTTATAGTCCTGGAAGAAGTATACAATTAATGGCTGGAGGTACTTTGTCCTGCCCGGAGTAATGACCATGGTCTCGACATTATTTCCCATTTTCTGCCTGCTAAATTTTATGTCTGTTGGACCAGACCACGAGTCCAGTACCAGGAGGGTCTTGTCATCGCCAATGGACTCCTTGATCTTTTCAAAATACTCTCCAATCAATTGTTTTGTGTCTTTGCCAAATTTTGAACACCTGATACACTAAAATAATGTTGAATAAATATTTGTTTATTGGTGGAGAGTTGTAGTGCTGGACGGATTCTTTCTGCACATAAAACAAATCATCTTGTATCTCCTAACTGGTTGGATTCGGATGAGTACCTCAATTTCATTTTTTGTTCCTCATGGTATGAGCTTTCCCTCGATAGCACTCTCGACCAAATCGAGAATTCACACCTCGGGTGTAACTTTCCCAGTAAGTTACTAAAGTGAGTATTTTTGCCAATTGCCTTTACACCGATGATGTTCAAAAAAGCAAAAAAACTTTAAGAATTATCAAACAACAATGCACGGCGACACACATCTTCGAAAATCCTCTATATTCTTCCAGTATTTCCCATATTCCCCTCAAGTTCCTAATATGCGTTAATAATTAATATACTAGTTATTTGTATAGTACATTAAAAAATGTGTGTTATTTCTACTACATTTAGTATTAGGTAACCTCTTAAGACCCCAGCGTTGGTCGACATGATGCAACTTTCGCAAAAGCAAAGTCTCGTTCCGCGTTTTTCTGAGCTTTCCAGGGACATCTAGTGACGCTAAAAGAAAGCTTAAAAAGTGACCACAAATGACACCCTTCGGTCTGTGTTCGCAGTTTATATTAGTGTAATAGAAAAAGCATTACAACTCAAGGTATAGTGATATAACCTATAATTTAATAGCCCATATGTGTACCTCTGGAATGAAGAGGTTAAGGTAAGCGACCTCGTTCGGAGGGCCTGTTTTTTGAAAAAAATGTCATACTTCTTAATTTATTGAATTTTCGAATGAGTTGTACCGTAACTAAAATATATTCATCAATAAAGGTTACAAAATTGGCATGTTGAGAAATGTATGCAAAAAACCTGGAAATTTTGGCCATAAATTAGCAAATACGGTAAACATCGCAACTAAAACAATCCTCATAATAACAAACTATCTTTGATTTCATTTTACACATACAATCAATATACGTACCATGGATTAGGATAATCAGACAATTTTGAATCATTGGTGAGATATGCTATAAAATGTTAATCAACCTACTGAAATTAGGAAAAAAACAAGCATACTCTCAAAGAAAAAATGGAATAAATTGAGTTCTATGAATATTTTTTAACTTCTAGTCTATGCTATGCATAATTATATAGGAACTCTATGGAAAAAATTTCACATGATTCCATTAACAACTTTTTCAGTTTTTGGCGTACCCAAATCTTGACAAATACAATAGTTCTTCAGAAATCGCATTTAAATTTTTCAACTTAACGTTGTTTCTGGTCTCTTACAAAAAGTATCATATCTCAGTTTCTAATCAACTTACCGAGAACAAATAAATGACTTCCACTATCTGAAAATGCATTGAAAAGGCAGCATAAAATAAAAAGTCAATTTTTGGTCGAAACCGGTCATTTGAAAGAGGTTGGTTACCTTAGAAATTAATAAATTACTTTTAATCAATGTAAAAATTTAAATCAGCTGTCCCATTATAATTTCAGAAACCTCAAAATTTTCAAATAATATGCAAAAAATTAGTTTACCAAATAAAACACATATTTCTCTTCGATAAAATAATATACTACTTTTAGTCACCGTTCATCTTTGCCACGTGACACATATTGCACAAATATGCATGCCAAATTATTATATATAACAAATAGCGTATACTAATTTTCACACATATGTAAAATTGGAAAAGGTTATCCATTATCTATTAGAGACTTTTTGTATTTTATGAAAAAGCTTTTGCGTAATAAAAAATCGAACTTCTCTGTTTAAACAAAAATTGAAATGCATCCAAAAAAGTAACTTTTTAAAACCTGACAAGATTCATAACTTCACCACAGGGTTTGCTTCCGGGCTTAAAAGCAAAACAACTTTGGCAGTGAGATGAAAAAAAAAACTTTTTTTTTTTGTAAAACAATAACTTTGAAGAAAAAATAAAGTAACGTGTGTTTGAAATGTTACATTGTTTTACAACTGGACGCATGATTAAGGCTCCATATCATTTTGTTAATCAATTTTCCTAAAGTTAATTATAGTTTCAAACCTTCGTTTATTTATATCTTATGGCGTAAGGATATGCGAAGTCATGTCTCGTAAAATGAGACATATTTAAATTCGTTCGAAAATGTTAAATAGTCTGTAAATCTATGGTAATTCTTAAAATCCGGTCCTAAAACTGAAAATTATCCCTTTTCCAATACTTCTCTTATAACGTTCTTTTGCCCAGAACATAGGCCACCTCTGCATTTGAACAAACTATACACACTATATCAGCAACAGCCTTTTTTATATATATATATATTTATGCATTTTTAATCATTTTCTTCATTGTCTTTACTTCCACCTGGCTCACTCAATTAAGCTTAAATACTGTTTACTTTTTTCTACACGCTTTTCAATATTTTCATCTGTTTTTACGGTTTATTTATTTCTATAATTCAATACTTTTCTTCCTTCAGACATTTTTCTAGATTTTTTGCGGATTCATTTTCATGTCATATCTTGGCATAACCAGCGAGGTGTTTGTGGAAGCTTAGCCCCCTCTAGAGAAACGAAAATTACCATTTAGGTGGTATGTGCGGGATATTGAAGACAAAGGGGGCAATAAACCCCTTGACCCTGCCGCGAGGTATGACGGGTCGCCAACTGCTATGCCGTGGTGTGTGTGGACAGCTGACCAGGTGCCGGGTGGCGTACGTCATGAGGCATAGTTTGACTGTAATTCTTAGAAGGTATATTTTGTGGCTTCGAATGCAGATAGACGAGTGAGAGAGAGAGGATGCTCATTAAACCTAATATTTATTTGAAGGTTGAAAAGCGTACACTGGCCATGACATGATGCCCGGCGTTCGTTAGGTAGCGTAAGTTCCATATTGAGGATCGTTATTACTGCTAGCAGTGACCTTCTTTTCAGGTCGAAATCTAAGGAGCAAGAGAGTGTTGATCGGTCCGAAACTTTACTTCGAATGATTTTTGTGGACCGTGATTGGACAATTGAATACTGACGCAATAGTTTATATATATTTCTATTGGTCAGTTTGACCCCACAGAGGGGAGAACTTGCTGTGAGTTATGTTAACGTTGAGCTGTCTTTCTTGACAGTTTTTGCCCATTAAATGAAAATATATGGGAGAGGGTTCGAAGTTGGATAATGCTTGTATCCTTCGTTTTTGGTGGAAATTCCAAGGAGTTGGTTGTACGTGTGACTCATTGCCAAATGTCCATGAGAATGGAATTTTGGCGCGAAACAGAGTTAGAATGAGCCTGTGGAGGAATCGCTACAATCCCATGATTTGTTATGCCAATGATATCACCACTTCTGTAAATAATTTTCTGGAGAGCTTAATATCTATTTATAAGATATATATATGAACATATATCTATAAGGTCATACAAAATATAAATCTATTAAATTGTCGATATTTTTAAGTAAATACAAAAATCCATAAAAAAAAAAATATAATTTCGCCGAAAAATTTCATCTACATTGCAGCTCAATGATACTACTTTTAATTAGTTTAAAATTTAGTTTTAATTTTGTTACATTCAATTTCATTTAATTATTAAGTGGTCTCACTTGCATAATTAAAAGCAATTGAAAATAAATCTTAAATTTTAAAATAAACGACAGCAAGTGTGTAAAATTTAAAATAAAGTATCCATCGTTATTTAATAAATTACTAAATTTTTCCTATAATAATTAATTACTTATTCAATGACGTTATTAAATTTGTTCATAAAAATATTTATAACTTCGTTGTTAAGGTGAGCGTCTAGATAAAAAAAAACGTAAGTAACGTTTTTCCCAAAAGCTGGAAATCAAAATACGGAAACTTCCATTAGGCCGAAAAGTTTTAGACTAAAAAAAAATCTTTTTCAGAAACTGTCACTTTCATGCGAGTTTCACTCTCTTAAATCAAGTTTTCAAAATTACGCAAACAGGACCCGATTCTTTGTAAAATTTGCGCCATTGAACATTCGTTAACTCTCAAGGCTAAACCATTGTTATCGAGAGCGTGATTAATGACAGAGGCAATAATCACCTGCCGTTAATTATAATACAATAGTGAAAAGGGGTCTATCGAACCCCTCTTTAATCTTAGCTGCCGCGTTGGACTTGAAGAGGTGATTAACGACATCTGGTTCATTGAGTTTTATACGATCCATCAAGCGCCCTGGGACCTCTTCGCCCATAGCAGTAGCGAGACAGAGATTTCATGTTGAATTAGCGAACAGACACATCGAAACTTCCGAAACCCCTCGAGAAAAGAAATCCAAGACGAAATTCTTGCTATCCTGCATCTGGAGGATGAAGTCCCTCCCGAAAGAAAATTGCGAGCGCCTGCTCCGTATTTCTGGAAAGTTTTGACAGATTCTACACTAGAAGAGTAACGGAGATTCGTAACAATACATGATATATGGCTTAGGAAGGAATGGCAAGGAGGTTAATGCATCTATGTCGCAAAGCTCCAGGATTTAGTCAAGTTTGGAAATCAAAACTTTCCCATTTTTATATGATCGTGGAGGAGGGGACAAAAGTAGTTAATATAAGGATCAGGAAAACGTGGCCCGGGATGGAAATGTGACGGAATGAGCATCAACTAATCTCTAAATCAATTTCATGTCTAATTAACTCCAATATCATCATAATCATCATCATCTCTAAAAGCAATCAAAATCCCATCATGCCTCTCAAAATGTTATCAAAAATGTTAAAATTGATGTATAGCCCAAATATTGCTATTCTAAAGTGCTTTTGCTTTTATATGTAGTGCACATGCAAAATTAGTTAAATGCCTACCTGGCTAAAATTAAAAAAAAAAAAAAAATGCGATTTCTAATGGCCTAGTAGAATTTTTTATCAAATCCTTAATTTGTATTAATTTTTTAACTCGTTTTTAACAGAGTGGGTCTTAATATCATTGTTAAAAGCATATAAAAGAAAATTTATTTGAAAAACACACGGTTAACGTAAACGCGACGAATGTGGGAATTTGGGAAAACTATCAATTTGGTTATTTGTATAAAGACTTGCAGCTTGTGATAGAGGTTAAAAAGATTTTATTTAATTTATTTAATCCAAGAAACTGTAAGATTCATGAAATCATTTACAAAGAAATGTGTGCTAAGTCTATCCTATTTTTGCGTCGTTTTCTTTTTTGAGAAAAATTTACCAAATTGCTCTTGTTTTCCGTTGGATGTGCTGGGATATCAGAAAACGTTTTATTACAAAGTTTCTTCCACGTAAAATGATTGATGGCATAAATATATTAAAGACCATTCATCATTGTCTTCGACATCAATTCTGACTTCGCGAACAACAACTGGAAGTAAACTCCATCACAAATAGCAATTTTCGCTGATCAAAAAGTTGTTTCTCTAGGATTATTTTCATTTGTATTAAAACTGCGAAGACAAATAGTTTGTCTTCGTCCAAAACTACTAAAACAAAGGC
>QLNU02014176.1:68854189-68896313 GCA_006491805.2 Dysdera silvatica
GCGAACAAATGGCGTTTAAGATGCTACTTGTAAATTTATCTTGAGAATAAATTCGTTCATCTTCGGTTTGAAATAGCCGTCGTGAGCTTTGGTTTTCGGAATATGGGTCGTTTGGGAGGTTGAAACATGGTTTTTGTTTCGTAACGACCAGTAAAAAACCCCACGCCGTTTTGTTTCGCTCAGGACCTCAACAGCCCATGCTCGAAAATCTGTTCGTTTCCTTCCTTTTCGCTTCCATCTGACTTTATTTATTTGCCGAGGCCAAAGTTTCTTCAGGCAGAAAATAATATTTTTCTACACTGTTTTTCAGAGCGTTTCTTTTTTTTTTTTTGGCAAAACAAACGGGCGTTTACGCAGATATACATTTACTTAGATATTAAACCTCTGCTACTGTGAGACCAATGCTAAAAGTACACCTTTATTCTGCAATTCCCTTCTATTTAAAATATTGTGAAATTAACTGCGTAGAAAAATTGAAAAAATTTTCAATTTTAAAACTTTTAAAATAGAATAGAGCTTCCTGACATTGATGAAAATTCAGAATTGTTCAAAAAATTAAGTTTAATATTATTTTCCATATTAGTTAGAAAAACTACATTAACCCAGTTTGTGCGCTAGAATTTCAAAGAGTTTTGTGATTATGAAGCGTCCAATTTTTTTAACCTGTTAACTGGGTATGACGACATTTTTCGTCATACCAGGAAGACTACCAAAATGCGAATGACGACATTTTTCGTCATGCCCGGAAGATTACACATTTTTAACAAAAAGTATCTCCTTAACCTGTTAACTGGGTATGACGACATTTTTCGTCATCCCCGGAAGACTACCAAAATGTCCCCCCAAAAAAAAGTCCCCAGTGTGAAACGAGTTTCACAAAATTTTATTCCCCGGTTAACAGGTTAATATTATACATTCAAGAGAACTTTTATGATATATTTATATCAAAATACAGGTGCTTATAGCGAATTCAGATATATCGAAGTTTATTTGTCCGTTGAATTTCGTAATATTCACCAACTGGAATGAGCGTATCAAAATTCACTTATGTCGAATATTTTTGGGGCTCCTCTCAGCTTCGCTACAAGCGGTTTCAACTTTATTCGTGATTTGCGTTTCCTACAAGAATATAATTTTATTTAATGAGTTAAATGAGATTAAACCAGGATCCTATTCATTCATAAATAATGTTATAATAATCTTAAAACGAATGTGTCATAAAAATTATGGAAATGAAACTAGCCCATTTTTTTAGATCTGCTTAGTAAGAGCTATTGATTTTTTTAAGTGAAGTTAGTGGTTTTAGGCTCAAGGATTCTATAATTTAAAGAAGAATTCGGCTGTCGGATAGCAATTTTACTACGGGAATGGCATTTTCAGAAGAAAAGTTCATGCCTTACGGCAGTGGCATTGTGTGGGAAGTGACACCTGGACGAAATCCCAGACGCAAAATTCTCAGGGGCGCAAAATTTCAATATTTCACTGAAGGGAGTGCTAACGGGTTTTAGCAGGCGCAATACTTAATTTGCCCCGGGCTCTGGCAATCCACGTTACGTCGCTGCGTTACAGTCCATGGAATAGTTATTATAGCAGAAGCAGTTATCATAATATAACATAAATATAGTACAAAATTATAAAACAATTTTCAGGTATAAAACTATGTCACTAGATAGATGTTTTTAATATTGAAAACTTTAAGCTGCAATTGGTATGTGCGAACCTTGTTTGGAAGAAAGGAAGTCATTGATGGGTCGGACTAGTGCCATTATATTTGCTTACGGTTCAAATATTTGGATAAGGAGTTTGGCTCCTTCTAGCTTGAATTTAAAGGCGTGGGTGCCAATACAAACTATCCATTTTAATTTCCACAAAAATCATGGAAAACATGGTTTGGTGGCTTTGTGTGTTGACCAATATTCTGAAATTTCAGAAATTGCGTTAATTTTGCGAAGTGTAATGTACTTTTTTATGAAACATAAAATATTTTCTTGAAAATCACGAATAACTCCTGTTTTTGGGCAAGTCAACATACTACGTCAGCGAAAACAAACTAGAAAACAACGAAACATTGAATAAAAAATCATTATCACATATTACAAATTCTTTAAGGTAGGTAACCAGACAAAGGGAATAATTTTGGCATCATCTTTATTGAAATTGTTTAGCCGTAAGTACTTACATTGCTTTTCTGTGGATCCATGGCCAAAAGTTCACAGATTTAGCAAAAACTTTTGCAGAGTAAATAAAACAAATGACCATGAATTGCACGATTCGTCAGTGCAGATTTTTAAGTGTCTCTTTATTTTTTAAGTGGCTTTCATGTTCACATTTTTGTCATTAAATCGGCCTGCCTCTCCTATGTAAACTTTTCTGTTAGAATACGGAGTTTTGTATGTTCTGAATGTTCTGAGGGGTGTCAGTTGTTTTTTTAACCGACCAAAAAAGCTTAAAATCTTGTTTTGGGAACAAAAGGTTACAAGAAAGTTATCTTCGATCAAAATTTGCCAATGTGGTTAACAATATTGGTAATAAACAGGAAGAAATTTTATGTTTATTTCTTGGTTTCGGTTCCCAATCAGACATGAGGCAAGAAAAGGAAGATTTTATTTTTAAGTTTTAAAGAAGACCTTTTAAAATTTCTCCACGTTGAAATTAAGTTTCTTCTAAGATGGAGGTGAGAGAAACAAGTTCAGTTTGTAGAATTGTCGGCGTACCAGAAATAATATTTTCTCAATGCGCCAGCTTATTAATAACCCCGCGTTTCTGAGCTTGATGCTGATACGACTCGGCGTGGAGGTGTCTGTTCGTATGATTAGATATCCTGTATGTCAAAAAAATTTAATCACTGTTATCTTCCCTAGTAATCGAATCCTAGTAATCACACCTATTTCCTTAGTAAAAGCAATTTGTGCGTGAATGCTATTGATGTGAAATAAAAAATTGCTTAATTTTGCTCTTCCATTGGGCCAGATGACAAAAGCATCATCAATATATCGTAGTCATTTAATTGGTTCAAATAGTGCAGTAAAAACAGCTGACTCTTAGAATGTTTCCGTTAAAAGGTTAGATAGAGGAGGATATACTGGACTGTCTACAGCCACACCATCCATTCGTTCATGAAAGTTATTTCTCCCTACAAAATAGCTATCTCTAAAGATGGTATCAAACAGTTAGTCGAAATCATTGGAGAACAAATTTTGTAGCATTTTAAGAGCGTCTAGAATAGGAATCTTGTAGAACAACGAGACCGCGCCAAAACTCTTCAAGGTATCCTCTATAAGAATTGGAGAAAAACAACTTTTATATACACCATTTCATCACTAAAAAATTAATTAATAAAAATTTTTACAAATGCAACTTGTTGAAAAATGTTGATAACAAAATTTATGCAAAATTATTTGAAAAAATTGATGGGAAATTAATTATAGAAAGCGTTAATGAAGATGATGAAAGAAGTTGTTCTAAAAATTCATACATAGTTTTAGATTCTATTTCCTTCTTATAAAACTTGAAACTTGAAATTAAATATATTAGAGCATAAATAATTATTAATTAAAACGATAATCATATAGCAAAAATATAACTGTTATACTATAGCATAAACAATTATTATACTAAAATAAAAGTAATTATCATATTAGAACAACAGCAACCATAATGTTAAAGCAAAAATAATTGTGTTATAAATGAAATTATTCTCATGTTATAAGAGGAATTATCATCATGTTATGAAAAAACAATTACTTTATTATACTGAAAACAATTACTTTATTATAGTGAAATAATTACTTTATTATAATGAAAACAATTACTTTATCACAGTGAAACAATTAATTTATTATAGTGAAAACAATTACTTTTTTTATAGTGAAGACAATTACTTTATTATAGTGGAAATAAATATCACACAATAGTACAATAGAATAATCGTAGAACAACAGACATAATTATCATAATACAGCAGAACTGCTAGAACGAAACTAAGTTCTTCGACCGCTCAATGATGACACACTATAATGCTCTCAGAACAGCATGAGTAACCGCTATAGTACAGCATAACTAATAGTTGAGTTAATCTAGCCATAATTTTTCTGCTATTTTCATAACAATACACAATATATATATGATTTGTCGATTCGTAATTGATCCAGGACGTTCAATGATCAGAACTTCGGAAATGGATCTCAATCTGCTGCTACCATGACAAATGGAATGTTCGCAAAATCGGATATTTCGTTCCGATTTCTCCACGAAACCGTGTAATTAAATTCCGGATGGATAATTATTAGGATAATTAACAGCTGAATTAATGAAATCTAATAATCTTTCGCTTAACTAGTCGCAATAGCCCGACATTATGGAGATTAACGGAAGAGGCTTCGAAAAGACGGTGGAAACAGGTTTAATAGACTTTTTCAGTTATATCTGGAAATAACTCGCGTAAGATTAGAAAGTTTTCTCATCAGATTCGACGGTTGTTCCATTATTCAACTTTGTGAAACAGGTCGTGTTTCGAGGCAAATAATAATATAATGGAATGTTTTAAATACTGTTTAGAAATAAACATACTTTTATACTAAAATAAAATTATTAAAATTCACAAACAAAGCTAACTTTATAGAAACCACACTTCATTCGAACGTGAAATGTGTATAAGATCTTCATATTCAAACCAACCGTTCCAAAATTAACAGAAACATTGGAATAACATTTAAAATAGTAGTTTTTTTTGCCACAAACATATTCTTGTCAATCTATCTATTCTATCTATCTATTATAGTATTCTCTTCACTTTCATACACTTTATACCACTTACTTACCTGTGGTAGCACAGCCAAATTTAATCTCTAAAGCATTTCCACTCTTCAAGAAATTTTTTTGCCACTTTTCTAGCTACATGTTTTTTGTTTTTATAACAGCTTGCTCGTACCTCCAAAACCTTAAAAATTAATACATTTTTAAAATATAAAGTTGATATTTTCTTAATTAAATGCGTGAATCAAGACGCATATACTAACTTCTTATCATTACAACCTTCAACGCACTATTATTTTGCAGAAAGTGTATTTAACTTTATACCTAAAATTGCAAGAAATACCTTGGAATAGCACGCACTAATTATATCGACCTTAAAATATGGAATATAATCAGGGTCGACTTGAGGTTCATTTTGAAACCTGGCAGTCTGGCATAAATTGTTTTGAATAACCCGTGGTTATTCTTTATAGAATAATAGACTTTTCTTTATAGAAGAATAGATTTTTCTTTATAGAATAATACTTTTCTTTATAGAATAATAGACAAGGCAAACGAAAAAAAGAACTTATCCGCCCTTCACATCCAGTTAACCATTCCAATGCTATTGGGAAATTGTGAATGTTTCATGTACTTATTTTTTGTATCATTGCATTGCCCAGTAAATTTGAGAGAGAAGAATGATACTTTTTCTTTTTTCGACAACAATAATGCGTTCCGCAACAGTTTTGGCAGAAAACGAGGCATTCAAAATATCCTTACCACCGTTCTCTATTGTAGATGTGAGAAAAAGTAACAAAGTATTTATAGAAGATGGTAACTGCATTTAAACTCTGTAGCACGGAGTTCAATGGAATCGTATGATTACACAACAATGGCTAACATTTTAACTGCTCTCAGAATCGTTTTGTGAATTAAAAAATCATCTTGATGTTTTATTATATACAGCTGTGTTTCCCTTTGTTCACTGCATAAGGGGCGCAACCATTAGATTTAGTATGGCATATAATGCGTTAGATTAGAAATGTGAGGGACCAAACTTACAGGTTTTGCAACAAAATTGCATATTTCTTGGATGCCAAGGGCGCCAATTAAAAGAAAATATTAGGCACCAGGTAAACCCTAATCCGGTCAATTTTTTTAAGTTTTGTTTTCAGCCTCAAGCGGGAAGAAATAGGGAGGGAGTTGGGCCCACATCCCCTAAATTTATTAAATAGAAACACCCAGCAGACTTAAATAGACAGCAAATAAAGGAATCCCATTTATTTCAAGTGCGTAATAATTATTAAAACATTGCAAGCCTATGTTGGTGTAATAAAATGATATAAGTCTATTTTTGCCTAAAAATAAAGCATCAGTTATACAGTGAAGGAAAAAATGTCAAAGATAACATATTTTATATATCAAGTACTTCATTCCTCACTATTTATTTTTCATCAATTTTGTGATGATCTGGGCCCCTTGGAGTTGGCACCTTTGGTTGATAATATAGTTAAAAATAAATAGCAAATGTGCCCATATCGGTATCATAAATACTTTAGTTCACACAAACAGAACTCAGAAATTCAAAATCGGCTTTTCTGATAAATGGCGACGTTTAAGGCGGTGCTGAACGTCTTGCGCACACCTTGGTGAACTATTTGGCTGTTTTAAAACCAATAGGACGCTAAAAAGTTGATACCAGCTGTACGCCTGTTTTAAGCTTCAGAAGTTGTGCAGTTTCAATTCAGCACACAAGTAGCCATTGGGATTAATAAGTTGAGCTTTTGTGACAAAAGGAGACGATAAATTATTATTATTATTATTAAGTTAATAATAATGTGCCAAATTGCTTAACTTGGATAAATGCACCTATCATTACGCTTATCATTGCTTAATAACCCGTCAGTTTCTTTGCGAAACATATGATTGTCCAATGGCCGTGAAATCAGTATAGGGATGCAAAACACAAAAAAGGAGAGAACTAATTCAAACAAACGTAACAAATTTAATTATGACTAATTACTACTCTAAAAATTCTATGCAGTTATATAAATGGCGAAAGTTTCCACATGGAAAGAAACATAAATGTCTAGCTGATATTCTTGCTATGGTGCTGTGATTTATCAATACAGGTTGTTATCAAATCAACGGCTCAGCAACAATATCTATCTAAATTGCAATATGACAATACAATAAATTACACCAATACTGAGAACGTATGCCAGATATTAAATTAAAACAATGCAAGAAATACTGCCTGAGTAAGCAAGGGCAAATGGGAAAAATAGAATGTTTCATAACCTAATTTTCAAATTAAACCTAAATAATGGTACACCTCGTACAAATGGGAATAAATGGATATTGACTCACGTGCGACTGTTATGATGGGGTGTTGCAGTCACGTGACCGTTGTTTTGTTGCAGGTGCATTACGCTGTGGCTCGTCGTGCACTTCAAAATCCAATTTCTGATGAGAAAACATTTACGGGGCTGCGGGGATGTTGCTGCTCCACTCCTGCCGGACTTGGCGTGTTTTATGGGAAAACGTCAGGTTCTGCTGATGAGAAAAAACAACGATGAATAGCCGGGATGCCCCTGCGTCAGTTCAGTAGGACTCGGCGTATTTTACGGACAAACGTCAAGCTCTGCAGGTGCGGGAAAACAACGATGAATAGTTGGCATGGTGCTGCGTCGGTTCAGTAGGACTAGGTGTATTTTATGGACAAACGTCAGGCTCTGCTGATGCGAAAAAACAACGATGAACAGACAGGATGCTGCTGCATCAGTTCAGTGGGACTCTACGTATTTTTTGGACAAACATCGGGATTTGCTGATGCGAAAATCAACGATGAATAATTATAGTCCGCCGGAATTCTTCACTCTGCAGTGGCGATGAATATAACTCTACGCAGCTGATGCGTATGATTTTGTAGCTCGTGAGCGAATCGAGAATTTTTGGAGCTTTAATAAAAACTTTCCAAGTGGAGCCCGTGCGATACTTTCAAGTAGGAAGGTTGTGAGTCTTCCCACCTGCGACTTTGCTTGCCTTGAAGTCTCCGACCGAACTCCAAGTTCAACGTCCTTTTCCGTACGCTGCTCCCGCTCTTCTCTTCTATTTTCTTCTCTTACTATCCCCAGCACGACCCTCAAGTCAATCACATTAAATTACACAATCCACTCACAGGATTATTCGTTTTGCCAGTACATTTGCCTGTTGCTATATATACAAACTATACTGCTGATCTCTGATAGGTTTCCTTTCGCGGGGCGGTCTACTGTTTTTGAGTTTAACTACGCCCTGAGTTTACGATAGTAGAATTGACAAACAAGCCCCTAATCAAAGTTGACATTTTATGGGATTTTCATGGTTTATTTTAGCCTGGCTCTGGCGCCTAAACCCATAAAACGTCGTCTGGCTTTATTTTTGTCTACCCATGCTTACTTTGTACAAATACACAGAATATATTTGGCAAACTAATATTCTCCTGTAATAATACGTTAATATCCACACAAAATGATTTAAAGAACAACGTAATTCAATATGGCTGACGAGCACGCCATATTAGTATGTTAAGTTATAATTTCCTAACGACAGTTTACACTTGTGCGCGTTCCCTTTTCACAAGACATTGTTATCTGTGATACTAAATATAGTATTTATTTACTGCGTAATGTACAATCTTTATTTACGTTTTGAAACTTTTTAAAAATTTGGAATTTAGCGTTAAAGAATTAGGGAATATTTTTCAATAGAAATAAATGACAAGTATAGTATCGGTCACGTCGTTTTTTCCCGGTGAAGGTGCGACGGCACACCGTGAATATTCGTCTCCGATATTAAACGTATATATAATGAATGACCATCATCATCATCATATTCAACCATTATCTATCCACTGCTGGATGAAGGTCTCTCCAAATGCTTTCCACACAAGTCTATCCTGAGCAATTCGCTTCCACGTCACCCCAACCTGTTTTCTTATTTCATCCACCCATCTAGTTTGAGGACGTTTTCTAGGTCTTCGGTGGTCTCTTGGAATCCAGTTCAGAATTTCTGTTGTCCATCGTTGATCAGTTCTTCTTGCAATATGCCCAGCCCATCGCCATTTCAGTCCTTTTACTTTAACAATGATGTCCTCTACTCTAGTTTGCTCTCTCACCCAAGTGTTTCTTTTTCGATCTCTCCTAGTTATTCCAAGCATGCACCTCTCCATGCTCCTTTGCGTTGTCTGTAACTTTCGTATTGCTCCAACTGTTAGACTCCATGTCTCTGATCCATAAGAGAGGACTGGCAATACACACTGGTTGAAGACTTTTCTTTTTAGACATAAAGGCAATTTCCCCTTCAGGATAAAACTGTTTCTTCCAAATGCACTCCAGCCAAGTTTAATACGTCTGTTGAGTTCTTTCATAATGTTGCCATCCATTGAAATCAGCTGGCCAAGGTAAATATATGAATCAGCAATTTCTAGCTCAATGTTGTCAACTTGTATTTTTGTTTCCTCTACAAAATTATTGAACATGATCTTAGTTTTTTGTAGGTTCATCTTGAGTCCAACTTCTTTACTTCTAGTTGAGAGCTCCTGTACCATGTCTTGGAGTTCTGATGGGTTCGTTGAAAAAATAACAATGTCATCAGCAAACCGCAAATGATTTAAATATTCACCATTTATTTTTATTCCCTTGTTATTCCAATTTATCAGCTGAAAAATCATCTGTAAAGCTGAAGTAAAAAGTTTTGGAGAAATGGTATCTCCCTGCCTCACCCCTTTGCCAAGTTTGATAGTTTTGGTATCTTTATGTAACCGAAATTTTGCACTTGCATTTTTATACACACGTTTCACCATGTCAATGTACACATCCTCAATGTCTGTTGATCTTAAAGAGTTGATGACTGCTGATGTTTTAATAGAGTCAAAGGCCTTCTCATAGTCAATAAATGCAACACACAATGGAAGTTCATATTCATGTGTTCTTTCAATTAATTCTCTTAATACTTGAATATGGTCCACTGTACTGAATCCACTTCGAAATCCAGCTTGTTCTCTTGGTTGAGCTGCATCTAATTTTTTCTGCAGGCGATGTGTTAGCACTTTTGTGAAGATTTTATAAATAGCAGGTAACAAGCTAATTGGTCGGTAATTTTTCAAATCCTCTTTATCACCTTTTTTATGCAAAAGAATTACTGTTGCAGAATCCCATTGGTTTGGTATGTTACCGCTGTTAAGACATTTGGTAAAGAATTTTGCAAGTATGTCTTCTACATATTCTCCAGCTTCTTTTAGGATATCTAATGTAATACCATCATCGCCAGGGGCTCTTCCTTTCTTCATACTTTTTATTGCAAATGCTACTTCTTCTTTTAAGATTTTAGGAGCTGTTCCTTCGACTATCTCAGAGTCTTCGTTTAATCCACTGTTACTTTCATATAGTTTTTTGTAGAATTCTTCAACTCTTCTAAGTATTTCTTCCCTATTTCTTGTTACGGTGCCATCCTCTCCTTTTAATGCAATGATGTGTTTCTTCCCAATAGACAAACTCCCTTTAACAACCCTAAGGCTCTTGTTATTTTCAATGGCCTTCCTTACTAACTCACAATTGAATTTTCTTATGTCTTCTTTCATGCTTTTGCGCAGAGTTTTACAAAGTTCTATGTACTCAATCCTGGAACTGGTATTTCGATTGTCCACCTTCATATCTCTTCGCCTTTTCATGAGTTGTTTCGCCTATATATAATATACTAGAGTATATATATATATATACGTAACGTTTTACATATATATACGCACATGATGTTAATGCGTCGTTTTAATTTCATATAATTTAGTATACGGTTTTGGGATGTAAAATGCATGCTAATAAAAATTTCCTTAAAAAATAACTATCTGAACTCTAATATACTATAATAACTATATACGTTACATATATTAAGAACACGTCCTCCATATTAATAATGTAAACATTTTGTACTACTACAAAGGTTTACAAAGCCCCCAAAAGGCTAAAATCATCGGAAATAAATCTACATTTCTTAAAATGCTTTTATAGATTTGAAATAATCGATTTAAATTGTGTTCGTATCCTATAAATTGCGGTCTAAATAGTTCATGTAAAACAGAATGAAGTTCTTTTTCTCGTTATTTTAACTGCAGGATTGCCTTTATAATCCCGATACGGAGCTGATTGAAGCGTTTTATTCAGTTAAACTAATATTCATTCTGCCATAGAACTGCTAACTTTAAAATAAAGAGTAATTCGTCAAGTCCCAGTAATTAATTTTTCGTTATTAAATTAGGATTTTGCGTTAAGGAGCCTCTACGGTAAGCTCATTACTTTCCTGTCTTTGGAGACTAATTTTAACCCTATAATGCTTAAGTTGTTTCAAAGGCATTGATTATTTTCGAGTTATTCCTTGGGTAAGTTTAAGCCCAAACTTAGCTAACTTAACCAAATTATCAAAAGAGAAGATTCATGTATTCAAACCATGGCTTTAAAGGAATTAGTAAAAATTTTGTGAGTAGAGCCACCCATCTTAGCAGATTGAGTAACGGGCGTTAATTCGAAATCCATAGGCTCAAATAAATAGCTTATACGTTATTTTATTGACAACTTCTTTGAATTTGAAAATTTTCAATCAATTTCCTAAAATTTTTTACGTTTTTGAAAAACATTGCTAATAATACCTAAGCACGAAGGCCGTTTATAAAGCGGGTTGAGGTTTATCAGCAATTTGAACTATAGTGTCAGCTGTAAAATGGAATTCCTAATGAGGAGAAATTTTATTCATATTAAAAAGTCACCCTTTGTTATAAAAAAACACCCCACTTTTTGAAATCCCGTGTACTGGATTGTCAAGCGCATATTGTGCATCATGCATCGTTTATTTTCGATGAACTGACAAAAAATATTGCTTATAACGCAATATATGCAACAACGCAATGTTTCTGAACTGATTAGTAAATAAATGTATATTATATATGACTTTTTGATTTGTATTTAATACAATATTTACCGAAAGTTCTATATGAACACGCATTGTATGCTATTATGAAATGAAAGGCAAATTAAAAGAGTTGTTTAAAAAGTTTGGGGATATATTTTGTGTAATTTCTTGAATTATTTTGGATATTAATCAGTCACAAAATGTCATTAATAAATTTAATAAAATATTTATACAAAAGAGTATATTAACTAATTAGTTTTTGACTTATATAACCATGTTTGTAAAAATTGCAACACCATGAAGGACTCGTCCGAATTGAATGAAATTTAATGTACAAACGACCTGTGTTGATACAAATAAACGATTAAAATTACAAAGCAAAAAAACAATATTACATGTCGAAAATCAGTATTTGGTGAAGCCACCACGCGCTGCAATAAGTGATGCTATACGACGTGGCATGGAATCAAACAGATGTTGAATGTGTGCCTGAGGAAGAGCATTCCAGATTGCTTGTATGCGACCCCAAAGTTCATCTGTAGTAGCTATGGGACGAGGATCACGAGCGAGACGCCGACCAACGAAATCCCACACATGTTCAATCGGCGACATATCCGGCGAATAGGCAGGCCAAGGAAGAAGCTGTATCTGTTGTGATGAAAAGAAGTCTTGAACATTCCTGGCAATATGTGGGCGGGCATTGTCCTGTTGAAATACAGCTCCGGGAATGCCTTGAAGGAAGGGAACAACTTCGGGCTCCAGAACTTCATTGATGTACCGGTTGCTGTTAAGATTACCCACAATTCGTAGCAGCTGAGATCGTCCATGTTACGTAATCGCACCCCAGACCATAACGCTGGGGATTCGTCCACTATGACGTTGGATAACGCACTCCGGAAGGTGGCGTTCACCGGTATAGCGTCTAACACGGATGCGGCCATCACTGTACCCCAAATTAAAGCGGGATTCATCAGAAAACACCACTTGTTGCCAATCAGCACGCCAGTCTCTATGTCCATGAGCCCATTGTAGCCGCAGGCGCCGATGGTTTTGCGTCAGGAGGATCCTGTATAAAGGAACTCTTGCACGCAGTCCACGGTGCAGTAGACGCCGACGAATTGATGAAGCACACAATGATACACCTGTAGCAGTGCACCAACGTTCTGCCAACTGTCCAGATGAAGCAAAACGGTCCGTCACCGCCATGCGGACCAGGTGTCTATCATCCCGTGCTGACGTCACCTTTTCAGCTCCTACTCCCAGATTTCCGAGTTGTCTAGTTCCCTTGAACCCACTATTTCCACACTCGCATCGCTGTGCTGCTGTTACGCCCCATACGAGCTGCAGGGTTCGTACACTTCAGGAAAAAAAAAATTTAAGGCCCCCGTCCAAAATTTAAAAAAAAAAAGTATGAATTGTACAAGACCATATGCATTTCAATGTTATAATTTGCAATGCTTCTTTGGGCAAGCAGCAATTTTGATATTCGTAATATTTTTAAAATTTTACTTTTATAAATAACAACAGCTTACAAAATAATGATTCAAAATAAATCTCAAAAAATGAAATCCTACGGACTGAATTGTTAAATAACACTGAATGTCAATTAAATGACATTCGGAGGAAGAATGGGGGTAGGGGTGAGGAATGTAAAATGTATAAAAATAACTAATATTTTGCAAAAGATAACATTTTTACATGGTCAGTCCCATCAAGGAGAAATCCTGGGTGTGCCACTAGCAGTAGCGTAGCAATTAAAAACTCATGAGTGAGGCTCAAGTGGCTTTAAAGAAGATTACGTGATGTGGTCTTAGAGAAAATAATGTCTTTTCATATCTAATGGGGAGCTTGAGGCCCCCTCCCATTTTCTATGCCACTGGTTTAATGTGAATTGCCAAAACAGGAAAAGGCGTCTAACAAAGGTTATCTACGAACACAAAGCGACAATTACTATGAAAATGTACTAATTTTACCCTAGCCATGTAAAGGGGGGGGTAATAATGTTTATTAATAATGTTACTTTAACATTACTAATCGTAATGTTACATGAAAAATAAAACTCAAATTAGTCTTACATCATTTTTTAAAAATGTTTTGGCTATTGCTCCCTTTTTAACACCGAATTATATTGCAGATCCCCCCCCCCGTTTTGGTTGAAGAATTGTTGGAATGGATGGTGCTAAAGGGAGGACATCTTCCCCCTCATTGGGAATAAGTTTAGGGAATTTCTAGGGTTTTTTTCTGTTTTGTTTTTAAAGAATGATTTTTTACACTCAACCCTTCAATCCAGAATTACGCTGTGGTTCAACACTAGTGTAAACCCCCCATAAAAAATTTCTGGGGGGGGGATCTTCGGCTATATACATATGAAGGGGGTTCAGACAATTTTCCCCATTGTAATATATAAGTAACATATTTTCTGAAAAAAATCTGCTTGAGAGGGAGGGGGGTTAAATTATAAAACCAAAATTTGAGATTTGATATGCTTAGAAAATAAAAGTATGCAAATGTGTGTAAATATATATTCTGTGAATGGAATTCAATGAATATTTATACAAATGTGTTCTTTTTTAAGAATTCCAATTTCGTCGTCATTCAAAATTTTCATTTTCTTGAAAAATAAGCAGTTGACTTTTTTTTTTAAAAAAGAAAAAGGAAATCGTGTGTGATAAAGCACCTGAAAATTAAATTGAAAATACAAATACTTAAACGTAATAATACATTTAAAAGAAGGCAAAAAATATGTCTGCATCTAGTGAGCGGCGACTGCACAGTGCCAAAGGAAGAGTAAAGTTCTACGCCGCCCCTACTCGAACGAGGTGGCTTCTTTGCAAAATAAAGTTGCCGTAGATCGCCGGTTTCACATTCCCTACGGAAGCTTATATTCTTATTCCTTCTATGTTCTTTGTCTTTACCTACCCTGTATGGGAATAGGGCTTCTCAGGAAATTTCCGAGGGGGGGGAGGCGTTTTCTTTATTATTAGTAAATGGAGTGGGTGGACTATAATAGAACTCAAAAGACTTGGAAGGGAGAGGGCATCCATGCTGTCTGTCGATTCTTTGTTCAGTCACACAAATGGCAAGTTACTTTGAATGCCAAGAAAACTGGAAGTGTAGCAAATTTGGAAAAATTTTCGTGCCAAGACAGATTGCGTAGGAAAGAAAATTTGGCACTGTAAAATAAAATGGCAAAACATAATTTTGACAAACGCGAAACTGAATTTCGGCGCTAAGAGAAATTTAATAGTATTTCAGCGCATTGGAAAATTTAACCCTTTGGCGCATTCTAGCGGAATTTTACTGAAATCGTTAAGTTTGGCGCAGATATGCGCAGCAATATCATTCCGGAGCGGTTGTTCCATCCTTGCTTCCATTTACAATATTGTGGCTTCTTCAACCTTGAAGGTGCATTTACCCATGTTTCAGTTTAAATTAAGAACGCTCAGAAAACTGCGCTACCAAATATCACTTGAAAGGACTGACCAGAGCAGGACTCAAGAATGCTCCAGGATCGTTACTATCAATAAGCGCAATACGCATGTCAAATATGACGGAAACTGAGCCAACAGGGATGCGAGATCCTCGCTCGCATAACTGGTTTATTTAACTAGTTGTTTTTGTTAATTGTGAAATAAAAATAAATAAAATTGCTAATAGAATGGAAAAGTTTTATTTAGCCGGTGCTACGCCACTAACCACAGATGCATGTGATTGGATAATCCAAATACACTGACTTTAACTAGTGAAAGTGACTAAAAATAGCCTATTCGGGAAATAAAATAAAAAATAATAGTTCAAGGATTTTCCCAGACATTGTGGAAAACCTGGTATTTTCCCGGATATTCAAGGCCTTGAGAGGATTTTTTAAAATTTAAGGCTTTTCCCGGTTTTCCAGGCCCCGTACGAACCCTGGAGCTGCTATTGCACGATAAGAAAACCTCCTTCACGAAGGCCGATTATTCGTCCTCGTTCAAACTCCGTAACTTGCTGAAATGTCGCCCTCTTTCGTCGTAGAGGCATAGTGACGTCTCATGTAACGTTTACCACTAGCAGATAACCATACACGCCCCGCTACAGCCCTCTATTTATACGGATCCATCAGCAGTTCAGAGGGCGCTGCTCAGCCCACGCATGCGCGATGACTCTGAAATTCTAATCATTTGAATAGCATACCCTAATTTGCATTTCCTGAAAGTTTCAGCTCAATCAAGTGATTCCTTCATGGTGTTGCAATTTTTACAAACATGAGTTTATTTGTAAACAGGATCAAAAGGGCGCATATGATTTGAACGCAAATCTATTTCAAATTAATCTTTATAAGTATCTTTTATATCTGCTTTTTTAATCAGGAATCATCATACCGGAAATATGTTCATCAGTTATGATGAAAAATCATTAGGTATTCATGAAAACGGTATTTCCAACCACGCGAATAGTTATACTGCTACTGTATGCTCGTTTGTTTGTATGTGAATTTAGCTGGGAATATATTTTTGTTTTATTGTTCTCACTCTATGAGCTTTATGGGCATTTCATCTTGCAGGCCAATGAATTCACAAAGGCGAGAACCACCAACACGCTGATAGGCCAACTTTGAGTGTGCTTGCGTGAATGAATACGTGTGTGTACAAGTACTATCAGGGGTGGACTGGGCTGCCAACCAACTTACCCCCCGGGCCAGTGCGTCCTCTGATAATCTAATGTATGCACCCTTTGAGAGGACCCAGTCCGCCCCTGGTTTGGTCTATATGCCTATAAACAATGGGCACATTCACAGGCTTTTTCTCTAGAAAGGTCATTTGAATATAAAGATTTCTGCATATTTCACTAATGATATTTATCCAGGGGTGGATTGGGCTGCCGGCCAACTGCCCCCCCCTCGGGCCGGTGCGCCTTTTGTGAGGACCCAGTTCACCCCTAAGTACTATGTAATCAAAGCATTTTTACTTATTCATTCACATAAGAAAAAGAAAGACACAGTAACATTTTGTGTTTATGTTAATCACATTAAAGGATGTAAACTTTTCCAATTTTAATATTGTAATTTTTTTCGTTGCAAGGCTGAAAGGTTCTTTATACAATGGTTCTTCACCACAATGGTCGTTACCTAGGTGCCCGTCATTAACGAGTTTTATTGCATTAAAGAAAATGGCAGTTATTTCTAACTGAACAGTAACTAATTTGAAATTGCATTTTCCGTAATGAATTGAAATATATCCAGCAAACCATTAAGAGTGAATAATTTATATGCATTACTAATTAAGAAATTAAAATTTTGACAATACTTAGTTCTCACGTTAAAATAGAGACCACAAATATGCATTTTCTCATAATTAAGTTTATGAAGATATTTAGACACTTGGAGCAGATTACAAAAGAGGATTTCTATGTCGACATTTAATGGTCGATGAGTTATTGTTCGTTTTAGAAAGGAATCAAGAGGTTATATCATTACTGCGGAGTTATAGATATACTGCCAATGTATATATGCACAATTTTTTATAACGGCAAAATGCGTTTGATGGAAAATGTGCCTACATAAAGTGCTTTCTCTTTATTTTAACATTCTCTTTACTTTTAGTGTATTAAAATTAAATTAAAAGCACGATTATACTTAAAATATGGACTACATGAAAATTTTTTCGATTCTAAAATAAGTGTGGATTTAAATAAGATAATTAATTTTCTGGATGGAAACGACAAACATTTAGAATTTTCAACACTTTTAAGATTTTTTTATTGAATAATATGCTTTAAATTTGTTAAAAATATGCATTTCCTGTTTGTTCAGTTATCCACATCGTTATTGGGGGGTTACTTATTTTATGAGTTTGGCGTACGGCGCGTATTGTTTTTAACATTCGCTTATCGCACATTTTCCTAAAGAAAATCTTTGCATTTTATTGCAGAATGATTAATTTTAGTTGGTATTTAATCAATATTTATTTCGTGAAGGCGCACAATTATACACAATTAGATACAGTGTAGTGGACCAGCACTATGAATTGTGGATTGACAGGAGACCAGAGAAAAAAACCTATATAAGAAAGGCTTGACGATTCTCGGCCCCCCTTCCGTCTTTCTTCACGAGTTTCGGCCCCTATACTCTGCCTCATCTACCAAATGTTCACTAAAACATGATATTTCCATTTTAAATGAAGTCAAATCCCGATAGTCAACTCTTCTGAGCACATTTAATGTTTCAAGGTTCTTGGTGGAGAACTTTAAATAAACCCGAATTTGAAACACTATTGATTAAAACACGAGGAATAGGCTTCCTGCAGTAAAATATAAAAGTTGAACTGTAAAATATAGTTACGCCAAAGGGATAAATGTAAAAATATCGTAAACTATTTGCAATGATCAAGTTGATAACATCATGGTGGGCGTTCGAAAAACATTAAAAGCAAATTTAAAGGCTTGCCGACGTCGTAGAACTATAAATTTGGAACTAGGGAAGTCCGCTTGTAAAGAGGCATTGAACTACTACGATTTTGAGAAGAGATGACTGAAAATAAAGCAGTTGAATACTGATTTGCAGGGGCGAAATAAAAAGTCCGCGTTTATACGAATAACTACGTGTAAAAATTAGTAAAATGCAGATTTTTTTTTATCTTCCTTAAGCTAACAAGATAAAGAAACCACTTTAACTTTTCAGAGATTTTTTTGAGATATAAAAAGATATTTCTTTTTTTCTCCTCTGCCATTCCAGGTGATTTCTTTTCTGTTTTAAAATAAGTATAAATATTGGGTTTAACAGAATTTGGTTATGGGGTATTTCACATTTTATATATTATTACTTATATGTGAACTGAAATTATATGTTACTATATATTATATATACTGAATTATATTAATTTGTTTTGCTTCTCAAAGGTTAATTCCATTGTCCTACGTACATATTGAAATTTATTTACATATAAGATAGAAAACGAAACAGAAATGTCATATTTGTTCAGTCAGTTGACTTTTTAATGCTACTTTATTCTTTCTTCATTATCACCTTATTTACCTTTGAGTTACATAACTTTTGTCTTTTTAAGGAATAAAACAAAATTGTGTCCTTGACATACCACGTAAAGTTCCAATGAACTGAATGTTATAATTCATCGTATTCATTTGCTTTAATCATTTTACATGTAACGTTTATTATTACGCGAGTCCATTATCTAACTTTCACGGAGTTTAAAAAGGGCTCGAAAATTAAATTTTGGACATATTTAATGCATATCAATTGCACAAGTTTTAAATAAAATTCCTACGTAATTAACGGGTAGAGTAATATTTAAACCTTTTTTATATTTCGTATATTTCAATCTCCTTTCTACATGCTAAGCTTTTTTCCAACGTAAGAAAAAATGCGGTTTTTGTTTTATTTTTACCAAGTGTCAATCAGTGGCGACCCATGGCAAGAGTTCAGTGAAGTGACATGAAGTTTATTCACCAAAATACATTAATTTACCGTCTATACTCGCCAAGAAACCGGTTTTTACCTCATTCAGTAAATAAAAAAGAAATTTAGAGTAACTTTGGATTTTGGTGAATTGGCTTCACGTCGCTTCGCTTAAATCTCACCATTGGCCGCCACTGGGGTGTAAATCTATAAATCTATAAATATCAATAATATTTATTCAGATTTGGCTAAGCCAAATAGTCTTCTATTATTGTTTAATAGGGGATCCTATTCCTCGATTAATCGGCGATGGATTTATACAGTACATAATAAGTTAAATTTATTATTTATAAAAAAAAGTAATTAATTAAAGACCATAATTCACTCTCTTGTGTTTTAATGTATACAGAAGTTTCAAACTTATGAATGGTTCTGGATTTCTTTTTATTCATCGTTACAATGTCTGTGCCCTTTTATTAGCCGATGACCTTTTCCGTAACGCTTGGTCGTCAATGCACATAAATATGAGGGAAAGAAGAATTATTACGGAAGATGCATTAACGGTTAGTAACCGTGAATTATGAAAGGCATAGGAAAGAGCTGGACTCCATGATTGAGTTCGACACGCTTGTCTAACGGGAAGAGAACCGATAAATTACGTCTTTTCTTGCTGCAAGACGCAATGTTCTTCCGCTGTGGATATTCCCTCATCCGTGCTTAGGTCCACAATATATTGATCCTCGGGATCTCTTCTTGGACTGTGCTGCCATCTGGAGGCCGTTAATTGTAATGGTCGAGCTCACATTCTCTCGGAAGGAATGAAATCTTATTGGCAATATTGTGAAAATCGGCTTATGGTTCTTCATATTTTTTATAGTTCAATAGACCAAGACCATGTATCTGGCAATTTGTCTCGTTGTAGATGTCTGCGAAAATGTAAAATAAGGATCAAGTTCGCGACGTAGAAATTTTAAAATTATTGGGGTGGCCGCTGCAGTACTTACAATATATATTTACACATTATAAGATATGCAAAATTGCATTTTATCTTAAATTGTTAGGGGTTTGGGTTCCACGGGTCCATATAACACGTTACTTAGGAATGAAGACATAAGAAGCTAATTAGGATGAAGCCTTTATAGATGTTTGTAGCTGAACTTAGGAGTTTAGGAGGTTCATATGAAATTCTAAGTACCATTAAATAATTGCGTACAAAAATATGTGTTGAAATTAAGATAGTAATATGATGTTCGTTTAAATAAATTGGATTTTATCACTGACTTTTTTTTTTATAAAAATATGAGGAGAGAGGGTAGGGATTTGAGTAATTAAAAATTAATTCTTGCAATATGAGAGTATTTAATTAGACACTTGATTCCTTTAATGATAATTAAGGGATATGAAAATTTCTTAAAGTAAAGGAAGAAGTTCAATTTCTACGGAATCGATATATTTTTAGCACTGGAAAAATGTAAGTTTACGCATAATCAATGTAATTATAGTATTTAAATTTCAATTCGTTTAATGGTAGGTTTCGGAATATTTTGAAATTGGAAAAACGGGTTGCAAATTTTTTAATATGCAATGGATAGTATTTAGAAGAAAATATATATTAAATAAAATATTTTTATTTTATAAATTTAATTCTATTTTAAACAAGTCAAAGAAAGGGTGGACCTTAATGAAAGCACCAAAAGCATAAGCTTCATCAGACTCAATAACCTTTACTCAATGTTGCCCAGGCAAATATCAATTTGTAATATGTAAAACTTATATTTGTGTTATAAAATTTGTGTAAATCTTATAATGTAATATGATTCCACCTAAATAAATTTATATTTTAATAATATATATATTTAAATTTAGATTTATTTTTAAAACATGCGACGTATATTTCACGTTTATTCAATCTTTTTCTCACTTGTAAGAGATTACCAGTTATTAAGTTCAGCGGCATAATTCGCTTGACACCTTTTTTACATTCCCAACCTTTAACATTTTCCTTCAAGGTATTTGGGATGTAGAGTAGTATCAATAGCAGGTATTTGGGATGTAGAGTAGCCTATTAATTATACATCTTTATTTTTGTGCATTCATTTCTAATATTATCCTTAAATCATACGCTAATGTTAACGAAGTTAAAACTATATACAAATACATTTAAAGCACTATGCTAATACGTGACAAGTGCTTTACTTAATACCACTTTATACCTCTTTTAAATATATTAGTGACAGAAAATATACTTAAAAGAATAAAAATAAAACTTTCCCCTTCGCCCCCCCCCCCTTCTTACAATACAATAACTACAACATAGACCAAATAAACGTCTATGCAGAGAAGTATATGTTAAGTTGGCGTACGTAAGAGGAACTTATTCACTGGCAAGGCCGAAAAGCTCATTGTGGACATTTAGACTTTTTCTATTTCACAAAAGAATGCATATTTAAAATGTGATGTAGTCGTAGTCACAATATAAATGGCGATGTCCTTGCCTTATTAATCTTAAGGCATAAGGGTAAACTAAAGAAACAGGGCTGATAGTAGTTGGAATAATAAAATATAAAAAATAATATAATAATATAAAAAGAATATAAAAACATTACTCCTGATGAAGGACTGCTGCTGATGCGTCCGAAAGCTTGAGTGATCTTTTTCATTGCTATTTTACCAGTGTTTAACCTTTTTATGTAATATAAATATATATGATGGTTGAAAACCCACATTCTAGACATTTTATAAAAAAAAAAGATATTTAAAACATTTATTTCTACCTCGGAAATGAACTGCAAGCACGAAAGGGCGAAAGTTTGTTATTTTGATTACATCTCTAAGAAATATTTTAAATTTTAGGTAGGACTTTTCTGGCGTTTATAGTTCTACCACGCAATAGTAGTTTATGGAGATATCGTCGTATCACTGCCTTCAGAATTGATAAGTTTTGTCGACATACCAATAACTTTAAATATAGAATTTTTTCCCCTGCCCCCTATGCAAAAACTTCATTGTCAAACTGTTTGAAGTGCAGAGAAGGCTATTTTCAGGCGTCGAAATAAATTAGGAATGCTTTAGCAAAACATCCAAAGAAAATGCATTTAGTTTACAAGTTTACTTCCCAAGACTGTTTACGGGATCGTTATCATCACTATCAATCAACATCATTACAATCTTCATCATTACAAATCATCATCATTACAAATCTCCATCATTACAAATCACCATCATTACAAATCGAGATCATCAGAGATACTGTAAATGGCCTAACGCAACCTTTGAATTCGAATTATGAAAGTATTTATTGTTATATAATTCCCACGAGCGAAGAGGTTGTGATGAGAAGCCACCTTAAATCGTTGATCTTTTCTTAAACGACTACGTGGAGGTTTTGAAGATGTAAAGTTTAAAACAATTCATTTTGAAGAAAATAAATTTACTTCTTAAACATTATTTTCAGAGGATTGGCTAGCCATATGAGCGTATGCTAGAAACAAGATTTTTTAATATGTCATGTGGTCTTTTATAACCGACAAACAGTTAAGACAGCTGACTAACAATGCATAGGATTGCAGTAGTACTTGCAGTAGTGATTCAGGAAAATTCCAGTCACAAAAATCATGTGTTTCTCACTTTCTTGGGCATATAAAGCCAGACCTCTTTGTCTGTTTATACTGGTCCCACCATCAAGGAACTTCTCAACATTTCTGAAGGAGCAAAGTTTAAGAAGATATGGTTGTGACCCCTTTAGAGTTCTTGTCTTAACAACGCTTCTCTAGCAATTTAGTAAACTTTTATATCGTAATAAATTTAATCATGGCGATGATATTATGATAACTCGTCCGTCTTGTTGTTGTTATACATTCAGTCTTGTCCAATTTTCGTAAACTTCATACGTCCTCCATGCGTTTCTGTCCAGTACCATTTCCTCCAATTGCACAGTATTCAATTTTGTATCGGTTTGGATGATGTCAAGCCAACGTGTTCTTTGTCGGCCTGAGATACCATTCCCAGCATCATAAAGTTTTCAAGTGAGTTTGTGCGCATGACATGACCAAAAAAATTCAGTCGTAACCGAGTAACCTTGCCTTCCAGTGATGTCCCGGGGTGGAAGCGTTTCAGGACATATCACTTTTGAATCTAGCTGTCTATGGTATTCAAAGGATCTTTTTCCAGCACCATGGTTCAAAAGTACCTAGTTTGCACCTGTCACCTTTTTTCCATAATCCAGCTTTCACACCCACATATTGTGATTGAAACGCGCCTGTCTACTATGCAGAAAGTTTGGTTTTGTATCCAGTGGTGAGCAATTGCTCTTTTTCTACTACTCTGTGTTCTGAAGTTTGATTTCTAATTCTGCGAATTAGCGTTTCAAATTTCTTGGAAAACTGCACCTCTTGGTATAACATTAGCTTCACTTGCAGATATAATTATAGCTTTCTTGCGTTTCTAAGTGGCAACAGTTAAGAAAGCCTGCGAAGTGAACATTTATATTGTGGAAACACACACACTAACTCTGCGTCATAAAATACAGATTAAATCAAAATATCCCGTATTGTCGTTACTCTCACCTTTTGAAGTGGGAAATAACATTTTGAAGCAATTGTCTGTAAAAGAATATTGGATAAAAAAATCCAATGAAATTATATCAATACAGTTGCAAATTTTAATTGTGATCTATAAAATCACATCATATTGATATAACAAGTAAAAAGCAAGCAGCCAATCATTCGAAATAAGTTTTAGAAATGCTGGTTATGTATAAACGACAATGTTGAAAACACTCTTTTCAAACGTATTACGTTTTACTAAATAACTCTATTATAAAGGAGTAAAACGGTTGTCAATTACTCATTAGCTATTTAGTAAACTGCAGGCAAATTGTTTCGGTAAAAACGTTCAATTAGGGAATATACTTATTAGCTGAATGCATATACACATGTTTAGCCTTTTATATTATTAGCCTTTTTCATGTAACTAACATATATGACTGCACATAATTTTAACTGAATGATGCATAGACGATAGTGTTCAACACTTTTCTTCGCGCTAGCGGATGTGTATATATATTAGGGTGGTAGAATTTTCAAAAGTTGCTCGAATCGAAACGCAATAGTGCGGAAAAGTTGCTGCTCGTCAAGATAAACACAGTGGCAAAAGAAGTTTTGGAATCGGATAATATCTTCAGGTTGCGCATGACCCTCAAAATTTGTGAAATTAGCCATAAATTGACCTTTTTTTTAAATTTTTTTGAAAATTGCTTTAAATTGGTCGGATTATCATGAAACTTTAGTTATGGCAGTAATTTTAAATTAATTAACGAAAGATAATACTTTGACGGACGAAAACACCCCCAAAGGGAGCGGAGAGGGGTTCTCTTTAGGACGAAAATTGGCCAAAATTGTGAAAAAAACAAAACACCGTAGAAGCGTTCATGACTTCAGAAAAATAGGTTAAGTAGACTGTTTGATTAACTATTGCTGTGCAGCTCTTCGCCCGTTTGCATTCCAAATTCATTGAAATGGAAAACGACCCAGAACTCACAACGGGGAGGTAGCCACATGAGTTCCACCTACGCCCTTCTCAACAAACCAACCACAGCTGGACATGTAAAATTACTCCTCTTGTGATGGTTTGGTTCCACATGAACTGGACTTCGTTTTCAAATATTGACATTTGGCAGCGAGAAAGCAAAGTTGCTCTGATGAAACCATCTCTGCTGTCACCGCTCACATACTTTGCTTGCTGCTTCTGTGATTAGTTTCACAGTAAGTTTAACCTCCTGAGTGTGACATGGAAATTCGAAAGTTGTTATCTGCTTGGAATGAATGAGGTTTAAGATTTCCTCGGATGTTGCAGATGCTAGAAGTGGAGGACAGGTAATTTTCGTTGATGACCAACTGATCAACCCCGTGTAGTCTTTTGCATTAAAACTTAAATCAGAAATTATGAATGTGCGTACGTATTTGCATTTCCCTGGTTTTTCCCTGTCTTTTAAAATGGGTCTAAAAAAAAAATCTTGGACATGCCGTTTCTCATCTTTCACCATAGCCAGAAGAAGATTCTTAAGGTGGGCAAAGAAGGCATTGGATGCGATGGAACAAACACAAACACTGGGTGGAAAAACGGAGCCGTTAAGTTTACAGAATTTTCAGTCAAAAAACTTTACAGTGGTCCATCTGTATGCTCCATTTGAATGAGATGGCAAAACAAATGCCCCGTAGTCGTACTCTGAACCTATCGAAAAGCACCTTCAAAGATGCGAAAAATTACCAATGGCAAAATTTCTGGAAATTCAGTGCATACTTCCAAATGTAAATAAGTATATCCTAAGCATATTTACTTGAAATTTCACTGGCCACTCAGGTGTTTGTCTTACAGAGTTTGCCATTCGTTACCTTGGTCTGCTCAGCCATTCCAGGTGGTTGAACGATGGCTAATAGAGTCCTTAGACTATACGTTGCTTCCTCAGACCCATCTTCAAATCTTATTCATATCACAACGTTCATCCTGAAAGTATACTCACCTCTATGGTTCACAATCAAAACCCAACCAGCAATATTTCAAGGCCCAAAACATGTGTTTCAGTGTATTCAGGATTCCCGATATTTACCAGATCATCTCAAAACAATCATTGATCCAGTAATCCAAAACAATGCTTGTTTTGCCAATCCTGTGAATCTTTTTCTGGCTATGGTGAAGGACGAAAGACGGCATGTCAGAGAGTTTGCTTTAAGGTGCATTTTAAAAGCCAGGGAAATACCAGAGAAATGCAGATCCGTATGTACGTTCATCACTCCTGATTTAAATTTTGATGCAAAAGACTACACTGGGTTGATAACTTGGTGATCAACGAAAATTACCTGTTCTCCACTTCTAGTATCTGCAACATCCGAAAAAACCTGAGACCTCATTTATTCCAAGCAGATATCAACTTTCGAATTAGACGAATTTTCATTTCGCACTCAGGCAGTTAAACGTACTGTAAAACTAATCGCAGAAGCAGAGAGCAAAGTATGTGGCGGTGATAGAAGAGGTGGTTTCATAAGATCAGTTTTGCTTTCTGGCTGTCAAATGCTAATATTTGAAAACTAAGTCCAATTCATGTTGAATCAAGCCAAATCACAATAGTGATGTTCCATGTCTAGCTATGGTTGGTTCATTGGGAAGGGCGTGGGTGGAACTTGAAGTGCGGCCACCTCCCCGTGGTAAGTTCTGGGTCGTTTTTTTCCCACTGAATGTGGAATGCAAACAGGCGAAGAGCTGCACAGCAATAGTTAATAAAATAGTCTAATTAACTCATTTTTCTGACGTCATGAACGCTTTTGCGTTTTTTTTTTCGCAATTTTGGTCAATTTTCGTTCTAAAGAGATCCCCTCCCCGTATTTTCATCCATCAAAGTATTATTTCCCGGTAACTAGTTTCAAATTACTGCCACAACTAAAGTTTCATGATAATCCGACCGAGGGTTACATATATATATGCACTCTTCGTATTGGATCTGGCACAACTTTTGATATATTTCCATAGCAACTATCAATATCACTTTGTTATATGTTATATCAAGATCAACGACAAAAATAAGATCTAACAACAAGTTTATATGCAATAAATATTAATAGAAAAAATAAACATATAATAATACGTCTGTTTCCCAAACAAAAAGTTGGGATAAAGAACCTTTTCGTATATGCACAATGTTAAAGCTATATGGAGGAAAATTTGAACGCATAATCGGTAAAGGTAAAAGAATACAATGATATATTTTCTGTTTGCGCGTAATGTAATTTCTTGATTACGCTACAATCACTAAGTATTCTACTTAAAACATAAATTGTATTAATTAATAATTAAATTTCATTAATAATTATTTATATCGCTTATCATTTCAAGCCTTTGCGGAACTAATGTTTTGACAACGGTAATTTTTCTATTGCGGAGAACACCAGTCATATAATATTTCTGAACAATAAAAACTTATCAAATAAATTCACATTGAAATAAAAAGCGCAAAGCCGCAGAAGATTCTCTAGAATAAACGAAATACAACAGATTAAATAAATTTTCAGAGAATAACAATTTATAAAGTAAACAAATTAAATTTAAAATTCCAATTAAAAGAGCAAATACGGAGGGAATGAGCTACGCCTACGAACCATCGATAATAATAATCACTATTTATTCTAAGACTATTTACGAGATTCCGAATTATTTTTCGCAATGTGAAATTGTGGAACTTTTGTTTCCAAAGTTCAACATTTATTCTGATTTATTTAGCAGAAGATGAGTAAAACGGAGAAGCGAATGAATAGAATTCAAAATTGATATCATATCAAAAATCTCTATCGCATTGAATTTTTGCTATTAATTAAAATTTACTATTTATTTGAAGCTATTTTTTATAGATTTTTTTATATTTTTAGCAGAAGCTTGAGAAGTATTTCGTAGTAATAGAAATGAGAATTAATTACATAGAGTTAATATAAACAGGGCCTAGTTAATCATATTATAACATTTTGTACAGACACAGATTGTACCTTATTGTATGTAATAGGGATATCTTTTCAATGTACATGGTTAATATTTGTACAATATTATTAACCTTCTCAGGGATAACATAATTGCAAAATGGTAAATACACGAAGCTTTCTGATCATGTTTGTTTGTTTTTTTTGCGAATTTTTTGTTGAGAATATTGATGTAAAATACTTTTTGAGACACATTTTTCTTTGGGTATGAAAAATACAATTCTACATGATTAATTATGATAATGTACACTGAAGTGCCAGAAAAACTGGTACAGGCGTGCGTATGCAAATAACGGAGCTTTGCAACCTATCAGCGTAACGCGATGCGGTCGGCAGCGCTTGTCTTATATATCTATCATTATATAATAACCTTGTCATGTATAAAGAAAAGGGATGTCTGGCAAAGGTGTTAGATCGGTTCCTGCCGCTACAATGGCAGGTTATCAAGATTTAAGTGATTTTGAACGTGGCGTTATAGTCGGTACAAGAGAGAGGGGACACAGCATCTCCGAGATAGCGACAAAATTTGGATTTTCGCGTACGACCATTTCACGGGTATACCGTGAATATCAGGAATCCGGTGAAACATTAACTCTCCGACAGCGGTGCGGCCGGAAAAAGACCTTGAAAGAACGGGACCTTCGATGACTGACGATAATCGTTAAACGAGATAAACGTGCAACACTTCCTCAAATTGCCGCGGATTTCAATGCTGGGGCATCAACAAGTGTCAGCGTGCGAACTGTTCAACGAACCATCATTGATATGGGCTTTCAGAGCTGAAGACCTACTCGTGTACCATTGTTGACTGCACGGCACAAAGCTTTACACCTCGTCTGAGCCCACCAACACCGCCATTGGACTGTTGATGACTGGAAACACGTTGCCTGGTCTGACGAGTCTCGTTTCCAATTGCATCAGGCGGATGGACGTGTACGGGTATGGAGACAACCTCATGAATCCATGGACCCTACATGTCAACAGGGGACTGTTCAAGCTGGTGGAGCTTCTGTGATGGTATGGGGCGTGTGCAGTTGGCGTGATATGGGACCCCTGATACGTCTAGAGACAACTCTGATGACAGGTACGTAAGCATCATGTCTGATCACCTACACCCATTCATGTCCATTGTGCATTCCGACGGACTTGGACAATTTCAGCATGATAATGCGACACCCCACACATCGAGAGTTGCTACCGAGTGGCTCCAGGAACACTCTTCTGACTTTAGACACTTCCATTGGCAACCTAAATCGCCAGACATGAACATTATCGAGCATATCTGGGATGCCTTGCAACGTGCTGTTCAGAAGAGATCTCCACCACCTCGCACTCCTATGGATTTGTGGACTGCCCTGCAGGATTCCTGGTGTGAATTGTCTCCAGGATACCTTCAGACATTAGTCGAGTCCATGCCACATCGTGTTGCGACACTTCTGCGTGCGTGGACGAGGAGGCTACACGATATCAGGTACATCTATCAGTTTTTCTGGCACTTCAGTGTATATATATATATATACTACAGCTAATTGCATTACAAAGGATAAAAGTAAAAGCCATTTAGTTTACATAGAAAGCTTTGTATAGGAATTGTATAGTTCATCTAGTTTACTGTTAACCGAGGGGTTTGATTTCAAAACGCGCTGAAAAAAAACCTGCTTGCTGAATAATTTCGCACTGTAGTCAGGGGGTTGGTTCCCTAAGACAAGAGGTTCTAAGCATTCATCTGCCTTTCTATGAACCCGGGTTCGAATTCCATTGGTATCATAGAACGCGGTTTATCCAGTGGCGTAGGCAGAAAGTTCATAAGGGAGGGTTATAGGCTTAATGGGAGGGGTTACAGAGCTACAACTCATATATTCCTATGTTAAATATACAAAATTTCATTGCGATGGGGGATGACAATCCCCAAACCTCTCCTTGGCTATGCCTCAGAGACCACCTCGCCATAATCCGGGGTTTGGCTTCCCGGCGAAATAGTTTCGGAATTCTGGGAAAACTGTAGGCTCCGACGAAAAATTACTTTTGTTTTCCTTGCGCCTTAAAGCCACAAACAAACGGAAGCTTAGATAGCAAAAAAATATGCATAAAAATAGAGGTTTTATGATTTTTAAAAATTAGTATTTGACCGTATGCCCTGTCAGTGAAGTTGAAACAAACGTTATTTATCTTTAAAATATAGTCAAAATGCGTTGATATTACTTATAAGTAACTTATGGTTTTGACAATAATTGATTGATGAAAATTCTTGATTGTTTTTTACTAAAATAATATCTAATTTTCATCCATCCGTTAACAAATAATTTAGAAGATATTAATTGATATAGTTTTAATAAAAAATCATGCTTTAATATACTTATTTCAGTAACATAAAAATAGTTCGCGCTTGCTATAAAACGGCTGCCAATATTTTATTTCAGATTCTTCATAAATTATTTTTTAGTCGTTGTGTTCCTAAAATGCCATATTTTATCTCTATTAGTTTTAAAATATTATGTTGAAATGGTAAAAATGGCGACTCAAGCAAAATCGCAAACTAATATCACTTTAAAACGGCAAAAGAATATTTTTCTTCAGGAATTTGAAGTGAAAGTGACATACCTACCACGGATTATTTTACGATGTGATACAGAAAATCACCAGATCAGAAAATGCTTAAATGTATTCAGATTTGATTAAATGTCATCGTCTTTAAGACGGCATTTTGATCTGGATTATTGCCAGCCGCATATTAAAAAAGATGCAGGAGCGTTATTGCCTCTGACAACTAGCCAACAACGGACATAAGAATGATTATGACTGGTTTATTTAAAAAACGCTTTTCTGAAAGGGAAAAGTACATTTGATAAAAACAGCTACAATACACATTTGCAGGACTTGTACGTAATTTTTTTTCACGGCTTGATAAAAAAGGGAATAATACGCTACATATATTTCCTTAAAGAAGAGCAAACCATTACACAAAGTATAGTTTTGCTTATTAGAGACAGCACTACTAAAAAAATAAAAAATAAAATAAAAGTATGAAACACAATTAGCGTAATATGCCAGGGACCTGATACCTAAATATAATTATGCATTTCTAAATTTGTGGGAAAAAGGTTATTATGTGTAATTAAACATGAAATTTCTATTCAAATATTATCACATTTGGATGTTTGACCTTAGCCATTAAGAGCAGTGCTCTATTTTTGGCCAAATGTTTAAGAATGTTATAAAATATGTAAACAAAATGGATAAAAGAATTGTAATAAGATGCACACAAAATTAGCGTGTTTCAAAAGATGTAGTGATATATTTCCCTATGACTAAATTATATATTCACTATCAAGAAAATATTCTTCAACTTTGTGAAAATCACAACATCATTCATCCGCCTATAATCTCAATGCATTAGAGATATAGATATAAAATTTTTGGCTTCCTTTTCATCTTTAGCTCCAGTTTTACAACCCAGCATATAAATTTTAGCAAACCGGTCTTAGTACCTCACATAAAAAGTAACTTTCCGGGTATGAATAATGCATGGTTGTACCCTCAAAATCCTTTGCCAATAAATCACCTTTTATCATCAGTATAATGATTCACCGATATAATAGAAATGATTCCACTAAAAGAAAATTTTATTACATAGATGGTAAAAATATACTATATTACACAATACGCAGAACTTTATAAATCTAAAATACTCTGTGATCTTTTAAATTTAATGATAATAAAACTAATTTTGTATTTCGGTTCATAAAAATAATAAAATACTACTTTCAACTTCATTTCTAGCTTTATTTAATGTTATTCGCAACTGTGCTAGATATAGCATGGGAATTATGCTCACTGTGGCATAAATTTGTGATATCGCACTATGCATAATATTACATATAACACTCTATGCATAATATAATATATTACAGTAACAAAAAAAGACAAGTTTTATTTTATTTCTGAATAAAAAAAGTTTAGTTTTTTTTTAAATAACTTGAATTTTAACAACAAAACCAATATAAGCTCAAAAAATTTTGCTTTATTCTACCGTAATGTAGAGGATGGCTACAATTAAATGTGAGGTGTTCAGATAGCGTAAAAGCTTATGGGCCCAACTGAATCAAATTTGGTAATAACATACCTATATTATATATTATACTATATTATATAACATACCTACATTGGTAATACACATACATATATGCACATGATACCACGAAAACTTCGTTACAATATTCCTAGTACCATAAGAGTTCATCTCTGATAATAATAATAATAATCATCATAATTAGTGCACCAACTCCAAAAGGCCGCTTTGCTTGGAACTGGCTACATCCTAAGAAAACATCTTTGATATCCCAGGCTCTTAGGAAGGGCCCGGTATTAAAGAAGCTACTCAGTCGTCAAATTAAAGATGGACTGTGCAAATGCATAATAATAATAATAATAAATAAACGTTCAAAATTTTGCTACTATAACGGAAATTGGCACCGAAATCGAACAATTTTTAATAGTTTCACTTAAAAACATCTGTATTATACGAATTTAGTACATTGAAGTCAATTGGTAAATATAAGAAAGGATAAAAATGTGCATTGTGTGTGTTTGATAAAACTGGTGCGCTATGCTAACTCATCGTGACAGTGTTTTGCTGGTAAAATTCTTTTATCAAAAAAGTAGTATTATTAATTCCATGCTTCGGAAATTTCTAATTTTTTAAAATCAAAATCTCATGGTCCCAAGAGCACGTACACCAAATTTGGTTCGGGTTGGCCCAACAGATTTTTCGCTATCGGACTCTAACCACCCTGTATGTATATATACGAGGCTTGACAAATCTGATCGCCATCGGCGACCAGATATTTTAGATATTGACAGTTGACGAGTGGCAAAGTTTGCTTCACGACTAGATTTTATTTCCTAATTTGAAGCGGATAAGCGCGATTCGCCGTGGTTTGTTGAGCCCGTGTATACCTTGTTTTATAGGGTGATTATAATTAAAGTTCAACATTCAAAAAGCTGTAGAAAAAAGAACCACTGCTCAAAATTACATGAAATTTGAACTGAATATACTCGAAGGAGGAGGAAATGGTATGGAATTAGAAAAAAAATAGTTCTAAATTTTAGCAATAGATGGCGCTTTAAGCATCGTAATATGCAAAATAAAAGACGTGTCATACGCACGGCACATTGCATTTGTTATAAAAACATGGGGTACATGGCGTTTTCCTCCTGTAGCATCTGAGAAGCTTGTCATGACTCTCTCAATAAAGGATCACGCTGTGCTTGTGAAGCTCTTTTACAAGAACGGTGACTGTGCGCCAGTAGCTCTGAAGAAGTTCCGGACAGTAAAAAAAGAAGAAGTTAAGAAATTCGAATGGACAGGTTCTTTTGAAATGAAATCTGGCAGAGGGAGGAAACCAATTACTTCGACATTAGTAGAAGATGTGGCCACGGTGTTCCAGGAAGAGATGAGCGGTGGTGTGCGAACGGGCAGGGCAGTGCAGTGCACGGGGAATTGCTTGAACTTTGGACATATCTGTGAACACGGTGCATAAAATTGTACGAAACATCCTGTATTGCTATTCATACAAAATTACCCATGTTCAGGATTTGCTTCCTGCTGACCCGCCAGTAAGACACACTTTTGCTCTAGAATTTCTTGCTCACATGGAATTGGACAATGAATGGCCATGGAACATTTCGTGGATCGACGAAGCCCATTTCCATCTCCAAGGACATGTCAATACTCAGAATTGCAGAATATAGGTAATGGAAAACCTGTTCTAACATGAACCAGCATCTTTTCATTCTGCAAAGGTAACTGTGTGGTGCGGGTTGACACCATTGTTTATCGTAGGGCCATTTTTTTTCGAGGAGATGGGTCGTGCGGGTCCTGTTACCTGTACCGTCAATGGTAAACGCTATGAGAGTCTTTTGCGCAACTACATCATTCCAACACTTCAACAGCATGCATGTGCAGGTAGCATTTTTATGCAAGATGGCACTCCTCCGCACATTGCAAAGCCAGTGAAGCAGCTGCTGAAGAGGCATTTTGAAAATGATAGAATTATCAGCCATCATTTTCCAACAGCCTGGGCATCAAGATCGCCTGATCTTAATCCTTGTGACTTCTAGATGTGGGGTTACCTAAAAAGTGATAAGTTCAGTAGTCCGATTGAAAAATTAGCTGAATTGAAGGCACGCATTGCGCAACACATTCACAACGTGACCCCTGAGACAGTCCGATCTGTTGTGGAACATGCTGTTTATCGGTTTCAACTTGTGGGAGAAAACGGTGGACAGCATATTGAACATGTCTCGTGCAAGTCTGCCGATAATTAAAAACCGATTTCATTGTTGCTTTTTATGCTGATTTTGGCCTCAGGAAAATTAAAAACAGATTTTTCCTATCCGATGTGGTACGACCCTGTCACGGTGGATGGGCTTTCCACTAACAGTGCCATACTTGTTGAATGAATTGGATGTCTTTTTTTCAGTGAAAAAAAAAGAAAACGATACAGTCATGCATGTTGAAAAGTACAGTTGGTTTAACATGTAACGCACGCCATAGCTATCGTATTGCGATTCAAATGTCACTTGTAGCTACACCCATTTACGTCATGACGCTTAAAGCGCCATCTATTGCTAAAATTTTGAACTATTTTTTTCGTATGCCATACTATCCCCCCCCCCCCACTTCTTAGTAGTATATTCAGTTCAAATTTAAGGTCATTTTTAGCAGTGGTCCTTTGTTTACAGCTTTTTGAAAGTTGAACTTTAATTATAACCACCCTGTATGTCTTGTTGTTTGTTGAGCCCTTTCTATATAACATGAACTAATACAGTATATTAGAATGTAAATATAAATCTACTTATGCTTATAAATAAGCATTTTCTTTTCAGTATAAAATAAACATTTAGCATAATGCAACATGGAACTTAAAGTTTAAAAAATAGAATGTCGGAAATCTGGATCAACTGAAAATCTGGATCTTTAAAAAATTCGAATTTTTATATTTTTTACCTCATAAAATAATGAGCTTTCCGAGATGAGAGCACATGCTCGCTATCGTTGTGGAGCGACAACAAAGATAGCATTTTAAAATATTTTCTCTGCATTCAGATAAGTGTTTACTTTGTGTTCGTTAAAGAATAAATCAATACAAAATCCGTCAGATTACCATTCCTCTATACATGGTTAAATGTTCATTTTAAAAATAATGCCCATGGAAATTTTGAAAATCTGGAGGTGACAAAATCGTAAGCAGCCCAATTTTTTTTGCTATTATTGAATATACATCTTTGTTAAGGAATCGTGCTAATAACTTGTGGAAAAGTTTTAAAATATCTTAAAGTCTGAGAATAAGCCTTGCGTTAAATATAGCTTTTCCTTGCAAAGATTAAATTTATTACAGAAAAAGAGGCGTTGAAGCATACCTGATCGAAAAAGTATTTAAGAAAATAAAGGAACTTTGTACACCAGACTGTAACATGCTGTATATTTGCGGTTCTTCCTTCAGACCTTGGCGTTGAATCCTTACCACGTGAATCTTCGAAGTTATTAAATTCGGATTTTGCTGGATTTCGTCATCATCTCACCCACTGTCCCTCTCTGCCTCAAAGCCCAACGACATTTCTTCCGCGTGAGTATTCGCGCCCCTAAAGCACACACAATATCCACAGCACGCATTTCTTCTTCTTCGTCTTTCTGGGCCTTAAAGCAATGTGTGGCTGGTTTCAAATCTTCAGGGCTCTCCCCTCCTTCCTCGTGGGCAGATACAACGAGGAACGCACCAAGCGTGAACCATAGTAGTTTTCTCTGTGGCAATGTTACAAAAGGAGCTCAGTGGACTTTTCTAGCGCGGAATTTACCGCAGCGAAATTCCCTTGGCTAAGAAAAGTCGTTCCTGTTTTTGAAGCTCCTTTACGTTACGTAAATAAAAGAAGAAACGGGCTTATTTCCATACACAAAATTCTATATTTATGTATCAGTCGAATATTGGTTGCGTTTCGAATGTTTCAAAAATATTATGTGTAGGTGGAATAGAGAATTTATACTATTTTGCGGTGATTGTTATGTGTGTGAGATTGTCAGATTTTAGATTCGCAGAACGATCTCAAAATTGTTTTATGTTAGAATTAAGACTTTTATATCACGTAGCATAATATAACCAAATTAAATATAATACCACATTAGGAACTTTAAGTCCCAGTAAGGCGGCTCAATAATACAATAATCATACAAATGTAGTTTTTATTTTGACGTGCTCACTCTTATACCGAGAGAAGGCTATAGATAGATGACCAATTTTCTGTACAAAACATTGTTTAAACTTTTATTTTTTATATTTTAAATTACACAAATACTAATACGTAGGTCTTTTATAAGTTCCATGCCATGCAATTCAAAATATAATATGTATTTCGTGCCTTACCAAAACAAAAATAGAGCTAGATTTTTCGAAAATAAGTCTCACGTTCATTTAAAAAAATAATAATTTTTGAAAAATAGAATAACACGTTATAATAAACAAACCGCTGCTTGCCGTGTGGTATATCATCTTCCATTTCTTTAAAAATATATTCTGGTTTCTCTCATAAAGTTTCTCCCGAAATTCGATTTTTCCGTAATTTTTGGAAGAGTTTTGGCATCCGTTGGATTAAGGGCTTTCTTTTGGATTTCTTTGGAATTAAAAGTCCAGAGTTTTTAGGGGAATATTTTAAAGGATTAAATTTTCTAAATCCCAAAATAAAATTTGACGCATTGCTGATACACCATTCCACGAAATAAAGCCGTGCTCAAGCCATCCATAACAAATTCTTTGAAAATCATTTAGTATTAAATTATTTTGAAAGACGGAGATTAAAAATTAATGAATAAATCTTTTCTTCCCGTGCTGATATCCGTTTTAAAATCTTTTAAGTTTTTCACAGTGCACTCATGAACGTTATAACGTATTTGTAGATTCGGTTTCTCATAAATTTTTGAAATGAGGAGAAAGGATATTTCTCAAAGAACTTGTGCAGATACTTTAATGTATTTTATAAAAATGAAGCTCGTAAGGTCCTTCTTTATTATGTTTTATTTTGTGACGACTTTCAATGAAGACTAGCACCCATTTATAATATATTGCACTGGCGTAGACAAGTGGGGGGGCTGTCATGATCCTATTACGATGTAATTTTATATATATATACATATGAATATATGGAGTTTAAGCTCTGTAAACTTCCTTATGAAATTTCCGCGTACACTAATGGAATTCTTTATTTCTGAATACGACAGTTTTTAAGTAGAGTTTTATGATGATATTTTAAATGTAGTCCTAAAAACACAGATGCATTAGTTTATCCTGCAAAATTGTATGAATAGGCACAAAAAAGGCAAGAAATTAGAAAAAGCAGAAAATGATATAAAAGAAGAAAATAGCGAAAGGGAATAAAAATGATAAGGAAATAAGAAAAAAAAATAATAAGTACTGTTTATGGTAATATATGTTGTACAAAGTTTTTAAACCTCCTGTTTTTTTTTGTACTAGTTTCGCTTGATGAAGGGAACAAGTGGTCTCGAAACTTTTCGGAAATTTTAATATCACCTATATTATTTTCTTTGCTTATTTCTTTTGATTTTGTGGTTATCTAACTAGGTTGAATTAATAGTCCAGTAAGTTTAAGTGCTTTAAATGTTTATTGAAGTCAAACATTTTTCATCATAGTCGACGATATGGTAATATTAGAATCTAATCACACACCATTGTCAATGGTTTAACTTTTGAATATCAATGCTAGTCTTTTCTGCCTAAGGCATTTGTTTCTTTGACTTGTCACTTTGATTTATAAAGCAGTTCAAGCACCTCCCTATATTAATCGTGAACTTTCCAAAGTAAACTTTTATACAGGGTGTTCACAAAGTCTGAGCCCAAACTCATTTTTTCGGAAACGGTTGGGTAGATGGAAAAATTGGTGAACACGTATCCCATTATTTTTGGGGCACACTTTTTGAGTGAAAAATTTTTGGTGTGTGATCCCTTGGGGGTTGGGAGTGGGGATCAACTCAAAAATTTCAAATGGAAAAATATGTCAAGTTGCATGCCGTTCGAAAAATCTGAATAAAAAACAATTATTAACGTTGGTCCCAGGTCAATACACCCAACCCGTCATGAATGGCGAGCGTTTAAAATTTTCGTATAAAATCCCCTTCTTTACTAAAATTCCCCATACATAGGTACTTAAAATCCCGTTCTATACTTGTTTCTGTAGAGAGTGCGCTTCTGAGCATGTGTAGATGCAGAGGAGATTTTATAGGTGGTGGGGGGGATCTCCTCAGCCCCAATAGGATCAAATTCCTATTCAAATTACACGGCGTACTACTAGATTGAACTTTATATCAATAACTGCTCAAAATGCGCACCATTCACCTCCTGACAATAAAATAAACGATTTTCAAATTTCTGATGCACATGCTTAAATGTAAGTAATGGTATCTCCCAACAAGCTGTAGTAATTCTGTTCTTTAATTCAAGTAACGAAGTTGGTTGGGTTTTATAGACTACAGTTTTCAGGTGTCCCCATAAAAAAAAAAATTATTCATAGCCAAATTTGGGGATCGAGCCGGCCACTCCATTGGCCCTCGCCTACCAATCCATTTGTTTGGGAATCTGTTATCCAGATACTGACGCACAGCGCGCTCATAATGTGCAGGGCAACCATCTTGTTGAAATACAATTCCATCTACATCAAATTCTAGCTCTCCTTCTTCAGTTGTAGCATTTTCGACAACCTTTGTAATTAGAGGGTCTACTAAATTTTCTAGCAGATCTAAATAACGTTCCCTGGTTAAAGTGCCATCAATAAAAAGAGGCCCTATGATATGGTTGCCTAAAATTCCCGCCCAAACATTTAATTTTTGTGGTCGTTGAGTGTCCTTCTCTTAAAATATGGAGATTTTCATCGCTCCAATAATGCACGTTTTGGGTATTCACATCTCCATTAAGAAAGAATGTGCTTTTATCGCTGAAACAAATGTTTTGTAAAAACTGATTATTTTCAGCGATTTCTGCGTTTATTATTTCACACAACTCAAGGAGATGATCATAGTCATCCTCACTGAGCTCTTGAGTAAAGTGCATTTTATACGGATAAAACGAATGTTTTTTAAGGATTTTGCCGATTGTGGATTTAGAAACATTCGTGCAGTCAATCATTTCACCCAAGGATTTCTAGGGTCTTTACTAGCAGTGCCGATAACTTCTAGCGCCGTGTCCTCAGCCACCTTAGGTCGACCAGTGCTGATCTGTTACACTTTGTTTCGCAAAATTTTTTTACTAACTCGGGAAGGACTTTTTTTACTAAATCTGAAATCAGGAAATAATTCATTGAACCTTCTAGAGGTTGCCCTGCAGTTTCGACCACATTCCCCATAAAGAAAAATTATTCCCACTTTGTCTTCCACTGAGCATACCATCATATGGCCGTTAAATGATAAAACAAAGAGAGTAATTACATAAGAAATGAAAGTTTAATAAAGATTTATTTAAACTTCCATTGCTTTGAACGAAGTCAAACATCCCTAGTAACACGTACGAGTAATTTTTTACTGCCGATGTCGAAGTAATTTCATCTGTCGATGTTTCTAACTAACACGTAAAACGAAGCACAGTGGCTACACATGCGCAGAAGCACATTCTCTTCAGAAATAAGCACAGAACGGGATTTTAAGTACCTGTGTGTGGGGGAATTTTGGTAAAGAAAGGGATTTTATACCCAAATTTTAAGCTCTCAGCATTCATGACTGGTTGGATGTATAAATCTGGGACCAGTTGCCATTTTAGGATGTCAGTGTGTGCAACGTTTCAGGTTTTTTTTATTTTTATTTTTTTTAACAGCAGCACTGCCAACCAATTAGCTCAACAACTTCCACTCCCCTTTTTAAACGAAACGTCTACCAAACATATTTAACATTTGTTCTACACAGCAGCGCAGAAAGGAGGCTCGTGGGGCTCAGGCATCCCCCACTGAATATCAAGATATTTTTTTCTCTAACGCATCATCATATGATCATCTTCAAAACTACTTGAGCCCTCCTACAACTTTTGAATTACTAATCCACTGCTTCTACAATATATTTTTACCACCGACAGCCTTGAGTAGAAACTTTTTCCACAATACTCTACGATTATTTAAATATTTATATTATTTATTTCGTAAATTTCAGTTCTAAACTACACACAACCTTAAATATTTGTTTAATGTCATTTTTAAGTGGTGAATTAACGATAAGGTGAAAAGTGAATTTACCATAGGACCCACTTACAACGTGTCCACATTTAGCGAATTTTCGGATTCAGCGAGGAAAGTATGGATTTTTTCTTTCAGTTCGGTGAATAATAATTAAGTGCACAATACAATCTAATCTTTTTTAACGACGTCAAGGGCAGAGAAAAAATTGTCCTTAAATAGAGAAAGACTTTAATCGGAATAAGTATGATCCTATAAAGCATCTGCCGGAACCACAATATACCGTCGTTAAAGGGAAAGTTTCGTTAATAAGAACGACGTTATCGAGAAAGTTTGCTTTGGTTTTCATGCTGTCAAGATTTCTCAAAGTTTGCTCATCGTTAACCCTTTCTTGCAATATACCTTACATTGCTGCCAATCAAGTAAATTTTTACCTTACTAACAGCAGCATTTTCAACGATTACTTCTCATTTTGAGGTCTTTATATTTTCAATTTCTTCTATAGATGTTCTAGGCCTATACTTTCCTATATTCATTTTCATCATTCTTAATTCCTTTACAACAGTCTTTGATTTTACCATGTTTGGCGCAGTATAGCCCAGATGCTCTTGCGCCATAAAAAATCCAAACAAACATTCTTAATTCCGGTATTACGTTTTCTATTAAGACCTACGGGAAATACTTAGCTTAAATAAAATAAAGGAACTAGTAAACGCATTAATTCTACAATGTTTTATTCAAAAGTGATGGCAATTTCCTCTCCAGAAAAAAAAAAAAAAAGTTTCTTTTACATACATAAAAGGTTGAAATAATTTATAAAATTGCTTTTTATAAGATTGCGGATTTAAGGTATGAGAGTTAACACAATTTCCAACTGATCAACACATGAAGCCACCGGTATATGTTTATCGTAATTTTTCATATAGAATTAAGGTTGCAAATAATTTTTTTAACACCCACGCATAAATTCAAACCAAAGTGTTGGGCCCTCAATTATAGACAGTTTGGAAACCTCCATTATATGTAGTTACATATGAGCGTCCGCCATTGTGGAAAGAGCGGGAAAGAAGGACGATAAATTATGTCACTAACCCGAACTAAAACTTAAATCCACACATGGCCACGCTATGACGCCACCACTGAATACAATGTTACTATTGGATGAGGGAAATCCAAGAAAGAGGAGTTCGCCAATTTTAAGGAGGTAACATGGGCTTTTGGAGGGGCTTTTGTTTCTGTGTGGACGAGGGGAATGGTTCTTCTTAGTCTTTTTAGTTTAAATACAAAGAAAAGTTTGTAAATCTATTTTGTTTTAATTAATGAATTAGTAGTGGAAGAGGTGCGTACTTGTATTCGGTGAGTTTAATTACTGCCAAGAAGGAGTAATTTCCGAAGAAGAAGCGGCCTTACTTTGGATTATACCGCAGCTGACGAAATAAGATTCGTAAGTACTGTTTTGTCAGTGTTTTAATTAAAAGGAAAATTCAGAAACCATAAATTCACGGTTGTTGTTGTTTTTTTTTTTTTAACAAATTAGAATTTACGGAATATATAAAAGAAGGTTTCTGATTCAGAGCTTTTTTTTGTAAAGAGGAAAAAGAAACCACGTCCTAGTCCAGAATCAAATCTGGGACCCTCAGTATGATTTCTGTGCATTATCCTTCTCGGAAAAAATTTTTATTCATCTTGATTCCCCACGAAAGTTTACAAAAAAAAAATGGCTACATGTGTTGACCAGTTGGTAATTCTGTTGACTCTGAGAAGGTAATGATATCTTACAAAACTTAAGTACGAAGAAAAAGAGCATCGCTCCTGTGTCTTAGTAACCTAGCAGGTTAAGACAATCCGGTTCATATGAAGGGTCTTCGGTTCGACTCCGTGCCAGGGCCCCGATTTTTTTTTTTCTTCTTTACAAAAATGCTCTAGTCTGAACTTATGGGCCGTTCAAGTATTACGCAAGCATCTTTGAGGGAGGGGGTGTTGAGATTTGCTTATTTTTTCTTACAACGGGAAATGGGAGGACTGAATCATCCTTACGTAAGACACAGAAAAAAATAAAACAGTCACAAATTGACAGCCACTCTGACAGAAGTGTAATACTTGGATGTTTGACACATTGCGAGTAGGAGATATAAATGTAAAATACACGTAATCGCAGTTGAATATTTAATTATATAAATCAGTGATTCTTAACCTTTTTTTTCACGGGGGTTCCCATTTCTAAGCTCCCCGTGGCCCCTTTGACGTTTTTAAACTGTATTGTAAATGTATTATTTTTAATAAATGTATGAAGAATAATCGCAGAAAC
>QLNU02014176.1:68901363-68927383 GCA_006491805.2 Dysdera silvatica
AATAAACGTTGATTGATTAATATTTTTGTTTGATGTTTCCAATTGTCCATCTTGGACTTTTTGCTGCCAATTCGGTCCAATATACTTAATAATTTCATTACTCCATCCCGCCTTTATGTCTTTGCTTTGGGTATGTAATGTCCAGTAAAATCCATACCAGGACCTTTTGGATCCATTTGATGTCAGTTCTTCTAGATCTATGATCTCTATATTTACAAAAACATTTTACTTTCTTAATAATATCTTATAATTTTGTTTGTAGCCTGATCCAAAAGTCTTTCGATTGAATCGTGTTTCTCTGTAATACTCGTAGATTTTGAGTATCTTTAACAATCAATACCCATACGCCACTGACATATGTTTGGATAGGTGCGATACACTGATCGAATACCATCTTCTGCAAAGAAATTGGGGGTAACTAATTACATTCATATATATTTTTAAATTAATTAATAATACATAATACATAATTAATTATATATAACAGTAAATAATGATGATGTATATTTTCGAATTATATAAAAAGAATTTTAATGGGAAATAAATAATATAAATCTCGCAATCTTGAGACTTCTAATTTTAAAGATAAATGAGAAAACTTCATAGGAAGGAAAAGCACAAAATTAAACCAATCACTTTAACTAAATGGAACATAATGAAAACGATTTTTTGTATATTTAATTTTTGTTTTATATCGAAAGTTTTTTACATACATGAAAAAATACCATTTTTAAAAGCAGGAAAAGATAATTAAAAAATTGTTGATTAAAAAAAGCGAAGGTTTTTTCTGAAAGTTGCTTATTCAACACGAAAAAGTTGCAACGTTAGCTTAAGACAAATATCAGATGCATTAAGTAAATTTTAGGTAAATTTTTTTCTGAAGGAGTAAATGTAGAATTTACCTAATGATCGGCGCTGCCATAGGGATAACATCAAAATTGTTAAATATTAATATTTCAAAGACAGTGCGTGGGAGTCGTTAAGTGTTTTCGAGTGCATTTTTACTACAAATAAATGATTTGTGTGTTTACATTTTTATGGCGCAAGAGCATTTAGGCTGCACTGCGCCAATATAAATGAACAGGAGAAGGATAATTTAGATGCTTGTGCTATGTTTACTGACTTTTAACCACTGCTTTTAGCCACACGCACTGTTAACACTGCAAGAACTAGATTAACTAAATACACATATTGGTAAGAGATATTATTACCCTTAACAGGGTTAACATAATTACAAAATGACAAACGCACGATGTCACCGGGCAGCATGTACTTTGTAATTAAAAAATTACAAAACACATGACCTTATGATTTTGCGTGTTGACCATTTGGTAATCGTGTTCACTCTGTAAAGGGTAATAATGTTCTTACCGAAAGTTTATGTACAAAGAAAAGAACCATCGTAAAGTGGGACCATTGCGCGGAAAAGTTGGAACAAATTTATAACTTTTGAACGCCTCAATATATTTGAGCAAAATCAACTTTATTTGTTACCGAGTGAAGCGTACTTGATTTTGCGATAAAAAAATTATGAGCGCCCTTAAAAACTGGGCGCTGGCGCCAGGGTGCTCGACAACTTTCAATTAGAATGTATGTCATGTTTGATATTATTTTAAAGAATTTTTTTTGGAAAAATTGATGTCACAAGTTTGAAAATGATCTGAATCTAACGAAAGTTACAAGCGATCAAATTATTGAACTTTTGGCTCTTAACGCAATCCCATTTACATGGGTCGCCTTCTTTTTACAATAGCAAAACAATGTGTGGAAGCTACATTTGCAGGTATTTGCAGCTGAACTTTATATAGCCATTGCGTTAAGGTATCTAGAGTAGAAAAATAGAAAAGGCGTGTTGACGTCTTGGGAATCTTTCTTTTAAAAGTCCAAAAACACAAAAATATTCATGAACGTCGTGTGTTTCCTCTTCAAACATTTCCTATCCTACTTCTTCCGTCCAAATAACGTGTTCGTGTTATTTTTTGATGTCTTTTGAACGTATAAACGGCTGAAAGATTTATTTTTAAACAAAACCGGGTGTGAGCGGAAGTGTTGAAAACTACACACAATTCCATTGCTTTTTAAAATTTTCAAGCTTAAACAAAAAAGGCAGGTTTAAACAATTTTTAATCGATAAAAAGCTATTATAAATTGAGTCTACAATTAATTTACCGTTTGAAACGTATATTAGATTATAAAAATCCTCACTTACAAAAAATCGAATTTTTGCCGCCTTTGCCCTACTGTACATGTACTTCAGTGATTGAACAGGTAAAGATAACCGCTTCCTACAGTGGATCTGAGGTTCGATTCCGGGAGGGGTGGTGTCTTTTTCTTCTATACGTAAAATGCTCTAGTCGGATTGGAAGACGTGGGTATTAAAAACATTATCATATATATATATATATATATAAGAAAGAATATGAGTAAGAAATTAGTGAGGAAAGTGAAGATGGCCCTTAAGAGAAATAGGATTCATACAAGACACGAAGAGCCCAATAAACACATCAGCGAATATCTGGATACCCTCAAACAAAAACTGGGTGTATACGCCAGAAGACTCCGAAGATACAAAGACTATACCAACAAAAAACAACAGAACATGCAATTCCAAGCAAACCAGAAGGCCTTCTACAGGAAGCTTCGAGAGACCCCAGCGAACAAAGACAAGTACGAAGCCCCAAAGCCAGCAGAAATAGAGACCTTCTGGAAGACACTATGGTCCAATGAAGTACAGCACAAAAGCGCCCCCTGGATTCAGCAAGAAATGGAGGCTACGAGAGGAATAGAGGAGATGGAGTACACGGGCATCACGATAGAGGAACTCCAGCAGGTAATCCAACGTACGCACAACTGGAAAGCACCCGGTATTGACGGCATACACAACTTCTGGTACAAGAAATTTACCAGCGCCCATGGCCCATTAGCCAAGGAACTTACGGCGATAATTGAAGACCCCAGCAAAATGCCTGAATTCCTCTGCAAGGGAATAACTTACCTCCTACCGAAGGACCAGGATACCAGTAACCCAGCGAAATACCGACCCATTACGTGCCTTAACACCCTGTACAAGATACTCACGGGGTGCATCTCTGAAAAAATAAGCCGGCACAGCGAAAGCAACAACTTAATGACGGAAGAACAAAAGGGATGCCAGAAAGGGACTCTGGGATGTAAAGAGCAGCTTACCATCGACTCAGTTATCCTGGAACAAGCAAGAAAACAAAAGCGAAAACTCAACACCGCATACATAGACTACAAGAAGGCTTTCGACTCTGTTCCGCACTCGTGGCTCCTTGAAATACTCAGCATATACAAAGTGCATCCCTCAATCATCCGATTCCTACAGAGCAGCATGAAACAATGGAGAACCCGGTTACAGCTAAACACGCCAGACAGTAAAATAGAAACGGCCGAGATCCCCATCCGCCGCGGAATCTTTCAAGGAGACGCACTAAGCCCCCAGTGGTTCTGCTTGGCGTTAAACCCCTTGTCAAGGATGCTGAACACAAGTAAATACGGATACATGCTGAAGAAAGACAAGAGAAACCTACATAAAGTCTCCCACCTCATATACGTAGATGACATCAAGCTATACGCGCCAACAATCACCCAACTCCGACAACTCATCAGTATAACAGAGACATTCTCCAAGGACATAGGAATGGAATTCGGCCTCGATAAGTGCAAAATACAGAAGAATAGCAAAGAAGATTTACCAGGCATCGAACTCGAAGACGGGAGACTACTGAAGACCTTGGACGAGGGCGAAACCTACAAATACCTAGGGATAATGCAAAAACGGCAGCAGGAGCACAAGAAAGTCAAAGTCCAGCTCACGCAAGCATTCCAAGAAAGACTTAGAAGCATTGTGAAGACGAAACTGAGCGGGAAGAACACCACGCAAGCAATTAACGCATATGCGGTACCAGTGCTCACCTACTCCTTCGGGATCATCAAATGGTCCAACACTGAACTAGAACAACTCCAGCGGAAAATGAGAACCATCCAGAGAAGAGCCGGACAACTACACCCTGCAACGGCAATTGAACGGCAAACACTACCCCGGGAAGAAGGAGGACGCGGACAAGCGGACCTCAAAGACTTACATGACAAGCAGATCCAGAGCATGAGGCAATACTTCCAGTTGAAGAGTCCCCGATCGCCACTCATCCAAGCCATAATACAAGCAGATGCAAATTACACGCCACTAAACCTGTGTAGTACCGAAGAGCGTGTCCTCGAAACAGCCAACGAACAGAAACTGAGAACTTGGGCCGGAAAACCATTACATGGCAGGCACTACAATGACCTGCAACAACCACACGTTGACAAAAAGGCATCAAATTCTTGGCTGGCCAAAGGCACTCTCCAGCCAGAGACAGAAGGATTCATGCTAGCCATCCAAGACCAAGTGATCGCAACAAGGAACAATCAGAAATTCATCCAGAGAAAAGACATAGAAAGCGACAAATGCAGACACTGTCATGCGGCATCGGAGACAATCCAACACGTGATGGCAGGATGCAAGATCCTTGCGCAGTCAGACTACAAACATAGACACGATCAAGTAGCGAAAATAGTCCACCAGAAATTGGCAGCGAATGCTGGCTTTCTGACAGAAAAATGCCCGTACTACAAATATGAGCCAGAGACCGTGCATGAGAACGAAACACACAAGCTTTACTGGGATAGAGCAATCATAACAGACAAGACAGTCCCACATAACCGTCCTGACATAACCCTCGTCGATAAATCGAATAAGACCACGTACTTAATCGACATAGCAGTACCCAACACCAATAACATACAGACAACCTACACAACGAAAATCACCAAGTACCAAGATCTCAGACATGAAGTACGAGATATATGGGGTATGGAAAAGATCTTCATCATCCCGTTAGTCATCTCAGCAACAGGGATAGTACCAAAAACGCTTGCGACGAATTTGGAGATACTCAACATTGACCCAAACACCTACATTGAAATACAAAAAGCCACAATCCTAAACACGTGTCACATTGTCAGGAAGTTTCTAGACATGGCACATTAAGAAGTGATGTAAAAAGAGGCTTGGGAACATGGCGCTCTGCCCGTCCCAAAGCCTGTTTCCGCCAAGAATGGGCGAGGAAAACTTTTATATATAAAACACACACATTTTATCTCATAACTTTGGTTAACCATTCTTCCTAATATTTTTCATCGGTTATTGGTCCTTTTAGTGTTAAGAAAAACCAAGTTTTTAAATCATTAAACTGTATCGTTATGGAAAAATGTGGTTAAACTAATGATAAGACAGCTAATTCAAAGCAGATCACGCAATAATTCAAATCTAATTGATTTGAAAGAGCTGAACTAAAAGTAAACCCAATTTTCATCTACATACATATCTATGAAAATAAATTTCTGTATACGTAAAATTTATTATGATATGTACTACGAAATTTATTATAATATATTTGTTATTGATACGTGTATCTTTCTAGCGCGTAGCCATTACTTCTATGAATTCATTTGTTTAAGTTACCGCACCAAGAGTTTGCAGATATGAGAAACTCAAAGTCGTGCACTTCAGACTTTCTTTGGTAATAAATCCAATCATACATTAGACTGACAACCAAACATTCGAGACCCTACCTTTTCGCAATAACATGAACTTTCCAGAAAACAACTTCCACTGCCTCATTCCAGATATTGCGGTAGTTTAATAACCGGGCTCGTGAGAAATGTGCAAGTCGACTTTCTTGTCTCAAAAATTGCCACCCATAACTCTTTGAATGAGGCACTTCAAGAGAAAGAAAAGGAGAGTTACATAGAGCAACTCGTCAAGAGTTGTAGTATTCTGTTTCATAAGATCGTTATATAAGAACGAATCTTTAACTAGAATTGTTGGAGTCTTGAAACCAAAGCCGCAAAGCAAATTAACCACCTAGCCCATGGAGCCGTATATATATATATATATATATATATATGAGATTTGGTATACTACTTTCCTTGTATTTGCATCGAAACAATTGATATATAGGTTTTATTCGTAAATGCTTTTTTTTTCTCAATTTAAAGCCTTTATACATAAGGATTGCTTCAAAGAAGTATAGCTCATTTGTTGAATCTTCGAAAGCAAACACGCATGCATGACTATTTTTCTCAGCCAATCTAATCTTTGATTACGCAAATTTTACTGATTTAATCTTGGTAAACGTTACACTCATTATACCAAAATTCTAGTTTCTAGTACTAATTTTGATTTGCGTACAGAACAACTCAATCTTTTAAAACCAAATCGAACACTCGAATTTTGATTACGCATTAAATTTGGGAGTGGGGTTTATTTCATTGGTCTGTGTAAACGGCTGTTTCCAAGAAATAGTAAGAGAAGTTTCCTTTTCTTAGTTATGTTAGGGGAAATGGGCGGAAAGGGCTGAAGGTTTGGTGGTTAATGGCCAGTTGAATATGATGTTAAGAACGAAAGACTGATTTGAACATTTTATGGAAGAATTGAATAAAAAAAAAATGTTTTTTTAACACATTACATTGCCGATTTGCGTTAAAATTCCACTTGATTCGCATTAGTCACAAATAAGAAAAAGACCAAGCATTCAGGCTGACTCTAAACCTATAGCTGTTAAGTTTCTGTCGACTTTTTCCCTTGAATTCCTTAGTTCGCAGAGGGTTGGAATGAAAGTCACTGGTTCAAAATCAGTGCAGGGAATGTCTTCGTTTATTGGCGCTTGGAAGTTAAAAAGGTCACTAACATGACTCAAAGTCATTGTGGGAGGTAAGAAAATAATCCTTTTAAAAATGCTTATTAAGCAAAATTGAACGATTTATGGGTTTATGTTTTATATGCCCACTTTACTCATGACCAATCTACGGTATTTTGCTCCGTAAATTTTGAAGATTTTTGTCTTTTCTAATTTTGCTTTGCCTGTAGGGTTTTAAAACATCATCTCGGTTGGTAATATTCATATTGGTAGGGTTAAAATACAAGCCAAATTTCAACATTGGGACATTCAACAAAGGGAAATTGGTAAAAAATTTACGTGTTGTGCTGTATAAATCGCTATGTGGAATTACTGGATACGGTTTCCTTTCAAGGCGTATGTAGAAATACACTTTTTGTTTATTTTTTTTAGTTCACAAAGTTGGAAACTTTAATAATAAGGAAATCCCATAAAATTTATGTCTGAAATGAACCTTTTCTATCAGTTCTTAAAACTGCAAAATGTCCGTAAATTCTTAGTTTCTTTAATAATATTAATTTTGTTTAATCTTTAGTTACCCCACCTCATAATGAACTCTGAATTTTCTCATTCAAACAACACAGTGCATAATATCGTAGGCAAAATTTTCCATCAGTCCTTTCTCTTTACCTTAACATTAAAGTTTTACGCGTATTTTGACCCCGCTAACATAAGCATTAGAAGCTGAAATAGTATGTGGAGGACACATACTCCAACTCAGTTTAAGCCGCGGACCATTTTTCCACTTCAATTGGACTCGCGGACCACTTTGAAAAATTCTCAAGAGTTGATTGCAAGACCCTAATAAAAAAGCTAGCCGGGTCTTTTTTTGGGGCAATTTGTTTGTAAAATCGCTTTTGGAAATAAAGAAATAATAAATAGGAAAAAACAAAATCTAATGATAATACAGTCGAAACTCGTGAAGAAGCACGCTTAAGATGAACATGCTTAAGACGAATTACTTTTAATACGAATTGAAGTATTAAAAGTAGACTTTTCTGAAGTTCCGTCAGATTGTAAAATATTACAAATGTACTATCAATTTCATTTTTATATTTAATTTTAATATTTAATAATCATTTTTATAAGCGTTTTTATTAATTATTATTTCTTTTTAAATAATGACCCGTCTCGCGGACCATTTGGGACTCTTTGGCGGACCACCAATTGGGAACCACTACCATAGGCAAAGCAGAATTGGAAAAGGCAAAAATCTTCGTAATTCGCAGGAGTTAGTATGTAGGTTGGCTGTCATTTATTTGGTTTGAAACAACCGATTCAGTACCCATAACACAGTCGTCACAATATTTTGCAAACATTTATGATTATTAGACTCGAAGTCCCATAAACCACGAGAAAAGTGAGAGAAGTACTACTAATTTAACCACCAAACCGCAGATGTGAAATAGTGAAATATTTATAATGTTCGTTGATGTAATGATTTAATTATGTAATTTTATTTTCACTCAAATTTTTGCTCATAAGACTTCTTGTTAATATTATCCTATAATTTTTATAAAATTGATATTCCGTTGATCTGACCTTTTACTCATACGATATTTTTTATGTGATAGTTTGTTCATACAACTAGGGCTGTAGCCAGGAAGGGGCTAGGGGAATGAGCTCCTAGAAATGTAATCAGCCCTCCTGCAAAATAATTTTTTTCAAAATAAATTATTGTATAATTTTGCTTAAAAGGTGTTTTTTTTGTATAAGATTGTATATAACAATGGAGATTGTTCTTGGATGTTAAGAGTGTGTTCAAAATAGATTTCTAAGGTATATATTGTGTACATAGTGTTTTCATTATGATTTTTTTTAACTCATCATGTTTTTTAAATTCCTCGTTTTTTTCAATTAATCGTGCTTTTTTTTTCAATTTATAATATGTTTTCAATTGGGTATTCATTTGCCCTATAATAAGGATAAGGAAAATTGTAAATTTTAGTATACCTTATAAATTTTTAATTCAAATTAATATTAACCAATTAACTTATTAAAGCTGAATATAATATTCTTCTAAGCTATTTAGCATTATTAAATATAATATTTATAAAATGCGCCAGAACATTAAGGAATTCTAGACACTCCCTGAAGCTTTCTGAGTCTCCCCTCTAATTCTCATCCAGATATGACCTTGCATATAAATTTTTGTGTGTTTCTATGATCTACTATGTATTTTCCTACTATGTATTTGTTTTATGCGATCTTTCCTATTTAAACTTGTAGGCTAAAATTTTATTGAAAATTTCAAACTAACTTAAACTTTATACTACATTTTACAGCTGTACAACATACAGGGAGAGTATGGAACTTCCTCCCAGATGTCCTCGTCTCACATGCAACGTTTCCCTTCTTGGGTGCGGGTTTAAATGATTACGACCTCTCTGTGTTTTAGGTTGTTTTCTGTTCTGATTGCTATGGTTGCACATATTGAGACTATCCTCGGCCATGGTATTTTTCAATCTAGTTTTTATGTCACATGTATAATTTTATATCTCTATTTCTTATGCCTGTATTCTCGATGTGAGTGTCAGTAACCTAGCGGGGTTTAAATAAAGTATTTTTTATTATTATAGATATGTAGCATGTGTGATGGCTTTATACCAAGCATACGAATGAGTCATTTACATCTTAATAAGTTATAAAAACTGATAATCCATGGTTAAAGCAAAATTATAGAGGGTATTTCGTTAAAAAGTTGATGCTTGACAATCAGCTGGCATGTTGGTAACTGTCACTTTATTAGAGGTTGGCAAAGAATTAACAACGGAGTCTTTTTTATAGATATAAAACATCGTTAGTAGATTTGTTGTATGACAAATGAATATTCTTGAAGTTAGGGTTGATAACTCGAGGGTATATGAAGCAAAATGGGATTGTTAAAAATTCAGGTGCAAATTATCAGAATTTGGTAATACTTTTGTTCTACTAATGACATTTTGATGAGTCTCTGGTTGTTGGACTTCAGGAAAAGGATCCAAAGTGGCAAGTCGAGAGGGTGATGAGAGATATCGTTGCTCTGGGGAGAGCCATCAGGGGACGCACTAATTATTTTGACCCTAATATGATAATGAGACTAATATTCAAATCATCCTTATCGCTAATTGGAGGTTGGGAGTTCCATAACAGGAATGGCCCACAGGGGAATTGCGAATCCGAAATGCAACGAAGAGATTAATAATTTTCTGTTTGATAAGGCCAAGTTGACTCCGAGACTTAACGACGCAGGCTGAGCATTTGGAGAGTGAACTGGGTTCTTTCTTACTTGTAGGTAATGCTCTTTTTAATTTAACCGGCTTGGTAACGAATATCTCATTTAGCTTCTCAAATGAGTAAAGCTTCAGAAGAAAGAGTAAGGGTAATTTTTAATGAAGGATTTTAAATCGACCAACAAGTGCATTAAAGTTAATGACATTTACTTTTTTTTGGTGCCACCCACAACTCAAATAAAGAAATTTGTGGAGATTTCACCCACGCTGTAACAGCGAAATGCTAACAGTTTCTTAAATAACAAAACAGGGATCTTTAACTGTTTCACTACGACTTAAATAAGAATAATAATTTTTTATTTATTATATTTGCTTCAAACAGAATTGAAGAGCCGCGTTTTTACATGCACTTGTCTAATACAAATTAAATGGAACTTTTATTTTACATTACCTTTCTAAATTGAGTTAAGCGCTAAAAGACTGAAGGATAAAGTAATAATTTTGGGGAAATTCTCTTTAAAACGTATTCTGTAAGATATTGCATGGATTGCACGCATCTGATCTGTCATCTGTGTCATCTCATTCACGATGCTCGCTATTTCTTCACTATAATTGCCATTCTTGCCTTGGAGAGTGAACTTTAAAGAGTATTAGCGATATTATTTTAGATGTCGAATATTTATTCCAATTTTTTGATATTATTGAATTTGTATCAAATTGAATGAGATTAGGTTAAAATATTAGGACATGATAATAAATATTGTAAATATTATATGGAAACTGTCAACTATATAAAAGATATCATAAAGATTAATTCGCGAAATGAATTTAAACTGAAACTCCATATGTAGAGAATCGATAGCTTTTAAAAATATAAATTGATAGCCAAGAAGTCAGAGATGCGATGAGAAAAAGAAGAAAGTTAATTAAAAAAACATGCGTATTTATTTTATCATATAATTAGTAATAGCATTCAATAACTTAAATAAATATGAAACGAAAACAACGTGATAAATAGTTACTTTTTATTACAATTTAATAATAAATTTAGTGACATAAAACCTTTTTAAATTGGTTGCAAAATTCGATTTAAATACACTTAAACTTGTCTTAATTTAAGTTTATAACTTTGACAAAATTTTTTAAAATTCTATAAAGGCAGAATTATAGATAAATAATAAAATAGCCGTAATGCTCCATTTTTTTTTTTTTTTGCGACGCCAGGAAAACAAACGTCATGTTGTGATTCAACCTACAATTTTTCAAGGAATTCCAACTCGTGTTGCAAAGGAAACCGAACTCTAAAATACGGTGGGGCGGCGTGCGTTCCACGATATCATTGGGAGTCGAACCCGGGTTAATGGTATGGTAGACCAATACGTTACCATTACGATACCATAGGGCAGTGGAACTACAGTCTTTCGAGGAATTCCGACATCTTGAGTACTAGGGAACCAACCCTCGGATTACAATGGACAGTGTCATTTCTTTTACAAATGAAGCAACAGAGCCGGATATCCTGTACCATTCCAACGGCAATTTTGCAACGGCAAATTGCATCCAATTTTGGAAACACCTGTTCCCTTCTCATCATCGAAGGTAGGCAACATGGAGCTCGGTCAGCTTTTGGGAGGATGACCATTCATAACTGGCTGTGGACTGTAGTAGTTTCATAATACGGTGTACTCTGTTACTGAAAAACGATTGATGACTAACTAGTTACTATTGTTTGATTGCCAGATATCGAATAATTGAAAGTTTAAATGGTGAGGATTCAAAGCTGTAGCTAGGTTGGGGCCGGGGGAGGATCGTCCATTCCATCGGAAATGTAATCAACCTCCCCGGAAAATATTTTTTTTTTTATCAAAATAAAGCATCGTAGAATTTTATTTGAAATTTTTAGTTTTGCATAAAATTGTACATGACAATGGGTATTGCTTTTTGACCTTAAAAATATATTTAAAATAGATTTCTATGGCAGACCTTGTGTACATCATGTTTTTCACGGAGGTTTAAATCTTCATCTACTCCATAATAAGGATAATTGAAATAATAAATTTTAGTATACCTCCAAATTTTCAATGAAAAATTTACGTTAAGAAATTTATTTATTAATGTTAAATATATTAGTATAAGAGTATTGGCCTCTTACGGTGTTATCGTTTATGAGAATGTATGGGAAGCCGGGACACCCGAAGCGATGTTTGCGTTACTAGTTGCCGCAAGGCCCTAGGCTTCCCGTCGGAACCGTATTATCGTCCGGTTCGTACCGCTCCGTACGTGAATTCTATCTCTATCCCTTTTATTAACGGACCAAAAGATAAGGCTGCGTAGACACGTTATCAATCCACACGTGCTAAATACAATCAGACGTTTATTAGATCTCCATGATTACATTTAGGCTATGCAACGCCTCGTAGCTAGCTTTGGAGCCAGGCCTCTCCGCACCCATTTTCCCGAGACCTCCTTCACCTTCGCCATCCCGTACTGATCTCCTTCGCCTACGCTCTCCAAATCTGATCTCGTTTCCAGTTTTGTCGTACACCTCTCTCCCTGGCGTGACTTTAGTTGCTCAAGTTCGCGCTCCTTGCTTACCAACTTCCTTCCCCCCTTCTACCTGTCCTTATAGCATCCTCCTACATTCTCCTTACAATTAGTTTGCTTAGATATTTGATACTATTACATATATTAATAAAATATATCGAAACATTAAGGAATTTTAAGCCTCTCTGTAATTTTCAGGGCCCCCTCTGTAACAAACATCTATCTACGAGACTCAGTGCCGGACTGAAGTTTTCATGGGCCCTAGGCCGGAAGGATGAAATGGGCCCCTAAAAAATTGCTTTTTGCGATATTTAGTCAATAAATCATGAGCTTTTCTTTGAGGTTCATTATTTAAATATTTGGGTTTTTCAATAATGAAAATATATGGAACAATTATAAATAAATAGGGTTATCATGACGCTTAAAATTAAATACGAGACTTCTGCAGGGCCCTAGTCACGGGCCTACAAAACCTATACGTAAATCCGGCACTGACGAGCCTGTAGATGGTAGAAAAAAAAATATTCTGCAATAATCATGTGACTTTTTATTTTTATTAAATGTTCTGCTTTGTTTTTTTTCTTTATAATATAATTTAATTTGATTATATATAAATAATGTATGTACATAGAGAAAGTTTTATTTTGCGCTTCAGGCACTTGATTTTAGGAAAGGTATCTGATGAAGGTTCTAAAGTAACGTGCATGTGTTTATTAAATTTAATTTTTTTATGTAAAGTAATTTTGTATATTGTACTGCGTCGTTATTATGTTAAAACCATTGTACTTATTATTGTTATTATATACTTTGTTTATGAATAAAATATATCTGCACTGCAGAAAAACATTCTCATATTGAAATTCTGCTTATATATTGAAGTTGTGATGAACCTGCTGTTTGAACTCTCGGTTCATTATACATGTTCATTATATATGTATAGGAAAAACTCTTTCTGTATATACCGAATACTTGTTTTGGAACCATAGGCTTCAATCAGTGGCGTAGGAAATAGAGGGGCTCAGGCCCACCATTGGATAAAGTGTTAAAGTAACATATCGCACGGAAGTGAGCATGGGCGAAGCTGGAAATAGGCTCTCTTCCCAAAAAATTCAGTTCCTAGGCTAACAGCAAAAATGATTCAATTTTTTTTTGTCATCAAAATCCGATTTTTTAAAAGTATTTTTGAAATTATTTGAATCACAGGAAAAGTTTGAATTGGATAGGGTCGAGGTGTTTGATATCGTCAATGTTTATTGCTGAAATTGATGAGTGTTACCCTGTCATGTCGAAAGATGAGCCGAAATATTTTAGCGCACCATGCTCCTTATCCTTAAATTGGACTTAAATGTGTGAAAACATAATATCTAAACAATTACAATTGTAAACAAAATTATTATAGAATACACCTGTTTATTCACTGCGGAGCTGTAATGTGGAATCATATGTCTACGTCTTTCAATCCTAATTCCTAAAAGCATGAAAAATGCAGATTAAAAAGTTTTTAAAAGCTTCGTCCTCAAGACAAAGAGTCCCTTATTACGAATAATTTAACGCTCTTAAAAATAAATGCATGAAAAAAAATTAAGCAAGTTAAAGAAATTAGAATTTCGGCAATGTTTTATTTAACCGGCCGTTGCTGAGCCAAAAGGGGGAATACCCAGAGAATTAGCAAGAGTTGGATCAGTTTCGCTTTTTTTTTATTCTGTAAACAGTTCATGATACACTGCCTGTTGGTGATAATTAAACATAGCAGTATTTCAGACCAGGTCTTCAGCTTCTACAAGCCGGGGCAGACAAGGAAAAAAAGGCTAAACAAGGATAACGAAAAGTGACAAGAATTAAATAATTAATATTAATGCACATAATAAATCATGTGAAGGGGCGTTGCACCCCAAATTTGGGGCGCGAAGTCCGATGATTAATTAAAAAAATGGCTGCACGAATTTTCAAATTTCATTAGTGCGCCTGATATAAATATTCCCTTCCAACGACAACCCATTCTTCTTCATATTTACGCCGTTATGTGTATGGATTTTTGCGGAATTGTTTCCTCAAGAGAATAAATTTCTGATCAGCCAATTAATTAATTTTTTCCACTGGTTGAATTAAAAGCAACAAAACCGTTAATTTACCGCTATCTCTTTCACAAGGCCATTTGCGATTTAATTATTAAGTAGACCTATGATTATTTACTAAGATATTTATCTTTACTGAAATTAGCTTTGTTGGAAAGTTTTTTAAATAACCTTAATGCATTTTGTTATTAAATAAATGAATTTGAAAGAAAATTGCATTTTTAATGTGTTTAAGATAATTACTGTTATAAGATGTAATGGCGATCCAAGTCTATAATAGCCGTAAAAAGTGGGAGCGGTTAGTAAATGAAATATTTAAAATCAATTTTTATATTTAACGTGTACTAAATTGCCTGACTTTTCGCGGGAAAGTGAATGATATAAGTTTTAATTAGTAGCGAGCTATCATTATATTGTACTGAGGTTGTGTAAAGATAATGCGTTTTTATGCCATGGTGAAGACTCAAGTATGGTCCTTGACATGCCCGTATCCAGAGAGGGGATCTTAGGGACCGGCCCCTCGAAACTAAATTTTTTAAGGGACTTGGATACTGACTTGGTTGCTTTTATTGTATCAATACATGCTGTAAAAGTTTCTGAACCCGACTGAAATTAAATTCAGGCTACGGTCTTGGTCCTTGGTGTTCTGAAGAATAGCAGGCTCTGTTTTGTAGAGCGCAATCGTAAGTTCGACTTCTGTGATGGAATATGTTACTTGATGTTTGGTATCTTTGTAAAATTGCATATTTTCTGGGCGGGAGGCTGACCATATTATTCCGGGAAAAATATGTACTATATTACGAACCTAAGGAGACATTAGATCCTTTAAAATGATTGATATGAAGAATATTTCCATCTAGTATACTATAATATAAAAAAAATCATCCAGGCGTCGCACAGGTTTTGGAAAAACTCCTTTAGTCTTGCAATAGATCTGTTCATCTTTTATTTGTATGAGATCGGCAACATGCCAAGGCGTACTCTCAACTAGCTTCTGGCGAGACACGAATGGTTTGGCCTTTCTTCTGCAGTGCTTGCAGAGACGACAAACCGACTAACTGCTAACTGCAAGTCGATGATTGGTGCCCTAAAAGGTTCGGATTCTTCAGAAAAATGGTATATGCTGTTCTATGGTAACGCTTTCTTCTATCATGCATTAACCTGAGCTTGACTTCTACTGTGAGATTCGGAACCCGCAGAAACATTACCAGCCCAAGTACAGCAAGACTTTTACTGTACTTGCGTCGTAAAAACACAAACAAGTGATCATTGGATAAGATTTTTGTTCATTGTTTCAGTTCGTTCCATAAGTGATTCATTAGATTAATTTCGGGATTCGGAGGAGAGACCAGTTCAGAACTTCTGCTTCGTTTACAAGATATAAGTCCTGCACCCTATATGTGCGAGCTCTGGTCCACTAAACCAGTCATTGAACGATCCTGCCCATCTGTAATAAATGAGAAGATTCGTTCAATAATTCGGTCATTGAACGGTTGGACACAACGTTACGGTACACGCCCTTGAAGTGCGGTTGGAAGCTCGATCATGTTGGAAGAGATAGTGGTTATTTTCATGATATTATACTGCTACGTTATTAGTAATGCCAGATTGTCATCGCCCATAAGGTCGAAGCACACCCCCGTGTTTATGATTTACGGTACAAGAACTAATGGACAAAGTTCCATCCACAAAAAACGACTCCATAATGTTATTGATCTTCCCTCAAAAATTACAGTTGGAACAACATCGTCGATCTGTTGCCACATCCGAACACATTCATCAAACTAAAGGAAAATAAAAAGCGTGATTCATCACCCCACTAGCTATTTAATCTGCAGTATAGAAAAGACGTGAAATACACGAATCCAAACTGTGCTTCAAGTTAATGGAATTAATTTGTGGTTCGCGCGCAGCAGTTCTACCAGGATAACTCAGATTGTGCTACTTTCTGCAAATTAATCTTTGGTATTAACTAAGACGATACGAGTATTTCGTACTTCAGCAACGATGGAAATGGCAGGTGAAGAACAGAACTTTTTAACTGTTCTTACCAGTGTTCCTTTGCTACGATCCTTCAGTTTGGGCGGTTTTTCTTTCTGTAGTTGCACAATCCTGTTTCCGCCTCTTCCTCCTCATGGTATCCTTTGCAGTTAATTTTAGTATGTCAATACTGCAGTGCTCCCTATTGGAACTTTACTCAAGTGGCATTCTATGACTAGTCCATCCTTCAAGTCTGAAAGTTCGTGCCTATGCACGTAAGACTTTCTGATAACCTGATATTGAAATTCAATTTCATGCACTTGACTTCTCATTCCCATAGCATCTTCCCGTACATGCATTCTTTGTGCTTGCACAAATTCTTACGATTTTTAGTGGTATTCGAATACTTTTGATACTATGGTGTACTGACCTGTACCCAGAATTTCAAAGAGGATGTGTCTTGCCTTAAAAAAGAGAGGGATTTGATGAAAACAACATTTTGATACATAGGGGTTTTCATTTTACAGTTAATATTATTATGTCAATCGATGAGTTCTTCCCCGTCCTTGACATAACATTCATAGTGTACATCAGATGTTCGCAACTTACAGCATGAGCTCGGTATGTAAACCAAATGTAATGGCACGAGGGATGATTTAAAGGGGAAAGAATAGTCCGAATATAAATGCTAAAATTCAATTTCATTTATTTTCAAATAATATTCATTATTGTTTGTACACATTTTAAAGAGAAATTCTGCTAGATATTTGTGGGAGAAGTGTTTAAATAGCAAATTTGCAATCAGATTGATTTCTTGAGCGACACTTAGAGCTTTTCTGTCCAAAACTTAATTGTCATCTCGTCTTGGCCCTTCTACTATCTCTGACGTCTGCTCATCACTTCCTCGGTGTTGTAAGTAATTAAAATTGCCAATTTCATAAAAACGTAGAAATTCAATATTCGCTTTTAAAAACCCTTGGACTATAAAATATGGATCCATATAGCATAATACGCTGTTTGGGTTTTATTTATATGTTATTATTTATTTTATATGTTATTATTTATTTATATGTTATTATTTATTTATATGTTATTATTCATTTACATGTCATTATTTATTTATATGCTATTATTCATTATGTCATCATTTATAATTTGTATGATATAATTTATTATTTATATGCTTTTATTATTTATTTATATTGCTAAACGGTTGTAAATCGTACGTCAAACGTACATGGACATTTTCAAGAACAGGAATTCTTTCAATGTATTAAGATCATAGTAAAATATATATTTATATTACTAATAAGGCAAGTTGATTAAGATAATGTATTAAATATGTTTACAATTTTATGAGTAGCTTGTTGCACGATTTGATGAGTGGTTCTACAGGCGCGCAAAGAGAATTTACAGTATTTCTTTGGCACAACAGCTCAAAAAGTTTGCAGGGATCATTGGTGCATATTATCCTATGGAAACCCACTCCATTGCAGAGTAGTTAGACTATTAAGAAATTACTTCCAGAGTGAACTTTGAAGATAAGAATGGGAACATTTTGATAGATTTTACTGAACAACGCTTTGTATCTTAATCGAATCTTAATCAGATTAGCAGAGAAGTACAGCTAATTGAAACGGATGACTAATCTGATTAAATTTTGATGAATTTTATAACTGTTATTGCAGTCAAAGCCAATACTAAACCTCATCCCATTATTTCAGTAGCAATTTGATTTTTATAACATCTGAAAGCTTTTCAAGCCTTAATGAGATTAAGGTCCAATATTAAGTAGAGTTAATTTGTGATTACATATACTAGATTTGTAAGCTCTTCTAATTTTGTGTTTATTAATTCAGCTTTTTAATCCTTTGTTATTTATGATAGTGAGATGGCTTATATTTACTTCTGGCGAAAGAAAAACAAATTAAAGCATAATTGGCGAATTTTCTTCGAATCGTGCGAAGATTTGGCAGCAATTAAGATTTTTTGAAAGCAAAGCAGCTTTATTCTTCAAAAGCAAACTGTTTCTTACATTTTGTTTTCTTGTAATATGTTTTGTTTTCAGGCAGAAGAGTTAAGCCTAGCTTAGTTTTGAACACGCTTGGAATCTTTTTGAGTAAGCTTTACATGAAGACTTAAGCTGTTAATTTCTGTTTAAGCTATTTTAGCCAAACACTAAAGATATATAGCTTGACGACGTTTGACGTATATGTAACTCTAAAATTTCTTTCTATCACAAAAATTAAGTATAGTAAGTAATTTTTATGAGTATTTCAAAAATTATTTAAGGCTAACTTTTTCTATTGCACAGAGAAATGTTATTATGCACTAGAGAGGTTGAAGTTTTGTCAATCTAACAGCATGCCTCTCACATTTGAAAAGTTAGCACAGATATTTAGAAAAACGACGCTGAAAATATAAAAATTTCCATAGGGAAAACATGGAGCATTATTGTAATTGTATGATATTACGCATTGACGTTGTCATGCAAACATTACCGTTTTCATACAATGTATGGTCATTGCCAGACAATGCACCGCCGTCGTCATATAATGCATTGTCGTTGTCATACAATGTATTTTTTTATCATACAGCTCAGTGCAGTTCTTATGTAATGCGTTGTCGATGACTCACAAGGTATCGCCATTACTATGCAACGCAGTGCCGTTGTCATACAATGTAGTGCCGTCGAGATAAAAACACCCAGGCAATCATATTAGCCACTTATGAGTGTAGGTTTTCTAGTCTATTAAAAATGACGCAATCTTCTTGAAATTTGGGACAATTGAAGTAAAATCGCGAAGTTATAAAGCAGTCAGACTGTGGAAGTACATTGGTAAATAGAAACAAAAAAATATATTTACTAAAAGTTCATTTTTCCAGTGACTGCGAAAATCTTAAATGTAAAATTAGTGTTCAGAAATGTCTAAAAAACTAGGCATGTCAACGACGAAGCAAACGTGTGATAAAGACTAAAAAAATGACATACGAGAGTATAAGAAAAAAAAATCCGAAAGGTATTGTAATTTTTTTTGTTTTGGTTTAGTATTTATGCAGAAGTAATGTTTAAAGAATAGTAGTGAGGATGATAAAGAAAGTGAACCTCTCATACAAAACAAAACTTAAAAAACAAAGGTAACTTTTTCTTCACAGAGAAACCAAACTGACGATAGTAAGTTAGATATTACAAATCTGTGTATTTATTTTGACCAATATATATCAATGGAAACAAGTAATATGAGGGAATTCCACAAATATAATAATTTTCATTGAAGTGCATGCGGAAGAAAGGTCTCTAACTTGAATGACAAATTATATTAGTGCTTGGAAAAAATTACTTTTGAATAAACCAATGCCCAAACTCAAAACAAGTTAGAGAAATATGGAAGATTATATTTAATTCAAAACATGAGAGAAAGGTCGAAAACAAAACACTTGGAAAATACATGAATGAGAGTTGAGAGCATTGTTGCTGAAGTTAAAAGATTTAGAGAATAGCATGTAGGACATATTGAAAGGACTGGTTAGTGATGGACAAACAAAGTTTTTAACTAAATATCAAGAGACAATTGAAAGAAAGAAAGAGAGAGAATGAGAGAGAGAGAGGGAGGGAAGCAAGCAAGTAAGAAAGAAAGGAAGGAAGGACCATGGATCAAATCATAAAGAGAATTAGAAATCAGATTGGAATAATATGGAGAACAACACTAAGGCAAACACATGTACGATGAAAACTTTAAGAGACTTACATTTAGCAGTATATTGATAAACGATCGAATATGGTAACGAATTACCATATTCATTACCATAAAACTAACTAATCCGCGGCATGCGTGCCATAGAGTGGCACCAAGAAATCTAATCTATGTTTAAAAGACTAAGTTTTTTATGTCATGCTTTTGTCAGGCTAAAGAATGGCTTGAGAGGCACTAAATGTGAACACCATATGGTTGGCAAAGATTTGCAACTATTGCCATAGATAGTGCCAGTACATTATCGTCTTTCCATTGATGTAGGCCTGCAATGGCACAGCGGCAACGCGCTCATTTAATGTGCCATTTGCCTGACTCTAAACCGTGCCCCTAAGAACAAATTACCGAATAACATATCACAGTGGCTCGTAGTTGGTTTTCTAGATTTTAAGGAGTTCAGTTTCCTCTGAAAAATATATTTCCACTGAGTAGGCGTACGCAGAAGTTTCATAAGGGAGGTTACAGGTATATAGTGTATATTACCGAGCTACAATTCCATATATTCATGTACGTGTATATATATATATATATATACAAAAGTTCATCGCAATGGGGGGTTTTAACCCCCATCAATCCCACCTGGGTGCGCCAGTGTTTCCCTGCTCTACGGTGGTGGTGTAGTTGTAATGCATTTGTGTACCATGCCACTGATCCGGGTTCAATCCCTATGGTATCATAGAATGTGCGCCGCCTCACCGTAGTTCTGTGTTTGGTTCCCATAGCAACAGACATGTGGATTTCTCTCAAAACTGTAGGTACCGACGCAGCATCACTTTTTCCATCCCCGTGCCGTAAAAAACATAAGGAAATTTACATTCATGTATTTACATTACGAGTAATACATATACATTAATGACGCATAGTATCGATATAGTGTTTATACATTAATGGCAATGTTAACACATCATTAATGTAGTAATGATGGATAATTTTTATGTATTATTTATTCATTATTGTTTTCCAAGAAATTTGGGAAATTTTCAATCCATCGGAATATAAATACACATTTTTTTCCGCATTTTTATCAATTATAACTTATCTAAAAACGAAAGCCATTTTAATAATATGTATTAAATTTATTTATACAAGTCGAACACTACGCAGATTAAATTAAGAAACAATTTTTATTAACATTCTTTAGGCTTAGTAATATGAACGCCGATGTTATGTCACAGTTAGATGGTCAAACGTTCGTAAAGAAAGGAATGTTTTTTGCGTCTGGTGGGGCACGATCCCACGACCTTCTATTATCCGGGAAACTGAGCTATAGGCGACTCAATCAAAATACGCTTTAAGTACGTTCGTAAGGGATCGAGTCTTTGTCGTCTGTAGCTCAGTTGATAAGAGCACTTGTCCGGATAGTAGGAGGTCGTAGGATCGTGCCCCACTAGACGCATAAAACATCTCTTTGCGAACATTTCACCATCTGACCACGCCATAACATCGGCGTTCCTATTACTGCGCCTAAAAAAAAGTTGATAAAATTTGTTTTTAAATATATTAAATTATTCTTAGTTAAGAATTATGGGCATAAGCAGAAACTTTCTATTGGTTTTTAAGCTATAGAAGTTTAAATATTGCTGTGTTCGGAAATTGGGATTTTTTTGATGGATAGACAGCCATTCGAAACGAGCTCTTCACCTTTGTAAGGCGAGATTCTATTCATAATATACTGTGCAATGCCTACATCAAAAGTTTCTCGTTAGGCGAGAGGAAAGCCGTAAATAACTGAAAGAGAGCTTGAAATTTAAAAGAAAAAATATCTTCGAAAATTTTAAGTTCTGAGTCGATGAATGATAGCGCCAGATACCAGGGTAACAAGGGTCGGAGATGAAAGAAAAAATTGGACTAACGGTGGGACATTCTTTGCTAGGTGCAGACCCGTTGTAACAGCTTGCATTACTGCTTCCTGGCGAACGTACTTCCTGAAAGGAAATGGTTACGTGAAGGAGTTGTTCCATAAATCAGCTCCACAATATTTTCCCGAACTGCAATTTCTTTGCGAGTTCGGGATAACAAGAGAGAGGTGCGGCGAAGATGGACATTTAGTTATGGGAGAAAAAGCCGTTGATGTCAGAATGAAGTAATCCTCACAACTTCTCCCCTCTTCCACCATATAACGAGGTCTATTATTATGCATGTGTCAATAGGTACAGAAGGTAAGATTCCTTGAAGATGATCACAAATTGGATGGGTGGAAACTTTGTATGTCAATTTCACAAAGAATATTTTCAATAGCAATATTTTTACGAACTTATTAATTATATGTTGGTTTACAGTTATATATACTTAACAGGAATGTAAGTGAAAATAGAAAGGTAATGTAAAATTGATAGTTCTTAGAAATTGAAAAAAAACCAAACTTACTCAATGAAATTTAATATTAGCTATACATATATATATAGGTATACGAATATATCATTATATGAACTACACTCAATAACAAAAAAAAAATCGACGCACCAAGAAGTTGTCCGATTGTAATGAAATTTCGTATGCAAAGACATTTTGACCGAACATGCAAATGATTAAAATTTGGTGTCCAATGAATGAATAGCGGGAACTCCAGCGCATCGGAACTGCGCATTCAGCAGGTGTATATAAGGAGCGATTCTCAATATGTGGTCAAAATTTCTGTTGCATTTTGACTGCGGATATCTTACGTCGACTGTAACAATGCCTCGCCGAAAGATTCGTGCTCATTACGAGCATATGTCAGAGTTTGAAAGAGGCTGGTTGGACGAATCGAAGAATCGCTGGACATGTGGGTCGAAGCGATGCGGCGATTGGACGGTGCTGGCAAGAGTGGGTCAACAACGGCAGATGTCAGCGTCGGGACGGCAGCGGTCGACCTAGGGCCACAACAGAACGGGAAGACAGAGCGATTGTCAGAGCAGCTGTCACAGCACCGGATTCGTCGTTATCAACTATCCAACGTGTGGCCCGCACACATGTGTCCAACATGACCCTCTGCAGACGACTGAGAGAGCGGAATTTACGCTCGCGTCAACCGATACGCCGCGTACCTCTCACGCCTTTACACCGTCAAGTCCGATTACAGTGGTGCCGGGCTCGATCAACTTGGAACTGCGCTGACTGGGGACGTATAGTCTTTAGTGACGAGTCCCGTTTCCAACTGTGTCCTGACGACAACCGCAGACGTGTCTGGAGACGTCCAGGGCAGCGTGGGGATCCTGCCCTTACTATCGCACGCCACACATGCCCACAACAGGGCGTTATGGTCAGGGGGTGCCATCTCCTTTGATAGCCGGACCCCTTTGGTGGTCATTTCTGGCACACTTACAGCACAGCGGTACGTAGACGACATTCTACGACCGGTTGTGTTACCGTTCCTTTTGCGACACCCTGGACTTACGTTTCAACAAGACAATGCCCGGCCGCACACGGCACGTGTTGCTATGAATTGTCTTCAAGCTTGCCCAACACTTCCTTGGCAAGCTAGGTCTCCTGATCTCTCTCCCATAGAGCACATTTGGGACGCTATGGGAAGGCGATTGCAACCATCCCGGAATGTTGACGATTTAGCCCGACAGTTGGAGACAATTTGGCAAGAAATTCCGCAGGACACCATCCGGGATCTTTATCAGTCTATGCCACGCCGGGTGACAGCTTGCATCCAGGCCAGAGGTGGACCAACGCCTTATTGACTTCCTCCCTTTGTAACGGTCAAACTCTGCAATAAATCATTCAATTGTTCTGAAATTTTAATCGTTTCTTTTTCTATGTATGTTCTTCACATCCACCAATTTTTATCGCAATCGGACAACTCCTTCTTGGTGCGTCGATTTTTTTTTGTTATAGAGTGTATGACCAAAAGGGAAGTTCCTAAAGAAGAAAATAGGACAGAGAGAGTGAGAGAGATTATTCAAATACGATTGTTTTGACTCGTCATTTTTATTACTCGTCATTTACGACGTCGTCGTTCATGCTACATGTAGAATCTCTGTGTGTGTGTGTTTTAAGTAGATAAAAAAGTAACGTGCCACACATACTCAAGTTGGAGTTGAACCAGCAAACTTTGGAGGGTTGCCATCCCAATGCCTTGACCGCTGGACCCCTGAGCACAATTGTATGTGACTATTCTCTCTACATATCTTTATATATGCCTATTTTCCCTATATGACAATTTTCTCTCTCTCTCTCTCTCTCTCTCTCTCTCTCTCTCCATACACACGCACACACACATACATAAAAGCACGTTCGTTCACCAAACGGGGGAACTACGTAAGAAACAAAGAGGAGAGCGTAGAGGAATTATTCAAATACGATTAAGTTTTTGAAGATCCCTCAAAACGTGGCTTTGTTTTCCCTTTTATCCAAATTAAAGTTTATTTAAAGTTTCACATAAAAGTGGAGTATTAAAAAAATGTATCTGAACAATCTCTTTACACCCTCCTTTGCTCTTTTAGGAGTCCCCCACACTTTGGCTGACATATACGTATTATATATTTATTACACTTGACCTTTCATCTTAAATTGTACAAGGCTGCGTCTGAAGGTTTTCATTAAATATTGGCTGAAATTATTGTATTGTTTACATGCATCTCTTTGAATGGTTATGCTTTTGGAAGACTTTTATTTCAAAATTTTTTATTTCTGCAACATTTTTGAAATGCGTAGGTTTAAAGACAAATTTAAAAGTTATTATCTTTACCTTCATAAGCTTTTTGTTTTTTATAATATTTTGACTATAATCTTTATAACGGTTCACAGAGCTTAAGATACATGTTTAAGTGAAGTAAATATTAAAGCTCGTAGAAAAGTAATCTATATTTATGTATAATAAGAATATATAATAACATAATAATATATAATGATAATATAATATGAAGAAACAATTTTATCCTGAAGGGGAAATTGCCTTTGTGTCTAAAAAGAAAGGTCTTCAACCAGTGTGTATTGCCAGTCCTCTCTTATGGATCAGAGACATGGAGTCTAACAGTTGGAGCAATACGAAAGTTACAGACAACGCAAAGGAGCATGGAGAGGTGCATGCTTGGAATAACTAGGAGAGATCGAAAAAGGAACACTTGGGTGAGAGAGCAAACTAGAGTAGAGGACATCATTGTTAAAGTAAAAGGGCTGAAATGGCGATGGGCTGGGCATATTGCAAGAAGAACTGATCAACGATGGACAACAGAAATTCTGAACTGGATTCCAAGAGACCACCGAAGACCTAGAAAACGTCCTCAAACTAGATGGGTGGATGAAATAAGAAAACAGGTTGGGGTGACGTGGAAGCGAATTGCTCAGGATAGACTTGTGTGGAAAGCATTTGGAGAGACCTTCATCCAGCAGTGGATAGATAATGGTTGAATATGATGATGATGATGATAATAAGTATAATTAGTTATTTTTTAATACTAATACAGTGGTTAGTATTTCCGTACAAATATTCCGTTAAAATAATAAAAATTACTACCAATGGCTAACCATGATTGGACAGCTGTTTTCATTTTTATGATAAAAACTAGAAATTATTCTTGTGAGTTGGTGGCCCGGGTTAAATCATGTAAGTATTCTTGTAAACCCTTATTTTGTTAAAACTCATGGCTTTTCGAAATAGTTACGATTTTATTAAGAAAATATGTGAAAATTTTATTTAGAAAATTGATAAAAATGGACTAATAAAAACATTTAAAAATAACTGAAATTGAGACTAATGAATAATTTAATTGAATTGATAACAATTT
>QLNU02014176.1:68927483-68951839 GCA_006491805.2 Dysdera silvatica
ATTGAACGCTTTCTACTGGTTCTTGAAATACGTTCTATGAAATAAGTAAATGATTCATTTAATGCAGAGGTAGACAAATTTGGTTGCAAACATTTACCGCTACGTTCTTGTAAGTCCTACCACTCCTGAGTCCACTCATTCCTCCACTAATCCTATAGATTCTGGCTCGGGAGTTGTTTCTTCAGATGATCTAACTTGCCAGATTAAGGTACTAAGGAGTGATATTACTCGATTGCTACCACTTCTGGATCTTGTACGCTCTTTATCGGAGACGATTGAGTCAAGCCAAAAGGAACTTGGCGAGATTCGTGGGGAGATAACCCAGCTGCGTGAGGAAAGAAGTATACTGATGAGGGAAACCTCGAATCTGAAGTCTGAGTTTGATGTTTTAAGGAGATCTTTTGTTGAATTGCAGCAGAGGAGTTTTGCTACTAATCTGGAGATACAGGGATTCCCGGAGATGGTGGAGGAGTCCTGCACCGATATCGTGATCGGTATTGGGAAAGCGTTGGACTGTCCGATTTCACCTAGTGACATTGTTAAATGCCACCGAGTTGGTAAACATCCGGGTTCGAGTGGTCGTCCAAGAAAACTGGTTGTCCGTTTTGCCTCTGAAACATTTAGAGACACTGTGCTTTCCAGGATGAAAATTAAAAAGATCTTCTCAAATGATACTGGACTTATTGGAGAGAGGGAGAGAGTTTATGTTAACGAACACTTATCACCTTATTATGCAAAATTGTTCTATCTGGCCCGACAATTTAAATTGAAAAATAACTATAAATTTGTATGGCATAACTATGGAAAAAAATTTTTGAAGAGAAGTGAGACCGCGAGCCCAATACTTATTTACTCCGAAAACGATTTACTTATTCTAGTACGTTGACTTGGCAAACATTAAAATCATCCTCTTATGATTTTGTTAACTTATCGGATTTGCGGTCTCTTCTTCCTCCTATTTACAATCTTTCCTTCCTTAATATTAATGTTCGTAGTATTTTTTCAGCCTCTGATCGAATTACGATCTTTTTGGATTCTCTCTCTTTTGATCTTGATATATTGTGTTTTACGGAAACATGGTGCTCCGAAAATGAGACGTTTGATTTGCCAGGTTATCGTGTTTTTTTCTCAAATAGACATCGGGGTGTGGGCGGTGGTGTGGCCATCTATACAGCTTATCGACTTCACCATTTTCTTTATTGTAAAGATTTAACATTTAGTTTGCCATTTTTGGAGGCAGTTACAATTGAAAGCAGTAACCTATTACTAACAGTTTTATATCGACCACCGGATGGGGCTTTTAATCTTTTTTTGGAGAAATTTTCGGGAATTTTGGATTATGCGATTACAAACAATAATTTTTTGGTAGTGACAGGAGATATTAATGTTGACCTTTTGACAGATTCACCCAGATCTCAATTACTGCGGGACATCGTTCTTTCTTCTGGTTTTAAAAACTTGATTTATTGTCCTACTCGAATCACTAGCACCTCCCAGACCCTTCTTGATCCCTTTTTCACTAACTCGAAATATGGAGTTTCATTTGTTCTTGATTATTATTTAAGTGACCATCTTGCTTCAATCTCCTTTCTCCATTTCGATGATACTTCCAGACGAAGTGATTTACCTCTAAATAATTTAACCAGAAACTTCAATGATTTAAACAAAACAAAGTTTAATGACTTACTATCTTCTGTTAATTGGGATATAGTTTTTCTACCTCTGATATAAATCTGCAATATAGTCGTTTTCTTGAAATTCTAACCTCCCTTTATGAAATGGCATTTCCTCTAGCCCAGTGTTTTCGGAGAAAAAGACAGCGCAAGCCATGAATTTCACAATTTCTTCTTCGGAAAATTAGATATAGAAACCAACTTTTTAAAAGATTTTTGACCTCTCGCTGTTTAACAGATCTCGGGGAGTTTCGATCTTATAGGAATTTACTTTCAAAGGATCTTAAAAGAGCGAAATCACAATATTATTTTGATTTATTTAATAACATTAACTTACGCCAAATTTGGTATTATTTCAATAAACTTTCTTATGCATCTCGTACTGGTGGACATTTTTTATCAAAAATTAATTATCGGGGCAATCTTTTTCTAGTCCTCAGAGTATTTCTAATGCATTTTCTGATTATCTACAGAGCCATCCTTTGGAGTTATTGAATTCTCTTCATTCTACTCGAGTGGACTCTTCAGACTTTCTTCGGCTTTCCCCTGGTGTAGATCATTCTTTTGTGATGGAACCTATTGACCGTGTTGAACTTCTGAGGCGTCTTGCCTCTTTGAATGTTAGACATTCGCCTGGATTTGACGGAATATCTCCTCGAGCTATTGTGGCGGCTGCGGATCTCCTGGTTGATCCTATTTTAATTTTATTTAATAATTGTTTTGAACAAGGTATTGTTCCAGACTTACTGAAAATTACTCGTATTACAATGATTTATAAAAAAATGGGATCGAAACGATCCCGGGAACTATAGGGCGATCTCAATTTTATCTGTTTTTGCCAAAGTTTTTGAGTCATTAATTAATACTAGACTAATTAAATTTCTTGAACATTTTAATATTCTACATCCTAATCAATTTGGGTTTCGTACTGGGATTTCTGTTGAGACTGCACTTTTACATGCCATAATATTATTTCCTCTGCACTTGATAATCGCCTGTTTACTATTGGAATCTTCTTAGATATAACTAAAGCTTTTGATTCCGTTTCTCATGATATTTTACTTGAAAAACTTAAATATATTGGTATTCGTGGTGTTACTCATTCTCTCTTTTCATCTTTCCTTCAAAATCGAAGACAGTTTGTTGCAATGACTGGTGGTGCCTCTGAACTTTCCTTGGTCAATATTGGTATTCCTCAGGGTTCTCCTTTGGGTCCCACACTATTCTTAATTTACATTAATGATTTACTATCCCTTTCATGTATTCCTTCTACAATTTTATTTGCAGATGACACTTCTATTTTTTTTTGTTGGTGACTGTTTGGAGGATCTAATTGTTATTGCTAACACTGCGCTCTATGATATGACTGAATGGTTTCTAGCTAATAAACTTACGATCAATACACATAAATCATCAACTGTGGTTTTCACACGATCAAAACGTGACATTTTCCAATTTTACCTATTATTTATGATGGTATTGTAATAAAATTTTGTGATGAGGTAAAATTCTTGGGTATAACTTTCACAGCAGAACTGCTTTGGAACCGCCAATACGATAATGTTTGCCTAAAGGTCTCAAGGACCATTGGAATGATGACGCGATTTAGGACTTCTCTTCCACCTAGGATTGTTCTGACGCTCTATCATTCGTTAGTGGCCTCATTATTCAATTTTGGGTTTTTGATCTTTGGTCTTTCTACGAGTACAAACACAGTTAGATTATCACGACTTCAAAATAGATTTTTTACAATTTTCTTTCCAAATCGATTTAATCGATCTGATCCTTTGACATTTTACTCATCTTTTAATATCATTCCAGTAACTTCACTATATTGCTATTTAATGCAGATCTTAATGTTCAAACGAATTATTTTTAATTTTCTTGGGGACTCGATATATTTTGTTCCATTTACTCCACAATATGATCTTGGATCAATACCTATGTTTAGAATACCACACACTCGTACCAATATTGGTGGAACCTCTTTGAACAATATTGGTCCAAAAATTTGGAATTATATCGGTCATAACCTCCCTTACATTCATTCCCTTTCAGAATTTAAGCGCATGGTTCGAGAAATTATTTTTTCCTCGAATTTTTCTGCCCCTTACCGATGTTCAGCCATTTCTCTTTTTGCTGTTTTTTATTTATTGAAATTACACATTTACTTAATTAATAAATAGCATGGTGCTGATGTTAACAGGTCTTTTATGTTTGGGGGGGGGGCACTGGACTAGTCAGATCAGTTAAACTGGTCTTTTTCCGGTGTCTCCAATATCTTTGTACAATTGCTTCCTAATTTTTATTTTTAGATAATTTTGTATTAAGTTAAATGTAATACGTTAATCAACTTCAAAGTTTCAAAGTTGTTTTCTTTTTGGAGAAAAAGAGACGCTTTCCCCATCCTGGATTCGAACCAGGGTCCCTCCGTTTAGCCCGGAGTGTCTTGGACCGCTAGACGAATGAGGACAGGAAACAACGCTCTCTTTCTCCGTATGTAAAGGTGTTAAGGTATTATTACCCTCCGCAGGGATAACACAATTGCCAAATATGGTCAACACAAGAAAGCCTCCGGGGCGAGATTTTTGTGAGTTTTCGTGGGGGAAATTTATTATTATTTTTTGTTTATTATAATTTTATATATTTTTTATTTTGTTTTTTATAATTATTTGTTTCCTGTCCTCATTCGTCTAGCGGTCCAAGACACTCCGGGCTAAACGGAGGGACCCTGGTTCGAATCCAGGATGGGGAAAGCGTCTCTTTTTCTCCAAAATTACATAAGCTCTAGTTTGAGCTGTAATTAAAACGTGGGTGGCAAAAATTATTGTATAATCATATCCATGTGTACACATCACGTGTATATCGTACATCACCAACTTCTTGTAATTATGCTGATACTTTATGCAACTTATGAAGTATATTGATTCTTAATTTTTATACGTCTACAATTTGCAACATATATTTCATAATATACACCGCATTACAATATATATTTAAAATTGCGACATTTGCAATATGCATTAATTTTATATGAACTTTATAATTTTTTGTACATAATTTTATTCACGGTGAGGAGCATTGTGGAACATTTAAAACTAAATATAAAATTAACCAAAAAATACACTGGAAAAACAGCAATTGATCCATATATCTATTCGCTGTCTGAAAAAAGAAGAATCATTCTTTACATTCCAAGGAGATTTCAGAAATATACAGTTTCAGTGTGCAGCTTTAACTTATTTTTGTGACATTTTCCTTGAGGGGATAAACATGATATAAATGGGTTTGATAAAAGTAAAAAACAGTTCAGCAAATCTTCGTTTATATGCTCAGATGGGTCGTTTCTTCTGCTACGCTCTGTAATGAATTAAAAATATTCGTTCTTCGCTTCTTAGCCCTTCTCACTGAACTTTCCTATTGGAAAAATTATTTCGTTACCACGTATTAGCATCTTGTAGACACTAGGTGGCATATAACGATGGATAATTTGTTAAAATAATTTTGCAATTTCCATGGCGTAATTTTTAAATTTCTCATAATCCATTTCGTATCCACAAGAAATTGTCTGTAGGATAATATAGAATCTCTTTATGGGTTTCTCATCGACTCCAGTTATTTTTGTAGACTATGAGTTTCGTAAAAATACTTAAGCTGTGTTCCCGGTGTTGGTCGATCCATATATAGGTTTCGGCTGGTCAACCAATATTCCTAGTTCCTGACTAAACTCTGCAATAAAGTGTTTTATTCATATCATTTTTATTCTATTCTCACCCTTTACTTACCCACTCTTTATTTCTAATTTACACCCCACGTGTGGATAACATTCGAAGAATCGAATCCATGAGAGAAAGAATGATAAACCAAAACTATAGTCTATTCTCAGCATTTTTTCCCATGTTTTTGAAGTCGTTTATTTTTGTTCGTGTTTTCTTACATATGTAATAAATTTGGGTTGATTTTTGTCTGTTAAGGTGTGAGAAAATTTGCCATTCACCATTGTTAAAGTAAGTTTGCAAAACTAATAACACATTTCCCCTGACAAATGAAGTCATTTAATTTGGCAATTTGTGCCTGAATACCTTCTGGTTTTTGGAGTTAGAGCACTGATCGCTTTGAAGAAATAAACATTACTGCCCTACAAAACCTAGAAGACGTTATTGGATTTTGCCACACAATTTTCATCTCATCCTCACCGTCATGTAATTGTAAAGAGACAAATGAAATGATCAATACAGATCAATTACTTCGTTCAGCACTTGTGAGTTGTCTATAATTGCTCTGTCCTGAGCTCCCATCTGGACCCCATTTGCACAAAAGAGCCAGTTGCGTGCTAGAGAGTGAATTTTAAACCTCTTCCTTTAATTGACAAATGTCTTACTGTCAAATTTAGAAGATTTTGGAGAAAAATTTCAGCTTCCATTTTCAATATCATTATGCCTTTTCCTTTAATTGCATTTTGATCTGGATAATAATCACGCTTCGCCGGCAATATTTTATTCTACGAGGGATTGATATTTCCGTTACAACTTTTCTCAGCCAGTCCATGTGCCAAATATGTCCACTTACTTGATTTCGTATTAACAATCAACGATAATGCTCCTTCTGGTGTTCGATGTGTCTGTGTTTGTTCTTCTGACTCCACCAATTTATATGATATTCGATATTTCTTAGCATGTTTCGGGAAGTTTGGTTGAGTAATTTCGTGAATAACTGCAGCTGCAACACGTTTCCCAGCTTCCCATAAACTCATCTGCGTCGCAAAAGCAAGTTCTTGTATATTAGAAGTGGGTACCAAATTTTGCACTTTCTTCTGTTTGGATCTGGTGCCACACAATCTTCAAATTTTTATGTGGCCTCACGGATCTTAATGGTCCGGGGATTTTGCACTTTACTCTCTTTTTAAGAAAACGGTATTGACTCTAACCATATTATATTATGTTAGATAATTATTAGATTGAAACCGGGTTCTGTGCCTGTAACTCGTTTTCCAATGTAATTTTTTAATAAATTTCAATAATATTTCATGCATATTCTGCCAATTCATACTTTTATTATTGACAAGACACTTACTTTCCAATTCATCAATTCATTGTAATAATAATTTCTTTTCAAATGTTTCAATTTTAGCCATTTATAGAAAAGAGCCTAACGGGTAATTGAAGATATGGGCACAGAAAAAAAAAATAAGAATCACAAGAGCGCTTATGAGCACTTAATTTTACACTTAACTTGAAATATACATTAAAAGTCACTAAAAAAATAGTTCGAACACCTGCATATACCTGCCGTAATTCTTTGAAATGTTTCACATCACGGTAGAAACTATAGTCATTCAAAAGTTTAAGTTTAAAGTCAAAATCATAAGTTGAAATATTCAAAATAAATGCTAATCTTACCTTGATTGATATCGGCCATTTTGAATATAGCAAAATTAACTCACAGAACGTACATAGGATAGGTATTGATTTAGCGAGCAAAAACAGCTACTCATCGCAGCGCGTTCACATCTACATATTTAATCAGTATATTTGAAGTGTTGCCACGTTGCAATACCATTTTTTCCTGAATTTTCGATTGATTTCTTAAAGTTAACATATTACACTTTTAAGTATGGCTAAATTAAAGTGGAAACACTTGGAAGTTGATTTTTTATTTAATTCGCGCTACGAACCCGATCTAGATCACTGTGCGCTGCTATGTTTGCTAAAATTTATTGCTTTTACACGAGTCATAAAAATTAATTACAACCTTCATTTGGGGTAAAGTAAAATTTTCTGTCTCGCATTTGTTACAAAATTCTGTCGCAGGAATTATTTCGTCATCGATATTACGACATTCATTTTCATTTTCCAAATCCAATGTCACTTTCTCTTCAAATGTCGAGTTATTTAAAATGATTTATTCAAATTTTGGCATTAAAATTTTACTTTGTAAATACCAGTTCTCATTACTTGTCGTAGGATTAATTTAATATTTCCCGATTGACAAATTTAAAAGCGACTGAAAATTATTAATAACGAATTCATGGACTTTTCTTATATGTAAATAATGTTTTCAAATCATGGTATAATATATGTGAAGAGTATTGCTTTCCAGTACGAAAAAAAAAATTACACCTTCATTAAATGCGATGCCTAATCCGTATGAAAAGGGAAAATATCTTCCACATTAATACTGCAACTTCGTTACTTCAAAATGCCAAGTTAATCCGCCAAAATGAAGGGTTACACACCTCATTCATTAGCGCCAAACATTCGCCTACGTTAGTAAATGCGCCAGTTCAAATATTTTTAATAATGAATAAGAAATCAAAAAATGTGTTTTACACGCTGGTTCCAATGGATTTATTTATCAAAAATGTAGATCTTTCCAATTTTCTAAGTCTCCAATCTGGGTGCAATTGGCACTTAAAACACTTCCATTGTAAGACACGTTTGGACTTCTGCCGAATCGTCTAGAACAAGTCACTTCAAGGGTAAGAAAACTCATCGTTCATTTTTGTGGAAAGAAGTTATGTCAATGTCACTTGCACGGTTCCCAATAGTATCTCAACACAGCCGTTATCTCCAAAAAATTCCAATTGCCCCAACGTTTCTGTCCAATGCACCTCCAAATGGTCACACATATTCCCACCGTTACCTGCACGCAAAAAACTCGTTAACGAAAGTACGCAACTCAGATCAAAACGTCCCATATCTGACATTGGAATCCAGTACAGAGCATTTTTCCTGCTCTTCTTGGGCTTTTCGATTTTTTCCGGGACACAAAACTGGAAAAAGAAGGAAACACGAAATTACGGCAATTTGAAATATACGGTAGACACTTAAGGAGATTTTTATCATTCATTGATGTGGATTTGGACAGAATTCACTTTTTTAATCAGAAACGCTTGTATGAAACTTACCACTTTCCAATCCTGAAGCGCTTCGTCTTATAAATGCTCTGCGATTGTAAGAAACGTTAAAGAGTTTCAATTTGCTTCTTATCAAATCAGGAGAGATGAAACATAAATTTCATTCAAGAAGCAAATACCACTTGACAGCTTTTCTTTAATAGTCTTTCCTCATTCTTTAATTGCTTCCCGGTGTGTGATCAGTTATCTTTGTTGACGAGGAACGTTTTGGCGCTATCAATCATCAGGAACAATAAAATATGAGCAACAAGAAAGATTAGAGGATTTTTAATATAACTTCAGCTCACTTTTATCGGGCCAGAGCTGTTGCTCTGCAAACTCAGAGATAAGATGAGGGTCTTGTAGCCGCTATTGGAAATAACATTTTCTTACAAATAGTAATGGCTTTAAATAACCGATGTCGTTTATTTTGTCTTCGATTCGATATGCATCATCGCTATCCGAAACAACGACAATGGTGTTGAATATTCTTCTGTTATTCGAAGTAGTAGCGTCGTTGGGATTTGCGTGGCTCCATATCAAATTAGATTTCTTTCTGCCAAAACAAATTCTCAAGGCGCAGTGAGTCTTGATAAATACCAATGTCAGTGAACCAAGAAGACAAGAAATTGAATTTTGGCTTCATAATATCGCCATTCTTTCCCATGGATCGTTTATTTGCTTTTAACGATCGAAATTTGGCAATTTGGTTCTAAGCGAAAAGCGTGCAGAGGTGAATATGCTTCATGAAACGATTATAATACTTTATCCTTGATTAGTTTATAATGTATAAAGAATGCTTGGTTCCCTTTAGGATGTTTTTCATGTGATATGTCATCTACAGTGTGTCTCAAAAGTTTAGATACAAAAGATATTTAGCTTTTAAGAAAAAATTACAATACAAATAAAGTATTAAATACATCCATTTTATTACACAACACATGTTTCTTGCATATATAAATCCAAGACTTTGATATTTATTTAATAAATTAATTAAAATGAAAATTGCAGAAACTGCCTGCCTCAAAACTTTAGTTACAGCTTAAGTAAAATGCAAATTTTATTAAATATGGGCTTGAATGAAGGAACTGACGTCATGAACAACTAGTCTAAAGCTTAGGATTTCTTCAGAAATGCGCTATCACAATGCTGAAAGTAAAATGAAAAATGAACAGATAGCTCTGGTTTGGGGATTGAAGCCTAATGGGAAGACTGTATCAAAAATTGCGATGTAATTGAATAGATCTGAACGTAGTGTTTATACAGTATGAGCTAACCGTCATAATTAGGAAGAAAAATTTCATTCTGGAAGACCATGTTATACCTCTATAAGCGATGATAAATGAATTGTGAGAATGACGTCATCCAAGAGAATTTACTCAGTTGCTACATCATTACTGTCCTTAATCAAAGAAAAATTTTATGGACACCCTGTACATCTTATAAATTTATGCAATATTTCATTATGGCGTCTCTACCCTTTGTAAACAATAAATTATTGTTCAAAATTCTTATTATGCATGCTCATTAATTTGAATCTTTCTGCTATTTTGGATTTTGCGGTACTTTACATAGTAAAGTAAAATAAAAATTTATGGATATTTATTTGCTTGAAAAATCAATGCTTTCATCCTTATGCTTTTATTTTTATCCCACATACTTAATTTTTTTCTTAGGAGGTCTCACTACATCAGTTTCTGAGAATGTAATTTCACAATCAATCTCTTGGGCACTTGTTGTGTCTTCATCAAACATAGACTACTATTAAAAATGTCACATGTTCCACATTTTTTACGATAATAATACACTTTCTCAAGATTTTCATCATTATCGGCCTAACTATATCCGACTTTTGCATTAAATTAGTTGTTGAGTGATCGTATTTTTATGGCGCAAAGACTGCAATAGTATTTCTGCGCCAAACGAATTAATTAGTAACAACATTTATCTCAGACCATATGCTATATAAAATTACTATGAAACATATAATTAAATCTGTAAAGCATTGTTTTCAATACCAGAGACGTAGCTACATTTTTATTAAGTGGGTATTAATCATTTGATAATCGTACCAGGGACAGACTTGGCCACGGACAAGCCGGCCTCCAGGCCGATACGCTCTGATGGTCGATAGGGTTCTCGCCTTCTGGTAATCCAACGTATTCGCCCTTTGAGAGGACTCAGTCCGCCCCTGGAACATACTAACAGACTTGTAATCTTATACCCTTACCATATAAAGAAGACTTACCGATTGTTTATGATGTTTATTGTTCTTGCGTCATAAAAATACAACCAACCAATCAACCAACCAACCGACCGACCGACTGGCTGACTGAATGCTTAGCGTAGTCCAGGGGTTGGTCCCCTAAGCCTTAATAGGTTCGGATTCCTCGAAAAACTGCAGGTCCCGGGACAGCATGAGCCTTAATGCCCTTGCGCCATAACACTAAAACAAACAATATCTTCATCTGGCACATTAACAGTATTTGAGAATAACATATTCAAAGTGTTGTCCTATTTATTTAACTAATTAAAAAATTACCTTTTTTCATTTATTTATCGCCCCTGATTCTTGGCGCCGAAGTTCCTTCCCCGTCCCACTTGGCGTGGTCTTAACCAGACTATTGTTTGTTTGCCTTCTACAACGCAAAAACAGCCGAGGTCCAACTGTGCCAGAACCATTAATTCTAGGAGAATACAAACCTATTTTGCCTAGGGGCGAAACCCTGGTAGATAGCGAACTTCAGGTATTCGTCGTTACCACTAGGATCGAACCGATGTTAACGGCAAGATAAATGGCCGTGTTATCTCTACGCACTGGCGTAGGCAAGGGGTGTTTATGGGGTTTGTGAACCTCCCCACTGAGAAATTTTTTTTTATATATACGTATGAATATTTGGACTCTGTAACCTCTCATTATAGTGCTACTCCTAGGTAAGTTTAAGGTGCATGTACGAAAAAAGGATTTTCACGACCAAACTAATGCATCCAGGTTGAGATCTCGGCATATTTCATAAGCACGTCTGACATAAGATCAACGCAGCGCTGATGATTAAGTTATTTTTCTTTCAAATACTTACTTCTCCTTTATAATTAATTTGGAATTCGTTGGCGAAAGATTGCAGATTTAGCCAATGTGTCACAAGGGTAGGGAGATACATGGCCTACACTTGCACTTACCCACCAAATTAATAATAAATATTTTAAATAAAACTAGTATACATTTTTTAGTAATATTTAATTAATGAGCAGGCGATTACAGGCATATAGTGTGTGTTACCTGTATGGTATATATATATATATATATATATGGCCTGACGATGTGTGGAACCGGCCAGGCCAGTAACCTAGTGTCCTACCCCGCCTTCAAGTGGTGCAGGCTGAGCTTTCTATTTATGTGGCAAATTAATATTTGCTACACGGATAGAAAGGCGGAAGGGGAGGGCTAATTCACCAACCCGTCTAGCCAGCGTGGTGAAATTATGGCTAATTCCTCCATTATGTTGACACACCAGAAACCATGGCCCCTAGTCTCCAGGTGCTGGAGTGCTCCTGATCAAGGCAGCGGTCAGTGTGGCATGAAAGCAGGGGGTGCTAAGAATCACTGGAATGGCCCAGGCTGCCGTTTGTTATTGACCTTGGCTACGTTTAATGGACGATCCCTTGCTTCTGAAGCAAAACTTCAGGAATTGGAAGAGGAACTAGACAAGATCAAATGGGACATTGTAGGACTCAGTGAAGTTAGAAGAAAAGGTGAAGAGTTGGTGGAACTTAAAAGTGGACATTTGTTTTATTATAGAGGAACGGAAACTGGAAGAACAAGTGGTGTTGGCTTCTTAATCAACAAAAGAATTAAAGACTACCTTCTTGAAGTCGAAAGCACGTCAGATCGAGCAGTCAATCGAAATACCAGTTCCAGGATTGAGTACATAGAACTTTGTAAAACTCTGCGCAAAAGCATGAAAGAAGACATAAGAAAATTCAACTGTGAGCTAGTAAGGAAAGCCATTGAAAATAACAAGAGCCTTAGGGTTGTTAAAGGAAGTTTATCTGTTGGGAAGAAACACATCATTGCATTAAAAGGAGAGGATGGCACCGTAACAAGAAATAGGGAAGAAATACTTAGAAGAGTTGAAGAATTCTACAAAAATCTATACGAAAGTAACAGTGAATTAAACGAAGACATTGAAATAGTCGAAGGAACAGCTCCTAAAATCTTAAAAGAAGAAGTTTCATTTGCAATAAAAAATATGAAGAAAGGAAGAGCCCCTGGTGACAACAAGGGAATAAAAATAAATGGTGAATATTTAAATCATTTGCGGTTTGCTGATGACATTGTTATTTTTTCAACGAACCCATCAGAACTCCAAGACATGGTACAGGAGCTCTCAACTAGAAGTAAAGAAGTTGGACTCAAGATGAACCTACAAAAAACTAAGATCATGTTCAATAATTTTGTAGAGGAAACAAAAATACAAGTTGACAACACTGAGCTAGAAATTGCTGATTCATATATTTACCTTGGCCAGCTGATTTCAATGGATGGCAACATTATGAAAGAACTCAACAGACGTATTAAACTTGGCTGGAGTGCATTTGGAAGAAACAGTTTTATCCTGAAGGGGAAATTGCCTTTGTGTCTAAAAAGAAAGGTCTTCAACCAGTGTGTATTGCCAGTCCTCTCTTATGGATCAGAGACATGGAGTCTAACAGTTGGAGCAATACGAAAGTTACAGACAACGCAAAGGAGCATGGAGAGGTGCATGCTTGGAATAACTAGGAGAGATCGAAAAAGAAACACTTGGGTGAGAGAGCAAACTAGAGTAGAGGACATCATTGTTAAAGTAAAAGGGCTGAAATGGCGATGGGCTGGGCATATTGCAAGAAGAACTGATCAACGATGGACAACAGAAATTCTGAACTGGATTCCAAGAGACCACCGAAGACCTAGAAAACGTCCTCAAACTAGATGGGTGGATGAAATAAGAAAACAGGTTGGGGTGACGTGGAAGCGAATTGCTCAGGATAGACTTGTGTGGAAAGCATTTGGAGAGACCTTCATCCAGCAGTGGATAGATAATGGTTGAATATGATGATGATGATATATATATGTATGGGTAAAGCCATGGTATTTTGGGACATGTTTAAAATTTGTAAAAGCATGATGTTTTATATATCATATTAAAACTAATAAATTATATCATTTTAATCTTTCAAGTCTTTGCAAAATAATGCGTTGTATTATTTAATTAACTGTACCGAAATTGAAAAAAACATTGAAAACTCCGTTACGGAAGGACATCATTTCATGTTTTTTCTGTCCTTCCGTAGCGACGCGCATTTTTCAAAGTGCATTTTTTTATACCGCAGGAAAATTTTCATACCATTTCAGTTAAAAGTAGTATTGAGCCGTTTTCTTAAAATGATTTACGAAAAACATTGCAGTTTAATATTTTGATAGTGTAGAAAACATTAACCATGATGTCGTTCTTTCGTAACATTTTAAATACCATGGCTTTACCCATATACATGTGTGTATATATATACATATATATATGGTTATTAAAATTTTGAAAATAACGAATATATCAGTAGAAAATGAATAATTCAAAAGTTCATTTTAGAGGCAACATACAGTAAATATACGTGGGGTGATTCGATCTTACATTCTGAATATGTAATAATTTTAACGAAAGATTTGAAAATAGCTTTATACTACAAATCAAAAATTGTAAAGAACACAACGAAGTAGGCGAATGTTTCACAAGGCCCTCAGATTACTTTACATTGACGTCCCTGATGCAAAAATTCTGAATATACTTATAAACATTCTAAGTACAATGCCATATTAAATGTGATCGTGAATAAAACAAGAACAGTTTCAAAACATGTTTTCTGGGTTAAAACCCGTAACTAATATTGACGTATTCCTAAAGATCAATACATGGGCGGATTTATCACTTTGCCGCCCCTAGGTGACGTTTCTTTTTGCCCCCCCCAAGTTTACTTTTTGTCGCCCTTTACTGCCTGTCCGCACCACCTCCCAGTCAGCGGTAGGAGCATTAAAATTGTTATATTCAGTATAGGCTGAAAACTTTTGAATTGACAGTAAATGTCTTGAAAAACACTCACAAATTGAGAAATAAACATTAAATAATATTAACTTATATTGAAGTACTATCTCTTCTTTGTATATAATAAATCAAATTCAATTTTATTGAAATAAATTTTAATTTTAGTAAAAAGTAAAAGCCCATCGAACACTGGTATTTAAATGGAAAGCATGACGTCTAGCTTTCTTCTCGGCAAAACATCTGATTATATCATCGTATGGTATTAATTTTGTTATATCAGGGCCGATACACAAAATTTTGCCGCCCTAGTTTATAGCCTAGTATAGCCTAGTTTAGAAATACAGCACTGGATCTATAATAAGTGTAATTTTGTTACTCTCGGAGGGAGTTGGGGGGGCGCGCCCTCTGCGGATACGTCTTTAGAGGAAAATGAAATATTGAAATCGAAGATAACGTAAATAAGAATATTTAATATCGAAACCTTAACCCATCTTTAAGAAACTATATTTGCCCTTTTCAAACAGGAATGGTATCGAAGGTTTCAGGAGAGTTAGTCACCTTCTAAGCAGGCTAGAAGTCCAACACTATTCAGTCGGAGATAGCACCAGGCAGAATTGTGTTGAGGACGTATTTACTTTAATCTTGCAACGACATAGGGGATAGCAGGCTGAAGTGTTCTGCAAATAGTGGGAGCACTGCTTACGCCAGGGGACTCAGATGATTCACTTCGCGTAATTTGTTTTGCCCATATTTTTAATCTGAAAAACTACTCATCTTTTAGGTAATTAATCTATAGAAAGGGAAGTGGTTACTTTCACCATTTATCGTTAAACGGTAAACTGGAAAGCCCATCTCGTTGAGTAGTTTCACACCTAATGTTTAAACATGGGGGAAATATTACAACATGCGGGAAAGCTGATAGAACGTACTACTAACCGCTATATTTTGCATGCAATTATTTTCCCAAGTAGTGGAATCGGTGGCTTCCATGGGAAGTGCAAAGGCACCCCCCCCCCATGCACTGGGACTGCCATAAACTGTATATTAAATTGTCTGATTCTTTTGAACAAAGACAATATCCAAGATCTTTCTCCCATTTTATGAAAACGAAAATTAAAAAAAAAATATATTTCCTTTCTGCATGCTAATCGCCCAAAACTACGTATATAGAACTATAAAAATAAACATTGTATATTTATTAAATCAGATGATAAATTGTTTTTATATTATGATATATTATTTCCCTTCCTAAGGTTGGCACATTTCTCACATATAAAAAATGATTTATCGTCTTATATTACCAATACATGGTCGGCTATGATGGGAAAAATTTTCCGTCTTTAATATATTAATTCTTTTATTATTTATTATTCATTTGTACAGTCATAATAAGTTCATCACATGACAACAGGTATTGCATAGACATGTGCATATCATCCCAGCTCGACGACAGAGGAGGGCAGAAAGGGCAATTGCCCAGGGGCCTGGTCCACCGGGGCCCGACCTTATTGGATGTTTGTAAAGATTTTTTAGCGTACGGGCCCCCATAGGAAAATATCTGTGCTTCACGAAACCGCTCCTTTGGTTCACGAGCTTGCTTTGTTTCCCTCATAAAAACCAAATATACAGCAACTTAAATTAACTTATCAGTTTATCATAAAAAAAATTTTTATTCAATTAAACCGGAACTATAAACGTCAAGACTAGGCTTTGGTTTCTTTGGCGACAGAGGTTCTTATTCATTAGAAAACTGTAGGTTTACTGAAATACGGTGGCACAATGGAAACGTATGCGCCTATCGCGTCATTAAAATGAGTTGGACCCCTAATGGCATCGTAGAACGCGTGCCGTTTTTCTATCTAGATTTGAACCAGTATAGGGTTTAGTACCCTTAGTGACAGTGGTTCTTATTCCTTCGAAACTAGAAGTTCATCAAAATACGGTAGCACAGTTGCAACGCAGTCTTCCTTCGTGCCATTATTCTGAGTTTGACTTCTAATGGCATCGTAGAACGATTGCCGTTTTCTTACCTCGATTTGTACCAATTCAGGGTTTGGTACCCTTAGTGGCAGAGGTTCAATCTTTTTTTCGAAAACCGTGGGGTCACTGAAATACGGCGGCACAGTTGCGATGCATTCGCCTATCGCGCCATTAAACTGAGTTTGACTTCTAATGGCATCGTTGAACGCGTGCCGTTTTTCGACATCGATTTGGACCAGTTCAGGGTTTGGTACCCTTAGCGGCAAAGCTTCTTATTCCTTATAAAACTCTCTAATTCGCAACTCTCTAATTCTCAAGTAACTCGGTAGGTTTTCAACGTTAACAATAGCCATCATTATTGCATTTACGGAAGACCTTTACCTTACCCTTTTATTGCATGCATGCAGACAGACAGACAGACAGAAAAATAAAAGCAAAAGCGGATTCAATATGTATTGAAACTCACTAATTATTTGTACGTACAAGTAAATGGTTTCTAATTTAAACTTAACAACTTCCTCTTATAAGTGGAACCCCTACTTTTGATAAATTATGCAAAATCACTTGGAACACTGCTTTGTCTATATATTACATAAATCTACTGTTTTCAGTAATTAATCACATCAAGTTACGGATACAGAGCATAAATATGGACATACACGCAAAAAGAAATCAAATCTGTCAATGCTAGTAGCTGGACATCAGATTGGGGCCCCAAAGAAAACCATTGATTAGAAATTTAAGAAATATATTTTGGAGGAGAAAGGAAAAATACGGGAGGGAGGAACAAATAACGGAGAAAATTGGAGATCGTTCGTGAAAAGCCCAATGTCCTTACAGACATTTTAGGAAAATGTATAAAATAATAGTTAAATGTCTTCAGATTTCGAATGCAAGCGATACGTATATTTAACATTTTTATTTGGTTTCCATATCACTTCGACCTGTTTTCTAAATGGAAGTGAATTATTCAAGATAAACTTATGTGGAAAACACTTGGAGAGACATGCATTCAGCGGTGGATGGATAATAAAAGAATATGATAAACCCATAACGATTTAATCCTTAACTCATGTCGACTGCAATAGTATAGAACAGCAGGTCTTGAATTATGATAAAACGTTATTAGAGCAAATAAGGGGAAATAGGAGGGAAAGTTAGTGCTGGAAACAGAATTTTTTTTGCTGTAGATTTCGAAATTTTAATGGTCCTTAAAGTAATATTGTTCGGCTTGACAATAAGTTCTCGAGACAGAGTTAAATTTGCGAGAAAAATACCTCATACTTGAAAGAGTCATTAAATTAAAGTCTGTTTGCTAGAGACATCTAAGATAGTTTATGTTTCAGAATGGCAGCAATCAAATCGCTTATTTCTTTTATCCAGTGATGAAATTAGTGGCCACATATTTTCAATTTCGACATGGTAAAATAAAGATAAAATAAATATCAAAAAATTAAAATGCTAAGGCAAAGGCCAATGCCCTAACTTCCTGAACTTAAATAATTAAAATCCAAAATTCGAGTCCCTTTTCCTGAGTTTTTCATTTTCTGTTGATTATTTTTCAAACATAAGTGTGATGCAAAATATTTCTGCGGAAAAATATTCCATTTATTGATATTTCTTTTGACAGACTCTTTTCCTCACAAAATGGCACTTTCTTAAACGATGCTCCACAGTGAAATGGATAGTACTTATGTTCCGCTTACATCCTTTAATTTTCAATTGACGTCTTTGTTTAAGTAGCGTATTATATTATTATTTGGAGATTTCAGAAGGAGTTGCATATTTTTTACAGAAACAATATAGTGACATTATCCTAAGCAAAAATCAAAACCAAACTGGGTATTTGTTCGTTTGCTGAAGGAAAAGAAATGTACCGTTGAAGTATCCATTACTTTATCCCCAAATTTGCATAAAATTGAGTTTCAAGTGATGAAAAAAAGGCATCCACAGGATATATTACTGGAGAACGTTGTTACCAGAGAATTGGTCCGTAAATCCCATTTTCTCCTTCAAGAAAATTAAAGTATTCGAACGCCGCCCAGAAGTCATAATCACAAACCTTGAAGCGTTTTTCTTAGTTTCAAAAAATAAAGATCCTTCACCGGACCATAAGGTTTTCAAAAGCTCATTTGGTCTTAGTTTTAATTGTCTTTTTTTATTTCGGACTTAATTTCCTCTTGAAACTATTCAAAGAAATTGAATTGTCGCTTCGGCTGAGAGCCCATTTAATTACGGTTTTTCAATCGTAATGTGGGCGTTTTCAGTCCAAAGGACATAAAAAAACCTTATGCTACAGGAATGTAAATAAACCACGAGGCAGTATTTTTTTTAAATTTAGTGAAAAAATACAACTTCGAAAAAAACAAGGGGTATTGATCTCAGGGGTAAAAATCGAAACAAAATTATTTAGAAAAAGTTTAGATTTTTTCAATATAAAAATAAATTTTGTTTGTGGAAAATTATATAGCAAATAGTTCGAAGTGGAACATGAATATTTAAATTTAAAGTTAAATATTCAAAATTAAGCTCAAACAATTGAAAAATATATAATAATAACAATAAAACTTAAAAGTCAAACAACAACATTAATCAACTTTTATTGGCGTAGTGATACCAACGCCGATGTTATGGCGTGATTAGTTGATGAAACGTTTGAAAGAAAATAAATATTTCTGCCTTCGGTGGGACCTGAACCCACGACCTTCCACTTGCCGGGCGGAGGCTCTACCCACTGAGCTACGATTGATGAGCTGAGTTGATTAATATTGTTGTTTGATTTAATCTGCGTAGTGTTCGATTTATATACGAATAACTAAAAGCCCAATAAAACTGCAAAAACTAAAAAAATTGTCGATTCAGTAAATAGTGCATTAATAAACACAATAGTCATAGAGAAAGAGAGCATTGTTCCTGTCCTCGTTCGCCTAGCCGTCAAAACACTCCGTCCCAACGCATAGGGACGGCGTCTCTTTATCTCAACAAGAAGATCTTGAGCTTAGTCATACATGGGTGTTGGAAATTATTTCATATTAAATTCCCTCCGAAAACTCATACTCGCCCTAGTGGCTTTATATGTTGACCATTTGACCATTATTTGGCAATTGTGTTATCCCTGAGAAGGGTAATAATATCTCACACACACACACACACACACATATATATATATATCATCATCATCATCATCATATTCAACCATTATCTATCCACTGCTGGATGAAGGTCTCTCCAAATGCTTTCCACACAAGTCTATCCTGGGCCATTCGTTTCCACGTCACCCCAACCTCTTTTCTTATTTCATCCACCCATCTAGTTTGAGGACGTTTTCTAGGTCTTCGGTGGTCTCTTGGAATCCAGTTCAGAATTTCTGTTGTCCATCGTTGATCAGTTCTTCTTGATCTCTCCTAGTTATTCCAAGCATGCACCTCTCCATGCTCCTTTGCGTTGTCTGTAACTTTCGTATTGCTCCAACTGTTAGACTCCATGTCTCTGATCCATAAGAGAGGACTGGCAATACACACTGGTTGAAGACCTTTCTTTTTAGACACAAAGGCAATTTCCCCTTCAGGATAAAACTGTTTCTTCCAAATGCACTCCAGCCAAGTTTAATACGTCTGTTGAGTTCTTTCATAATGTTGCCATCCATTGAAATCAGCTGGCCAAGGTAAATATATGAATCAGCAATTTCTAGCTCAATGTTGTCAACTTGTATTTTTGTTTCCTCTACGAAATTATTGAACATGATCTTAGTTTTTTGTAGGTTCATCTTGAGTCCAACTTCTTCACTTCTAGTTGAGAGCTCTTGTACCATGTCTTGGAGTTCTAATGGGTCCGTTGAAAAAATAACAATGTCATCAGCAAACCGCAGATGATTTAAATATTCACCATTTATTTTTATTCCCTTGTTATTCCAATTTATCAGCTGAAAAATCATCTGTAAAGCTGAAGTAAAAAGTTTTGGAGAAATGGTATCTCCCTGCCTCACCCCTTTGCCAAGTTTGATAGTTTTGGTATCTTTATGTAACCGAAATTTTGCACTTGCATTTTTATACACACGTTTCACCATGTCAATGTACACATCCTCAATGTCTGTTGATCTTAAAGAGTTGATGACTGCTGATGTTTTAATAGAGTCAAAGGCCTTCTCATAGTCAATAAATGCAACACACAATGGAAGTTCATATTCATGTGTTCTTTCAATTAATTCTCTTAATACTTGAATATGGTCCACTGTACTGAATCCACTTCGAAATCCAGCTTGTTCTCTTGGTTGAGCTGCATCTAATTTTTTCTGCAGGCGATGTGTTAGCACTTTTGTGAAGATTTTATAAATAGCAGGTAACAAGCTAATTGGTCGGTAATTTTTCAAATCCTCTTTATCACCTTTTTTATGCAAAAGAATTACTGTTGCAGAATCCCATTGGTTTGGTATGTTACCGCTGTTAAGACATTTGGTAAAGAATTTTGCAAGTATGTCTTCTACATATTCTCCAGCTTCTTTTAGGATATCTAATGTAATACCATCATCGCCAGGGGCTCTTCCTTTCTTCATACTTTTTATTGCAAATGAAACTTCTTCTTTTAAGATTTTAGGAGCTGTTCCTTCGACTATCTCAGAGTCTTCGTTTAATCCACTGTTTCCCTCATACAGCTTTCTGTAGAATTCTTCAACTCTTCTAAGTATTTCTTCCCTATTTCTTGTTACAGTGCCATCCTCTCCTTTTAATGCAATGATGTGTTTCTTCCCAATAGACAAACTCCCTTTAACAACCCTAAGGCTCTTGTTGCTTTCAATGGCCTTCCTTACTAACTCACAATTGAATTTTCTTATATCTTCTTTCATGTTTTTGCGCAAAGTTTTGCAAAGTTCTACATACTCGATCCTGGAACTGGTATTTTGATTGTCCACCTTCATAAGTCTTCGCCTTTTCATGAGTTGTTTCGTCTTCTCAGATAATTTGCTATTGTGCTTTTTACAGGTTACACCACCAAAATATATATACATATTTACGGAGAGATTCTTTCCTATTCTCTTTCGTCTAGTGGTCAAGACACCTCGAGCCCAACAGAGGGACCTTGGTTCGAATCCGGGATGAGGACGGCGTCTCTTTTTCTTCTAAACAAAAAAGCTCTAGTTTGAGCTTATTTGTACGTGGATGTTGAAAATTATTGTTTAATAATGCGCACAGTTATTTGTACGTATTTAATTAAGCTTTAAATGTTCTTCGATGGCTTTCAACCATCTTTGGCATGATTTATTAAATGTACAATTCAGCACAGAAATTGCCTTCCACAAAAACCAGAGGTAAAAATGTGCAAACAATTCTATATCCATTAGCACGATAAAGGTAGAGAAAAACTCACTTACGTAAGAAAGATTAACTACTAGCAAAATAGTCAAAAGAAATAAAGCACAAAATTTTTAAATGCAGCCACAGATGTTATTCGTTAGGGGTGCTAATTTTTTATCAGAAGCAATAACACTCTTAATGAAAGACTGCCGTTGACGCGTCCGAAAGCGTCTGTGTCTTACTATTATTTTCTATTTTACTGGCGTTTAATTTAGTTTGCATATAAATTATTATTATTCCAGTATTATGTCTTTTAACGCTTCACAGTTATGCGAACCCGCTGCTTATATGAGCACAGGAAATTCAAGTTTGTTAACTGTTTGCACTGTACTTCCGGAAGCGTTTTCGAAGAAAATTTCAACTGCGGGAAAAAACTGATTCTACTTTTGTCAGATATTTTGAGGTGATGTGAAATTATTAAATATAACTGCTGTAGTCTCCCAACTGGGATTTAAATGGACGCTTAATTATAAAAAAAGCTCGCTTTCTTTTAATTTTAAACTTCTTAAACTGAACGTATTTCCTATTTTAATTACTTCATAACAATTAATTCGAACAAACCATTAAATAGGTAAGCATGCCAATTTCTATTCATAAAGTTTGAGTTTTTACATTAGTTATGAGTTTGCATTTGACGTGCTTTACGAAGAGTGGATAACAGCGTAGAGTTCTTGACTAAGTTCAGTGGGAATCGCTAAGTTTTTCTGAAAGTTCGTAACTCAATTAAAGTTTGGGATCAATTCTCACGTGGTTTGCATCTGCGACGTTTTTTTCTGGTTGAACACACACATCTTCGCACGGGGATGGAGTAAAACTCATTTTCCCTCTTTTTGTCTCTTTTATCTCATTTCATCTAGTTTCCCTTTTTCAATCCCATAAAAAATTGCTTTTCTGAAACACCGATTTTCCCCATCCTATTTTCACCAATTTATATTCCCTTTTCATTCTTTTCCTATCTCTCCGTACACGCGGGGATGGTGAACACAGGGAATTTTAGCTGGCAAGAGCTTCCATCGTGGCGTATTTCGGCCAATTTGGCAGTTTTTTATTACTTCTTTTAGCGCAACAGGTTTGAAAAAAAATGTAATAAAATAAGGATTATTTTTTAAAGATATTTTGAATTACTTATCAAGTTCTTTTCTTATCAAATATATAAACATATAAATTTTATTAGTATAATTTCGCCGCATGGTTGGAAACGAGAATAAATAATCAAAATAATTAATTCATTTTAAAATGACGTTCATATATTTCATAATAAATAAACTGATTAATATTAATCTGATAAAAATATTAATCTGATGTATTAATACAACGATATATTACGTATAAAATAGATATATATGGACGCTTTCAAGCCAATTTAGTCAATAATCCAATGTTATTTTTTTGAAGAAATTCAGGATCAATTTGTTGGCAATAGGCAGCCTATTTGGCGATGCAGAAAGGGTTGCCATTTGATCAATTTAGGCGCCATGCTCCTCTCTTCGTTCATGGGGATAGGGTAGGACTGCGTGTAAGCTCCAAGTTTTTTTTTTCTTAAGATGTCGGTAAAGAAAGTTAGAAAGAACGGATTTCTCAAGGGTCACCAAATCAATGGAAACCCTGAAAAGCACGAAAGGGGTTCCGATGGGCCTACGACGTTTTTCCACGAAGGCGCAATAGAATTCCTGGAAGAAGATTGGTTGTTAGGTTGTACGTTTCTGGGAAAGACGTCGCACCAGGAACGTCGAAAACTTTCCAAGCACGTTCCTTTTTCTTTTCTTTCTTTTTTGTGGGAAAGTATTTTCCCCATTTTGTTTCCAGTACTCCACAATTCATTTCTTTTCTGAAAGCGTTATCCGTGTAGCATGTACTTGAAATACACATATAATGCAATCATTTCACTTCGGAAAGATTTATTTTGAACTGAAGAATGAATAGTTGAATACGCTATTATATACTCAACATCTTGAGTAATACAGTATTAAATGAAGAATCTATTTTTCTATATCCTTTGTAATACAGAGAGAGCACTGTCATAAAGAGGAAAAAATGTAAACATATTTAAAAGACTCATTAACCAAGCTAAATATAAAGAATACAACGAAATAAAAAACATACGTAATTATTTTCGCTATTAAAAAAGTGTTAAAATTATTAAAATAATTTGACGTTGTATTTGAAAGTGCTTAAATGATTTTGCAAATTTTTTTTCTATCCAGAAGAAAATCTGTATTAAAAACTAAATTTAAAACTCGCTAAAATATTACTTCTAAATGTCGCCTTGGGAATGTTTTATTATAACTTTATAAGATGAGAATTATTAAAATTAAAAATTTTAATCATTAAATTATTTATAAAATATCATTAAAATATCAACAGATAAACCTATTGCGTAAAG
>QLNU02014176.1:68951939-68994375 GCA_006491805.2 Dysdera silvatica
ACCAAATTTATAACAATTATAAGATCTTTAATAACAATAATATATAGAATATGTGTAAACATCACTATTCCAATAAGTTATAAAATTATTTAATTTAAATAAAAGGATTTTTGAAATTTGTATTAAATATTTATTACTATCATTTGATTTTGTAAATTTTTTAATAAAAATAACAAATAGAAAAGGTGCAACGCATCACTATTCCAATAAGTTATAAAATAATGATAAAAATTATTGAATAATAAAGAATTTATATGAATATTTCTATTTATAGTTTTTAATAATTTCTAATTTAATTTTTACTACTAAAGCTATTGTCCAAACCATAATGATGCAAGGTCAATGACAAATGATCAAAAACAATTATCAATGATAATAAAAATGAAAAGTCAAACACAAAATAAATTCAAAGTTTTAGAAAAAGAAATACAATAAAAATTGTATTATGTATTATTATAAATTAAATAATTTTGTAACTTATTGGAATAGTGATGCTTTGCACCTATTTTATATGTTATTGTTATTAAAAATCTTATAATTATTATAAATTTGGTAAAATAAAATATAATAAAATAATCTTTTAAAAATGCAGTTTAAAAATATCTTAAATGGCAACACTTGTGTAATAAAGGTCTATTTCACAATAATTTTTGCCAACCACGTAGATGTAGCTCAAACCAGATTTTTTCGTTTTTAGGAGGAAAAGAGACGTCCGCATCCTGGATACGAAGCAGATTTTTCTATGTTTACCACTACGTGGCAATTGTGTTATACCTGTAAAATGTAATAATAACTTTTAAAGCTCTATTTCATTTAAAAATGTAATTGCTTTAGACAAAGTAAATAGTGTTTTAATGATGTTTAATTTTGCTGACAAATTACTGCCAAAATTTGCAAAGTATTTCGCCAATACGTTTGAAATAAATTAGGAATTTGTAGGAACACCTCAGAGAGATATGAGATAAAGAAGTAATAATATTTATTTGAAAAGAATATTATATTCAAAAAGAGTTTAAAAGGATATGTTTTCTTCCACAGTTTCAGATCTGAAACGCAAATACAGAAGTCGACGTATGGACATAAACTCTGACGTCAAAAGCAACATAGATAAAATTGGAAGGATATAAAACAAAAGGAAGTAGGCTTTGGCGATGGACATGCCAAATGGACACATCCCAATGTCAGTCAAATGTGGACAAGATCTTAGGAAAAGCCAATGGAGGATAAATTTGACTCAAACAAGCAGAAATTCTCCCGTGACGAAGATAACGAAGAGGGTCTTTCCAGAAGACGATCCTGAGGGAAATACAAGGACTTCTGCTGCACTGCAATAGGCGCCAAATGCCATGACCACTTGGAAGTCGGAGACATGGCATCGGAAAACGGCGCTAACCGGAAACGGTCACTCTGAATATATCTTCCGGATCTCACTGAGCACACGAGGGTTTTAGAACTAAGATCTAGGCATTGGAAAGCTTCCGTTGGGAAATCAATAGACCGGATACAAAGTTATCCACATTTTCTAGGGAAAATAGAAGGAAAACAACTTCGCTTAACTTTGTCCGATTTCGTGTCCGCTTGTAAAGATAGGACTATGCTTTGAAGATGAGCAGAAAGATTCTTTTTTTTTTTTGGGAGTTGATTCACTAGCTCTTGACCCGTTGATATTATTACATCAAATATACACGTTAGCGTCCATTGTGCTGGGAGTCATGTGTCTCGGCTATTGTTGATCGATGAGGACACTAATTGGTTGCCTGCATATTAAACACTTGCGGATGACACTAATAGTGATGGTAGCAATATTTTTTGGCATTTATCAAATAGTATTTCTTTATGAGTTAATATTATTTTATCTCTCTCTCATTGTTTCGAAAATTTTTCTTCAAGCTTATGAGTTGGCTCGTGTAATGACCTTTGTTATTCTTGTAAGTAAATACACATGTGCGTGACTGGCATAACCATATTTTGATCCATTTACTCTCGACCGAAATGGCATGCCCGTGAAATGTAAAATATAAGGGCTACCAATACTTAGTTTAGGTTTTTACTCTACTTGCTATTTAAGTATAGTGGGGTTATTTAAACAGCGGCAAATAATTTTTAATAATCTCATAAATTTTTTATAAAAATGGATGAATAATTTCTAAAATGCTTTTAATAAGTCCTCGCGACCGCTCCATCTTGCAAAACATTTGAAAAATTATTGAATTATATCTAATTTAGTTTCCTTTTTCATGCCTTGTATCATATCAAAAGAACAGCTCTTCTCATGATAAATAAACTGATTTGTCTATAAAGTTTTAAATATTTCGGATTGAACACATTATAAGAAAGAACCGCACATATATTAATTGATAAAGTTGCATGATAAATATATGCAGGAGGGATAAATAGGTGTATGAGGGAAATTCTCTTAGTTCGTTTAAAATCATATGAACCCTTTGATAGTGGTCATCCGAGAATAATGGTGCTAAAAAAAGTCATGCTTTTTATTGTCTATGCTCTATCTATAAGTATTCGTGAATTTAAACGTGCAGCGCTTTCTACACAAACTGAATTTATTTTTGAACATTATTGCCGCTGCTCATTCTAAAATAAGTAAAAGAGCAAAAGATAAAATTTAACTTAAAATTTCTGCCAATTTCTTGTCAGAAAGGCAGGTAGTGTGCTGCAGTTGTAATCTGTTGAAAAATAAAATTTAAAAGGGCTTATAATGCATCAAAGATTTCACCATTGGCCAAACGGGGAAAAGACGAGGTGTGCAAATAAATAAAACAGAATTGATGCCCGTGGAAATTACGGAATGAGGAAGTTCTCTCCTTTTTAAGAAAAATATAAATCTCTATAATACAAATATTCTTTAGATAAATATTTGGAAATTGCGGAATAAGCATCCAGAGAGTTAATACGTAACTTAATGAGAAAACTCTGGTATTGAAGATCAATTTCTATCGAGTGGTTAATTGCTCGCAAATTTTTATTTGTTAAACAAATAAATGCTTACTTGAGAATTTACAGTCATTTTGCATGCGAAACTGGATAATATGCTTCCTCATTTTCCCGCCATTTTTCTGGAAGAGGGGAAAATTTTTCCAAAATATATTTATACGGAAGTTTTATACAAATATCCGGAACTTCTTTCCTTAAAAACAATATATGTGTAATAACTCGCGAGTAAGTAATTGAAAATTGTAATGAGCACGAACTACTTTCAAAAAGTGTTCTCCGTTTTCTTAAAAACCTTTACTATCTTTTATGTTAGCTTTCCTTTTCCGGAAAAGTCCAGGACTCCATTTTTCCTTTCCAGGCGAATAAAAATGTTAAAGCAATTTAAGTTTCATAATTTTGACGTGTCCACTCTTCCATGTCACTGGCCTGGAAAAAGCTCTTGGCGTATGAATATCTCGAAGGCGAAAAAATAAATCGGAAAAACTGTCATTTCACAAAGCATTGAATTGCATTTTCTTACATGCAGACTATTTTCTTTCCCGAAATAATATTCCTCTTTTGATATTATCTGTGGGAGCCAGGATCATTTGATGTATAAAAGAATACATTAAAGCCCATTGTGTATCTAGTAAATATTTTATACAAATGTTTATTTCTTTACAATACTTTATAATCCTTATATTTCATAAAGCTCGCTTAATTTTTCGTGTATATATATATATTAAATAAAACCCATTCCTTATTTATTAGGAAGGATAAAAGTATTATTACGTCATTTGGATTTGGATTTCAGAGCCGACGAGGGGTCTGCAGCCCGGGGGCCCCGAATGAGGTCTAAGGGTAAGTCTAAGTGGTAAGGACCTGGGCTGTGAGGAGGCCCGGCTCAGAGAAGGGGTCAGGGGGCCGCTCGAAGTGAGCCGGGGGGGACCGCGTTGGCTCTTGGCGCCCTTGATTGATTGGTTATGCTCTATTGGATAAGTACAACTAAAATCATGCTTTACCAGACAAGACAATGAGGCCCATTTCACAAAGTAAAAAAAAAAACATCTTTAATAATCATATACAGTGAAACCTGTCTAAGGCAGAAACTCACGGGACCGGAAAAAAATTCCGTAGTATGCAGGTTTCCGTCTTATGGAGGTTACATGCAAAACAAATACATACATAGTTAAATTCAGTGGTAAGAGATGACTGCATATGCTAATTGTTTTTATTTGTCTTATCTTGCGAACTTTAAGATTATATTTATTTTCCTTTTGATAAAAATATTTATTTTATCACTGCATTTTATTTTTATTAATTTTAATTTTTGCACTATTTTGTGGGTTTAGTAGTTACGATCAATATGATGCAAAATTTCATGCAAACTATACATGCCTATTCTATACAAAAAGTCTATTATGTAAGCTTAAATTGTAACGATAAAGTACCTCCCTTGTAAAGGTAATGATTCCCTTGTATAAAGATACTCTCCCTTGCGGTGGGTTTATCCATGAATTGATCAAGTCCATATGAGTAACTTTTCGTTCTGGTTAATAATGAACGTTTTTATTTAAGAAGTGGGTGGCACTGGCATACGCAAGAGGGGTCGATTATGGTTGTAACCCCCATTGCGATGAAATTGTATATAGTATACATGTAAATACAATGGAGTTGTAGCTCTGTAACCCCCCATTGTAAGCCTGTAACCCTCTCCTTATGAACTTTCTGGGTATACCTATGGTGGGTGGGTGGTGTGCAAAATGGTGGTCGGACAATCATAGGCGTAGGCAGAAAGTTCATAAGGGGGTTATAGACTTAATGGGAGGGGTTACAGAGATACAACCCATATATTCCTATGTTAAATATACAAAATTTCATTGCAATGGGGGGTTACAACCCCCAAAACCGTCCCCTGGCTACGCCTATGTGGACAAGGGCATTCTATATCTGTAAAATGCCTTTTATTCGTCATCCCCCACTTTGCTATTTGCATTGTATTACAACCCTCTTTCCTTTTTCTGCTGAGAAAATTTCCTTTCTGCCAGCGATTTTCCGCTTTATGAAGGCTTTTCTCTTTAACGGGACTAAATAGTGCTTTCCGTTTCCGCGTTAGACAGTTTCCGTAGCTAATGTTAACTACCATTGACTTTTGAAGGGACCGTAAAAAAATTCCGTGTTGAGCAAGTTTCCGCTTTATGTAGGTTCCGCCTAAGACAGTTTTCACTGTAGTCTCATATTTTACCATATAGAGCAATAAGCGACTGCTACAATAAGGTTCCAGTGTATGTTTATTTTTGCGTATACAGTAGAACCTGCCTGAAGTGACCACCTTTGGGACCAGATTGCAATGATCACTATCAGTGGCGGTTCTAGACTAAAACAGGGGGCTATGGCCCTCTCAAATATAACTGGCTTTTATTATTTTGCTCATGTGCACGGGCGCAGCAGCGGCGCCCGTGCACATAGGCAGGAATCTGCACCTCCAATTTCTTTTTTCTAGAATCACTACCAATCACCATAGACAGGCGGTCACCATAGACAGGTGGTCACCATAGACAGGTGGTCACCATAGACAGGTGGCCACAATACACGACAGACTTTGGTATAGGCAAGACTAAGTCCTTACCAGTTCTCTCTTATAAAAAACTGGTCACTTTATGCAGGTGGTCAATTTATAAAGGTGATCACTTTACCAGGTTCCACTGTATATATGTTTATACATCATGCCGAACATAAGTGAGCATGAATACACGTTCATGCTCACTTATATACCATGATGATCACCATGATAATCACCATGATGTATATAAGTGACCACCATGATGATCACCATGATATACATAAGTGACCACCATGATGATCACCATGATAATCATCATGATGTATATAAGTGACCACCATGATGATGACTATGATAATCACCATGATGTATATAAGTGACCACCATGATGATCACGGTGATAATCATCATGATGTATATAAGTGACCACTATGATGATCACCATGATAATCACCACGATGTATATAAGTGAGCAGGAATACACGTTCGCTTTCATGGTTTTCACTAGCTACAGCAACTTTATTTATAAAGGGAAATGAATATTACCCTGTTATTATAAAAGAATATAAAGGAAACGCGTCACTGCCATTGTGTCGAAAATTTCTAAAGCGCGGACGTTTATTAAACGGAAGAAAATAATTATGCGTATTATAACGAACAATGTTAAATGCAAACGGTTGTAAGGCTCTTGGACTTCTTTTTCCAAAACAATCCAGTTTCTGGAGTTGTTGAAACATGCATGTTCATTAGGAACCTTTGTTGTGATTTCTTGGTGTAGTTCTCAAACTTTCTATTAAGTCTTTGCTATTATTCAACGTTTTATCTATCTGGAGTTTACTTTGCTTTTCATCATGCGGAATATATATATGACTCTTAGCAGCTTTAATGACCTTTTTTATTTAAATTACTACGGAAACTAAAATTCCGCTTTGAATAATATTCTTTTGTCCATTCTCTCCTTAATATTTAATTATATGGTGAAAATAGATTTTATTTCACAGCGCTAGATTTATACTCCACACACTTAACGGATATGCGGAAAGATTTGAAGAAGATTTATGTGAAGTGTATGGGTGAAAGGAGATGAGACAATACTCTGGTCTAGGAGCAAAATTTTATTTTCTATATTTTTACTGTTATATAACAAATAGCTAAACACTATCAATAATGCATAAAACAGGATATTTAGTAAAAAATTGTTTTAAACTGTTTACCGTCATTTTTAAGTGTTCGTGGTGGTTATCTATTATAAACGAATTAAACAGTAGGAACTGAAGGATTTTTAGAATAAATTCTCACCCATTGATCAGTGTTCTAATTCCTTCCTTCAATCCTTGTTTTGTTTTTTCATCACACACATATACACATATACTACTTATATGTCCCAGAGTTGTCCTCTGTTAAGAGTACCGGCACTAGATCGATCGCCGCTGAAAAGCGTCTTCGGTAGCGGTCACTCTGTAGGAAAGTGACACAACGGGTCCCGTCTTAGCCACCGTCTCCTGAATTTAGAGGGTAAGATGATTTAAGAGGGTCTTTAGGAGGCTGTGTCTTAGAGCAGAACTTTGGCTGTTCGGATTCTTCGTTAAACTGTAGGTCCAGTTTGCCAACCCGTTTGGCCAACATTCTGCGCTTAAGGCCATTTCCTTTGTATTTCTTTCACCGTACTACGTGTATGTGTGATAACAGAGAGACCTCCATCCTGCTGTGGATTGAAAATGGATGATGATGATATAACTCACATGTTAAGTTTTTAATACTATAATATTGTGCTAACATAATTCATATATCTTCAAAGCCCGATTAAATTTATAAAAAAAATTATAGCAATAATTACTATACAAAGACTGATGAAGAAGTCCCGAAAAAACTTGTTTCTTAATTCTGCCATCAGTTTCAAGATATGGCAATGTGTTTATATGGAGGTTATGTGCATGAAACACATTAATGCTGAAGAGATATATGTGGATTATATTTAAATTGAGCAAAATATTATAATCAGAAAATGAATATAAATATAAATAAGAAACGTGTATGTGGATTAAATTTAAATTAGGCAGATTATTAAAATAAGAAAATAAATATAAATAAGAAAATATAAATATAAATAAGGAGACGTGTATGTGGATTATAATTAAATTGGGCACTAATCATAAAATGAACATGAATATAAATATAAATAGAGATGTGGATTATATTTAAATTGAGCAGAATCAGAAAATAAATCATTAATAAAATTATATTCAATCTCTACATATAAGAATGTTTTAATTGTTTTTCCTCGTTCTCCTCTCTCTCTCACACTGGTATTAGAGTTTATTGTGAAGTCATAATAAAAATTATGTTTATTATATTTAATTTTTCGTCAAACATTTTATGTTGTGAAATGAAAATTTTATCGTAAGTAAAGTGATTTCTGCTGACGTTTTCTTTTCAACCAATCCTCAAAAGATGTTCTTTATTTACGTTTTTCGACTAAGAGTATTTTTCCTGCAAGTTATGACTTTAGTCGGGTGTTGCGGCATTAGCCTCTTGACTTCATTAGCATTAGTTGATAAATCAGTCGTAGAGAAAAGAAGGATTCTATGTACTGGATAAGGCATAGGTGTAATCTAAGGGGGGAGAGTGGGGCACTTGCCCCCAGTTTCTTTCAGAAAAGAAGCAAAATTGTACTTTTTCTCATACAATTTTGGGTTTTTCGTTTTTTTTGCCCCCTCCAGTTTATACTATATTCACCCCCCCCAAGTTATGCATAAGGGGCATGATTCCACAACCCTTTGATTTCCGATCAAATGTTCTACTTATTGAGCTACGAGCAGTTATAAAACTCCCCTGCGCAACGAATATAAATCCTCAAGAACGACGAGTTAGCAAATATTGCTGCTGTGCCTGGAACACTTTTTAAATCAAACGTAACGAAGTCAAATGAAGCGGCTGTCCCAGCTGAGAGAAGAATTAATATTGAAAACAAATAATATTGAATATAAATTTATCAAGTAATAATACTATTGGCTTTACAGATGGTAGTAATGCTACTACCTTAAACAGTAGTAAAAACAATAGTATAATAACAGTATTATTACTACCGTTTGCAGGGCCAATGGTAGTAATACTATTTCCATGTGCCAGATGGGTGTTTATTTCAGTTCGTTAGCATTGTTCATTTCATTTGCGTTGTTTATTCATTGTTTTTACATAAAAGTAGGACGGAATTTTCACTGCACTTCGCTAAATAGTCCATAAATAGGTAAAATAGTTTTAGTGCAACTGATTTTTATCAAGAAATTGTAAACAGACTTGAGTTAATGACGCAAATATGTCACTGATGGTTTAGCGCAACGAATAAATAGGCATGTTAGTAGAAAAAGACTTGGGATATATACACACATCTACACATACATACTTGTGTACACGTTATCTGTTACTAAAGCAATTTCTTTTAAATATGTAAGGCCAAACTTTATAATGTGCTGTTGCCAATACAAGCTAAGGCAAATAGAAAAATATGTAGTATATTACATCAACTTCAATTGCATTTGGATAATGGAAGCTTAAAATAACACAGATTTAATAACAGCAAACAATAAGCACGTTTTGGAAAACACTCTGTTTGTCTTTCATACACTTCTGAAAGACTCCGCAACTCAAAGAGAGGTTATTGTATCATTCAATGTAATTGTTTAGCAAACAATTCTTCCAAAACATTTACTTATTTATAGAATTTAACCATTTACATAATTATTTCACCAGTATAGTTTTCCAGCTTACTCTTTTGATTTATTTTCTTTAATAATTTTATCATATCGATGTTGTTCTTTTCTTGTGGAGATATTTCTTCGCGATACTTTTTTCAGTTCTTCTGCAGATCAAGCTATGCCGTTTAAAATACCGGAAAAATTATTATAGAATATTTTACTATAAATCATTTAATGGCAGAATTTTACACAAATACGCTATTGTTTAAATGAAACAACAATATACTCCAATAAACTACACCATTCTGCGAAGTAACTGGCATCAGTAAATAGTCTTTATATACGTTCGTAAGAGATTGGATATTGCCGTTCATAGCTCAAATAGTAGAGCTTCCACCCGGCAAGTGGAAGGTCGTGGGTTCAGGTCTCACCGAACGAAGAATTGTTTGTTTGTTTTTTGGTTTTACGGCTCAAAGACTACAGTGGTCATGCTGCGCCGGGACCTACTGTTTTCCGAGGAATCCGAACCTCTGAAAACGCAGAAATATTTATTTTCTTTCGAACGTTTCACCATCTAATCACGCCATAACATCGGCGCTGGTATCACTACGCCAATAAACGTTGATTTATATTGTTGTTTAATTTAATCTGCGTAGTGTTCGATTTATATAAATACATATGCTGCAACGTGCATTTCGATCAATTTAATACCAGTCTCTTTGCAATTTGGTTTAAATAGTAGTCTATGTACTACACCATTCTGCGAAATAACTGGCAACAATATATATACGTTCGTAAAGAGATTATATATTGTCCTTCGTAGCTCAGTGGGTAGAGCCTCCGCCCGGCAAGTGGAAGGTCGTGGGTTCAGGTCCCACCGAAGGCAGAAATATTTATTTTCTTTCGAACGTTTCACCATCTAATCACGCCATACCATCGGCGTTGGTATCACTACGCCAATAAACGTTGATTTATAATTATACTAACTATATATATAATTTAATCTGCGTAGTGTCAGATTTATTTAAATACGCTATTATTTGTTTGAATGAAGTTACTAAAAATTCCTTATTATGTAAAGGGAGGTTTCAAGTATTACGTAAGCAATATTTTGGCCATTTTATACAACTTCTGCCCCCACCCGCTTGATAAACAAAAATTAACATTGGCTAACATAGGAAAACATGCACAACAGCAACCCCACAAAAGGTGCTTATGTAGTGCTTGAACTCTCCCAAAGTGTGTGTTTATGATCTTCGCAAAGTTACCAAAACATGGGCCCTTAGAAGGTAGAAAAGGCTATCTAAACGTAGAGAATTTTAAAACAGAGGATTGTTGTGCCATCAAGATACATGTGTCTTAAGAGGACTAGCCAAATGCTTTAAAGTACATTAAAAAGAATATACAAATTAAAAGGTGGTTTTTTTCGTTAAAAGAGAAAAAGTCAAATTGTCCTTTTTCTACTCTAAATTTCATCAATAAGAAATCAATTCGTATCAATTCTCGAATTAATTTTCCCTTTCACAGGACATAAAATGAAGAATGCGCATCTCAGAGACTTATTTACATATTCCATTTAATATTTTCCCTTCTCTGCCAATCCTTACGGGAATTCCTCCAAAATTCCCAATTTCCAGGAGAAATCTCGAGGAAGTCCCATTGAAAAACCAAACACAAAAAGAAGCATTAATCTTCGAAAACACATCACCGTAATTTCCATGTTAAAACGAAAGGGAAAAAATGGGCCCAAATTATTCAAGTTAAGTTTGTTCGTGCGAGTCCTAATGTCTGATGTACGAACCTCCATCAACACGCCTGAATGTCAGAAAAACGACTCGCATAGTAGTCGCATGCAAATTGAAGATCCTGTTTTGCATTTCCGGGTAAACCTCAGAAACCAGCCATGTATTTAGGATCCGTCATTCAAACTTCAAAAGGCATGACGAGTTTTGAAAAATTGAATCTATATCAATAATAACTTGAAGTCAATTTCTATCCGCATCGCCGCATCAAGGTTTTCGTGAGGGAAACGCGTATAAGTGATGCAGTAGAATTTCAATTATTTGGAATAATTGGAACGTGGTAGGTTTTTGATATTTGAAAACCTGGATAAGTTGGAGTAATAATGTTGGAAAAGGGGTGTGGACGCTGTTATCTCGGTAACTGCATATTCAAGTGACCTAGGTGAAATTAAAGATTTAGTTATTACGATTTAGGCTGGGTTTCAGATATTTGGGATACCGGATAAACGGGTGTAATAATATTATGAAGGGTGAGAATGAGGTCACCTTATTAGGCGCATTGGAGACCTCGCCTAGGCTGTGACATAGGTGAAAGACCTTGTTGATTAGATAATCCGGATATTTGAAATCAGGATAATTAAGATTCTACCGTATTTAGTTACAACATACTTGTGCTTGCGCACATAAGTACCGTATTTGTAAAAAAAAGTATGAGGATGAAAACTCCTTTGTGTACAAATGTACGTATGAAAGAGCGGGTTTGAACTATATGGATAAGAATCGCACAGGGTAAGCTCTAAGACAAGGAAGAAAATACATGAAAATATCTTAATACGACTCATAACCATCAATGGACAGGTGGTAGTTGAACAATGATGGCATGAGTAATTAAAAATTCACTCTAGTAATAATCTGGCGTGCTTCGTATATTAAATAAGTCATATAAAGATATATGGCAAAGTTAGCGTACAAGTTATGTAAGTTAACGTATAAGTTATGCAAGTTAACGTATAAGTTATGTAAGTTAACGTATAAGTTATGCAAGTTAATATATAAGTTATGTAAATTAACGTGCAAGTTATGTAAGTTAATATATAAGTTATGTAAATTAACGTACAAGTTACGTAAGTTAACGTATGTTACGTGAGTTAATGTATAAGTTATGTAAATTAACGTGCAAGTTATGCAAGTTAATATATAAGTTACGTAAATTAACGTGCAAGTTATGTAAGTTAATGTATGTTACGTGAGTTAACGTATAAGTTATGTAAGTTAACGTATAAATTACGTAAGTTAACGTATAAATTACGTAAGTTAACGTACATGCTATGTAAGTTAACGTATAAGTTATGTAAGTTAACGTATGTTGTAACATACGTTAATCAAATTTCGCATAAAAGTAAAACTAAATCACAAATTAATGGCACAAAGTGGAACAGCATTTTAATCTTTCATTTTTCTTTTTTAATCTGCTCGCAAAATGGGATAGGTATCCTTGGAATGCCCTGTCCTTGGGGTGGAAAGAGGATATATCTCATTTTTAAAATACTGTATGTTATTTATTTTTTTTGAAAAATCTTATTTTTCTTATCAAACGTCGAGTTTGACAGGACAAGGCTTTTCAAAATCTATTTTTATTGGAACAGTGGATTGCTATGTGTAGAGTCAAATATTTTTTCGAGACTCAACGGATCGTCTTGGATTGTTTTCTCAAATCTAACGCCTAATTCTGATAGAAAAGAATACAATTCTTTTATTTTCTCCATAGTAAGTCATTTCTTATTTGAGAAGTGCATGGATTTCACCTTTATAAAAACACAGAGAAAGTGATTGCACTCTTTGCTAAAAATAAGTATCATACGTCAAGAGGCATATACCTTATCTGCACAAAAGTTGCCTTGAAGTTTGGGAATCGCTCAAAAATATATGACAAATAAGATTAAATTTTAAATTAAATTAATTAAAAAAAAACATTGAGAGCGTTATATTATTTGGCGAAATTTTGATGAGAAATTTGGCATAAAAATGAAATGAATGTTACGAAAAATCGTGATTGGGTTTAAAGCTTTAAGCTCAGCAATAATGTTTCCTAAGTTTAAAACATTTTATTCTGCAATTGTGAATTTGTAAAATAAATGGCTCAACAAGGTGTATTCTAGTATTTCTGGGCGTAGACGTACACAGGCAGTTGATAAAGGAGAGGGTTCTACAACTCCATATATTTATAAATATGTAGCCCATACAAAAATTCATCAAAATGGGGGTTTATAACTCTCATCACCCCTCTTAGTACATCAGTTCTTCTAGGGTAGCAATAAGCTGCTATCTGACTCAGAATTGAGTTTGAAAGGTTTTTGATTTTCTCCTGTCTCATTCGTTGCTAGTTCATTGGCTTAATTTCTAGATTGTTCACACTAGACGAGGATTATTCTCTACACGCGAACTTTATTCTATTCCACAGATGTTCAATGTAGAATAAATGGGTAGAAATTGCTGGCCAAGGAAATTATGAGTACGTCGAAAGTATTTATGTATATGTATAGGGCACTGAAGGCATATATTTGAACATGGCGTTGCCAAGTTGAAAAATTTTACTGACTATTCTAAGTGGTGCGGAAAGAATGAGGGGTTGTGAGGTTGTATAATTGTGCCGCATGCTCAGCGGCATAGCAATTTCAAAAATCATAGGAGGAGCTTAAGTATTCTTTTAAAGAAAATCATGTGATACGACGTTAGAGAATATAATATGTTTCGATATCAAATGAGGGGTTCCAATGTATATTAGTAAGTATTATTCCATACCATTATACCGTTTTTTCTTGCAGTGGGACGATAACGGCTAAACATAACATTATTTTCTTGTTTACTCTACTTCTTTTTTCGAATTAAACTTTCTTATTCAATTCTATCTGATCTTATTCAAATCTAATCTGACTTACCGCTTGGTGGCGCATGATGGGCAATCGCAGTAGTTTTGAGCTCCTGATTCCGTATACTTATTTTTTCGAACTTCTAGTTTGAATTGGATACTTTCAATTTATTTGTAATTCATTTCACTATGAATGTTTAATACCTATTTTTGCCGGTGCACAGCAGTGCGGTAACTTAAAGACGCCTATATTACATTGCTATTTTGTTATACGCAATACGTGTTATAGAAATGGAGTATTGTTTTCGTTGTGGCAAGGTTGTTGTTTCGGCGGACTACCTGAGATGCTCTCTTGTAGAATGCTGACACTTGTTTCACCTCGGATGTGTTTTAATCACCGAAAAAAAACTTTCGTAAAATGTCCAGGGATAGAGTAGCTGGCTGGACGTGTACTGGTTGCTGTGCGCTGCCAGGTCAGGGCGTGCATTCGCCCTCAGTTGGCGTGTGATACCGTTAGCAGACGGGTTAGTCCATTGCAGTTTAGGGAAGGCCGTCTTGGAGGAACTGGTTTTTTCTGCGCGAAAACCAGTTTCAGTCTCTCGTTTATCAGGCAATCAGGTCTGCCGAACAATACTTCATCGCCTGTTTCACCCAGCGTGCATACTTCACTTTCTTCGGATATCAAGGATATTTGGATCTTATTAATGGTAAACTGGAGACTTTGGTTGAGGTCAAAATTGAGATTCTGTCCATTAAGGAATCGTTGGTCTCTTTTACATCCAAACTTGATGACACTCTAGCGAAAATTTCGGCAGTTGAAAATTGTTGAGTCCTTAGAGAACAAATTTTATGATTTCGCAAATGATCAATATATGAAAAATACTAAAATAGAAGCTTTGGAGGTGAGGCTAATGTGGTAATAAACGGACTTTGACCTCCAGAGAAATTGTCAAATCTGAAGCAATTGGTTGTTCGTGCTTTTTAAAATTCTTTAAGTCTTAATATGATCACAGTGGAAGATATTAACATCGTTCACCCTCTGTCTGCGAGTTAGCGTGACCTACTTGTTCCAAACATCGTACAATTTGTTTCCCGAAAAATTAGAGACTTTTTTATTAATAATAGGAAGAAACTTACAAATGGTGATGCTTTTAATAATGATGATATGTCTCCCGTTTATATTAACGAGAATCTGACTCCTCTGAATAACAAATTGTTTAAGGACGCGAGACTATTTGCACATAATAACGACTTTAAATATGTTTGGTGTAGAGAGGCTAAAGTCTTTCTTCGTAAAACAGCCAGAGAGAGGGCAATTTACATCAGGTCGATTTCTGATCTATCTAACCTTGGTGACGCACACAACTTTAAGTAGGAACATGGATGGCGTTTGATATTATTCGGTTTAAGTTGTGTTTTCTGCCATTCATTTTTTGCATCACTTGCGTATTCTACCAATCCAATACAGTTTATGTTCATGTTGTTAATTTTTGAAGGATTTATCATCTGTTATTATGGTATTATAGTTCTGCTGTGTGCTGACGGCTTGGGCACAGCTCGTACGTTAACGTACGGTTTGCTTATTCATTTTACTTATATTTAATTTGCTTGTTAATGCATTTTAAAATTTATTCTACCTATCAGGTTAATAGTCTTCTCAATAATAGAGATGACGCACTGAATGTTTGTCATTTTAACTCAAGGAGCATCCTTGACAAGTTAATTTTTCTTGATAATTTTCTTGAGGATTTTGGCACAAGCTTTCATTTATTTGCTTAACGAAGATATGGCTACGCGATGGTGACAGTTTTAATATACCCTTTTATAACTTAATCTCTTTCAATCGATCGTCTAAGCGCGGCGGCGGTGTTGCAATCTTGATACGTGATGATATACAGTGTGATCTGATTAATGAATTTACAGGTAATTTTAATGGCACGGAATTACTCTCCTTGTCATCTGGTACTGCTTTAATTAGCGTAGTGAACCGTCCCCACCCCGCTTCAAATATTGATTCATCTTTTAGTATTATCTCATTATTAATTGAGTATGCAATGGTTAATCACTTGATTTTTTTATTATTATTATTGGAGATTGTAATATTGACTTTTTAACAAATTCAGTAATAATGTACTATTCTTTGATTTCATTATCTCATATGGGTGTACTAACACAATAGCTGAACCTACTAGAATAACTCCTACTAGTAAGACGCTACTTGATATTTGTTTAACAAATGGTTTGTGCTTTCATTCTGGGGCTATTAATTTTTATTTAAGTAATCACCTACGAATTTTTATTCAATCCTCATCTAATCAGGAGTTTTCTGTACAATATTTTAAAGCAAATATGGTTACTGTTGCCATATTTTTTTCAGATCCTAATCTAAACTTGTTTACTAATGCACTAGCTGATACGGATTGGACAGAATTATTAACTTTGGAAGATCCCATTAAATAATATATTTTATTTTTTGATACACTTTTTAAAATCTATTTGGATTACTTCCCAAAAGTTGCAAAGCATCCCATAAGAAATCAAGAAAGCCGTGGATAACCTGCTCTTTATACAGAGCAATAAATAAGAAAAACCGACTTTATTCAAAATTTATTAAAACAAAAGAGCAACAGGATTGGCTGACATTTAAATGTTTTAGTAAACAATTAAATACTAGTCTTCGTGCGGTCAGAAAAGATTATTATTTTAATTTGTTCCAATTTAGTAACCCTAAGAAAACGTTGAGGACAATAAATCAGTTTCTTGGGGGAAAATAGATCATGTTCCTCCATTAAAATTATTTTTAACGGTACTACATTTACGGATTCTTATAATATTGTACTCACCTTCAATAAATACTTGATCGAGGCTCCTAATGTTTTACGTGCTCAATTAGACCCCTGGCAGTTATAGCCCCTCAGTTATAACATAATCTTTCCGGTGATTGTGCTAACACATTTTTTATTACTCCAGTGACTCATCATGAACTACTAACGACGCTATCCGCTATTGATAAAACGAAGTGACCTGAATTTGATGATGTCCATCCTTGCGCCGTCCATTCGGTCACTAATTCCCTTGTAGCGCCATTAGTTCAGTTTTTTCAACAACAATTTTTGCAACCGGGACTGTCCCCTCCGCATTTGAAGTCGGTAAAATAATTTTGATCTACAAACAGGGTAACACCGCAGACCCTGCAAATTACCGTTTTATAACAATTCTTAGTATTTTTGCTAAAATTTTTGAGAAAGTCTTTTATGCACGGCTTATCACATTTATTTCAAAAAATAATCAAATTAATAAAAATCAATTTGGCTTTCAGAAAGGTAAATCAACTGAGATAGCACTATTGGCTATAACCAATTTCATATATAGTAATTTTGATAAACATACATCGATTCTTGGTATCTTCTGTGAACTCTCAAAGGCCTTTGACACACTAGATCACAAACTTTTACTAGATAAATTATTTAATTCAGGCTTTCCAGGAATATCATATACACTTTTTAAAAATATCATTACGGGTCGAAAACAATATGTTCTTATAAATAATTCTGCTTCAACTTTCCTTGAACTTGCATTTAGAGTACCACAGGGTTCAATTTTAGGACCTTTATTGTTCATTCTTTATATTGATTATATTTTTTTACTTAATGCTCAAACTTAAATTATTGCGTATGCTAATGATACAAGTATTGTTTTTGCGCACCACAATGTTCACGAGCTTATAGAAATTGCCAATTATGATATTAAGCATTTCTGCAACTGGTTCAATTACGCTGGCTTAACACTTAATCTTTAGAAAACCAATGCCATGCTCTTCAGATCAGGTCATAATAATTTAGCTTCGTTACCTCCAATTATGGTTAATAATGCACCTATTCCATTCGTAAGTGATTTTAAACTTCTGAGTGTCATTTTTCAATCTTCCATGAAATGGGATGAGCATGTTGAAATGATTTCTATTAAAATCGGTAAATTTATTGGAGTGCTCAATAGTATCTCACATTTATTTCCTCATAAAGTTCTTTTACTTTTATACTACTCTAACATTTACTCACACATTAATTATTTCCGTTTGATTTGGGGCCATACATCTACATATAATCTAAACAGGTTAACAGTTCTCCAAAAACGGTCTTTTAGGTTTAAATCTTTTCCACAAAATAATATATTAACAGTTTCAACATCCTTACCTTATAACGTTTTACCTGTTTCTGATATATATAATTTTAAATTAGGCCAATTAATGTATGATAGAATTTATGATAATAAGCATATAGACATTATCACCCTTACTTCTTTTCCCACGATCACAACACCTGTCATATCGCTCGCGTATGTATCTCACCTACAACAATAATATAAACTCAACTGGCCCGAAATTATGGAACCGTTTTCCCTCAGAATTTAAGTCACTATCGTGTAAGCCCATTTTTAAGAAAGGGCTTAAGTTGTGGTTACCCGATGGCCAGGTTTTTTCATAATTTTCAATTAAGCTATTTATTTTTTTATTATTTTTTTTTGCAATGAGTATTTGTGCTGTACATAATATGATACAATGTTTTGGTTACCATATGTGATTTAAATTACATATAAACTGTTTTATTAACTAGTACTGCGACTTAACCTGTAATTTGATGCGTTCACCAGCGGCGGTTGTCGGATTGGATGGCAGCGGGCTTGTCAGGCCTTCTCTTGGCCTTTTTCTGCTGTCTCCCTCCGCGGGTGTCGTGTTTCGAATTCGTGGAGAAATAAATTATTATTATTATTATTTAAAAAATATTTTTCAACATGGATCGTTACCCCATTGCTTTGCTTTTCACGTCTCTCATGTGGGATGCCACTTCGAATAAGAATTGACGGTGATTTGCAGACACAAGCTGGTCTTCTATTAAGCAAAGTCAGCAGAGTCCACATTTATAAGTCTGTTTATGACGCTCATCACAATTGAATGAAGCATGGAAGCTGCCACGGTTCTCCGAATGGGTTGGAATCATGTTCTTGTCTTAGTGTTGGTTTCTTACGATTATCGCCGTTGTTTACATGGTACCTCATAGAAACCTCCTGAAAAAATGAGAATTTTGAAATTTGATAATTCAAAATTTACATTCAAACTGTTTTGTGGAGCACATTACTTTTTTCTTTTGAGTACAAGGTGTTTTTATTACAAACAGCATGTACAATCAGTAGGATTAGTGGGGGAAAGATGGGCATGCGGGAAAGATGGGCACAGTGACGTCATTTCTCCTGTACGCAATGCAAAGAACTGATGTTGGTATAATAGTGATGTACTTCAGCTCATGAGTTTGTATCCAGAAAGAAAAGGTATTTCAACTGTCAGGAGAGAAGTATTTTGCAGCTGTTCTAAAAATCAGCGTAAAGAAAATTATTTTATAATTTTTATGCTTATTTCGGTGAGCTTTATTTCATATAGAGTGAGTGAGAGAAAGATGGGCATAGTTATTTGTATCTTATCTGCAGCTTGATATATTGAATAAATTTGTACAAACAGTATGTGATATTGTAGAATGAACCTTTATTGATACTGAAACTTAGACTTTTCAGTGTATGTTAAACTGCCGAGCCATTTTTATGAAAAACAAAAAGAAAGAAAGAAGGAAGGAAGGAAGGAAGAAAAACATCGTAAAATGCCCATCTTATCCATAGTCTGGGTAAGATGGGCCCCACATAGGTATAAGACGGGCATACCAGTTGACATTAGTTATAATCTTCGCATACTTAGCATACAAAGTGTTTAAATCCACATTTAAATGACATAAAAGGAGCGATACTAATTGTGGTTTGTAGTTTATATAAAAGATTGTAATTGTCTTTTATCCTAGTCTGGACTTAAAATGACCTTCGCTTTCTAGAACCACGTTACTGGAATCCGAACTTAAACCAAGAGCTGTGGCTTTCAAAGCAAGACAATAATGAGTTAACTACCGGAACGAGTTTAATACCGGACAGGTAAGAGTTCGCCTTCGCCCGTGTACTTACACACACACACACACACCTGTTTTTGTTTTTATATACAGGGTGTCCATAAATTATCTTTACAACTTAAGACTTTAATAACTTGAAAACTATACTAGATAATAACAAACGGTTTTCAACATGTGTTAAGATAACTTATAAAGTTTTTTACTTTCTAGGTGACGCAGATTTGACGAAAAATGTGGACGTCACATGAGAAAGTTCGGTGTGTAGCCTGGTTCATAGAAACGAAATCCAATGCCCAAGTTCAACGAAACTTTTGGACACCGTATGGATTGGAACCACGGTTTACCGAACCAAGGTTACAGACTTGAAGACATGCATTCTCAATGCATTTGAACATGTCACTGTAAAGATATTGGAGCTTAGATGAAGAGAAATTGAATTGAACCTTGCCACTAGGGATGAACATATTGACGTGTATGAATGAGGAAATAAAACTTTATGAGTTACCTTGTCACATGTTGAAAACCGTTTGTTATTATCTAGTATAATTTTAAAGTTATTAAAGTCTTAAATTGTAAAGATAATTTATGTACACCCTGTATTTGTTCTTCAGTGTTCCCTGGGTTGTTTTAGTCATCAGAAGTCAAATAATAGTTTAGCGCGAGGTCCAAATTGTTACCAAACGTTGCTTGAGTCTTATAATGGATACCAAGACAGAAGACAAGTTTTGCAACGGCCTTCCACCTAGCATTTCACTTTTTTAACATAATACTTTATTTAATACAATTATATTTGGAAACATCATAAAAAAACATTGATTGAAACATAGAAATTTAGAGATCCGAAGATCTGGAAATATCAAGCTTCATAATCGCCGCCAAATACGGCGGATTGTTTCGCTTATGCAAATTACTTCCAAGACGTTCAAAATGGCGACCAGTATTTGGTTGATTTACGGATATAGAATTTTGCCATAGAAAGAAAAAATCCGGCTCTTGTTTTATGTACTTATCGCAGAGGAGATTTTAGAGCAAGAACAAGTTCTTTTATCCAAGGGAATTTCTTTCGGTAAATTCTACGCTAGAAACGCCTACTAAGCTTTTGTAAAATTGCCACTGCGGAAACTACTATCGTTTGCGCTTGGTGCGCTTCAGTTGTGTCTGTCTACGAGGGAGGAAGGCTCTGGAAAAGCAGCAATTTGGCCATGGCCTAAAGCCCCAGAAAGAAGAAATGCTCGCTGTGGATATTGTGTGTACTTTAGGGGTGCGAATACTGGCGCGGAAGAAATGTTGCTTGAGGAAGAGAAGACAGTGGGTGGGAATGACGACGGAATCCAGCCAAATCCGAATTTAATAAGTTCCGAGTGTCACCTCGTGAGGATGCAGCGCCAATCCCCGAGGGAGAACACGCAAATATACATGATATAACAGTCTGGTGTGCAAAGCCCCCTTATTTTCATAAATCTTTATTGAATAGTGTATCATTTGGCACTAAGTTTTTCAGTAATAAATTTAATCTTGGCAAGATTAAGAGTAAAATTTCAAAAGGCTTAGTGTGAAAATTTTACAGATTTTACATGTGATCAGGGGCTGTCAGAGGGAGCAGGAGCCCCTCATGCCCCGGTTTCGCAATATTAGGGGCCTCGACTTGTTAACTCAATATATGTTAGCGGTTTATTTGAAGGGCCTCTAAAATATTAGTTGCTCCGGGCCTTATATTTTCTCTGACAGGTCCTTCATGTAATGATTTATATACAAAAGTGAAATATGCGTAAACAGGCAAGAATACACACGCACACACACACACACACACACACACACATATATATATATATATATATACGAGGGTTGGAACTTTAATAGTGGCAACTATTTGTTTACAGTTGACACAAAATGGATGCATGTTACCAAGTTTTACTGCCCCTAAATGTAGTCACCTGCATAGTGCACAACCCGTTGCTATCGATCTGGAATTTGTACGATATCTTTACCAACGCCTGTTGTGTTGATAGTTCGAATGGACCGGTCTACTGTCTGAAGAATCTCTGGAACAGTTCTGAAGCGAATACCACGAAATGGTTCCTTTGGCTTCAGAACTGTTCCAGAGACTCTTCAGGCAGTAGACCGTTCCATTCGAACTATCAACACAACAGGCGTTGCCAAAGTTATCCTACAATTTCCACATCGCTGACAACGGATTGTACACAATGCTAGTGACTATATTTATATGGTATTATATTTATTATGGTGGTAATATTTATAGCGTTCGAATTTAGGTAAATTTCCTCTGTCTGTCCTGCAAAGCTACCTTCTAATACCTCTATAAAGTGAAGTGTATATATGACGTCCGGGTCACCATTTTATAGGGGTATTAAAAGGTAGCATTGCAGAACAGACAGAGAAAATATACCTAAATTCGAACGCTATAAAATAATACTTTAATAATCTCGTTTTGACAAAACCCAGAAGCTTTGAAAACACGAGCGCATGACTTCTTATTAGATTTCCTTCTTCTTGGAAGGAAGTTAAATACAAAAATATGTTTTGTTTTCACACATCGAGGTGGGAACACAACATACTAATGTATTCCCAAAACAAACTCTCCCTGGAAAACAGGTTTATAAGAATTTTGACTGCATAGCAGTTTTTAATTTTTTTTTATAGTGTAAGAACAGCTAAAGGCATCCTGCATCGTAACTCATAATTTTCGAAGAAAATGAACCCCTGTTCTTTAGAAACCAAACTTCGTATTACGATGAGGAAACAACGGAATGCGTTCAATCGTTTGGGATCGAATCCGCAATCGAAAAGCATTTGCACACCTAAATTATATTACAGAAATAGGAGTGGAGAGCAAATGTGGTGAAATATTTTTACCATTGGATTATTTTTACAATAAGTATCAATATATGTGTGTTTATTTTTTTTCTCCTTAATATTTGCAAGAAATGTTAACTTCTTAAAAGTTATATTATATTGCAGAAATTATATTTTTAGAAATAATATTGCAGAATTATATTGCATAAATAGGAGTGGAGTGCGAATATGGCGAAATATTTTTACCATTGGGTTATTTTTACAATAAGTTTCAATGTATGTGTTTATTTCTTTAATATTTGCAGAAATATACTTACAAAAAATGAAAGAAATATTTTTGCATGCCAAAAAAGTATTTTCACGCCTAGCAACAAAAGCAAAAACAAGAAATTTCCATCTTAAAATATGATACTAGTACTTAGTATCACGCATTTCATTTCAATTACAGTTTGTAATTTCCTACTCAGTTCTGCTAATTTTCCAGTTGTGGCTAGGCCGATTTTCCACCATTCTTTGCTGAGCGTCTGCATAAGCATTGTTTTCCTGGCATGTTTTTCTTTACATGCGAATCCAAGAAATGCCACACAGTTTCAATAGGACTAAAGCTTGGAGATTTTGTGAGTAAGTATTTTCAGTTGATTTTTAGCATTTTAAAGCAACCGCAACCTTGTTTTATGGGTAGTATATATGGAATCATTGTTCCATTGAAAATAAAATAAGTTCCTAATACAATTTCCTAATAATAATGTGCTGGGCAATAAATTGTCTCGCAATATAACAATATAGTATCAAACATTAATATTAACTTAAAGGTCATAGTACCGGATCTATTAGAACCTATGAATGAACCACCAAATCATAACATGACCGCCGGCGTGTTTTGCAGTTGATCTTGGGTCGATGGCTTCGAAAAGGAAATGTTTATCTTTTGCCATGTATATTTCTTTCCATTTGAACTGAAAATATTGAAACTCGTTTCGCCGTCAAAAATAAGTTTTCCAAATTTCTGTAAGTTGACATTCAAAGTTGAGGGGCCGGTACCATCTAAAGTTTGACGCCATAAGCAAAGCCGTAGCCAGGATTTAATTTCGGAGGTTGTTCAAAAATTTTTACAGCATGTATCGATACAATCGCAGCATGCACCAATACAATCACAGCATGCACCAATACAATCACAGCATGCACCAATACAATCACAGCATGCACCAATACAATCACAGCATGCACCAATACAATCACCGCATGCACCAATACAATCACCGCATGCACCAATACAATCACCGCATGCACCTACAACCACAGCATGCACCAATACAATCACAGCATGCACCTCTACAATCACAGCATGCACCAATACAATCACAGCATGCAAGACCGTAGCCAAATCCCATTAAAAATTTATTTTCGGGGGACCGATCCCTGTGATCACCCCTTGAATAGGGACATGGATATACCCAAATAATATTACGTGGAAATTATCCGCGGAAAGATTTCAGAATTCCGACGTTTTATCAGGGTTCTCGTTACAACCGAGATCGTTATAACCGAGCTCTGGTTCCTGTATATGTACAGTCGAATCTCCGAATAACGATCACTTATTGGACTCTGCAAAAGTGGCCGTTTTTTGGAGGTACTTGTTATTTAGGAGTTCAATATTAAGAAATCGAAACGAATAAAATAATAAGATACACGTAATCATTTTAACTGTTAACTTTTTTAATGTAAACTAATTTTAGCTTTACTCAGTTTAATTTACATTAAAAAACACAGTAATGCGCAATTGCTTTAGTTGTTGTCATTTTATGGCGCAAGGACAACAAAAGTTATGCTGCGCCAAACGAGAAGGGATTATTTTTTAGATAATAAAAAGATACTGCATATCATTTTCAAGTACAATTCATTATCCATTTGGTTTAAAGCAAAGTTATGGATCTTCTCCAAGTTTATATAGAAATACGTTCGGATATTAGAATTTTGTGATTGGTCCAGGGTCTCATTTCCACGTCCTCGTCACATTTCTCTCTCTCCTCATGTCCTTCGTCAATTTCTAGATGGTATCAGAAACCACCCAATTTTTTGTCTACACATTTTACTTTACATTGTTGATTGATACTTTGGGGTGCAGATAAATGTGGAAAGCACGCTTGTGGGTGGCTGTTAAGTTTTGTTCCGTGACCATGACCGTTGTTTGGAAATCGCTGTTTAGAGGTTAGCTCTAATGTTAATAAATTAATAATTATTAATAAACGATTAATAGATGGCCGAGCTTGAGAAGATTTGCCGTTGTTTAAAGGAGGCCGTTAAAGCAAGTTTTTCTGTATATCGGAAAGAGCGAAAGAGTGAGAAAAAAAATCAAAATTTTTCTCGATTTTCCATAGTTAATTCTGAACGTTTCTTGCTTGAAATCTTTGAGCTATTCCAAGCCCATGTTCTTACTTTCATGCTAATATAAGTTGCTTTTAATTTTTGTATTGTTTTCTCCGATATTTGTGTTGATTCAATGTTATCGTACTGTAACATTTAATAAATAAATCAGCTAATTGAAACAAAAGATTTTTTTTCAACTGTATTCAATTTTGTATAATTGTATGTCTTGACGGGATAAAAATATTGATTGATAGACTAGTTGCGGATTGGTTGATTGAGTATTCTGCAAACAGACAACGACCTGCCTCTAGAAAAGTAAAATCATTTATTCGAATTCCCTTTGCTTGAAGTTAAAACGCTCTAAGACGATTTTAAGTATCATTAAAATATACTAAACTGGGATTAACTGAAGCAAAAAGAATGTCATTAATCATATCGAAGTAAAAGAATTTCCATCACTCCAAGAATCTACTGCTAATCGCCTCAGAAAACAAAGCTTAGACATTTATGTCAGTTTCTGCATCTTTTTCGTCTTCCCTGAAATACTTTCATAACCAGAGGGCGCACGCAAAGTACTCATTAAAGTTGTCCATCTCTTGAACTCTACGAAGCTTTGCTTATTTTTAGGAAATTTTAGTGTAGGATGAAGACCTCCACAGGGAACGCATGTCCTATGCACCAAAAATAAACGGAAATAAGGTGGGTTAGTTTCCTCCATTTGGGCAAGTTCTGGTAATAACTTTAATGATAAATTAGACTGCGGCACCACTTGCGCATTAGAAATAACCATTCACGCGTATTATTTCGCTGAAGTTCATTGGAAGAGGTACTTCCTTTCTTAGAAATGCATTTTTATACACAGTCGAAAGAAAAGATGCAATCCTAAAAATAGAACAAGTGCGTCGAAAGTCGGTGGTGGATGTCTTTCGATTAGATATGAATATGGTTAAATTATATGGCCAATGAACGCACTAAAAAGGCGCATCCAAGGAGCAGTATAAGGAGCAGGGTTCGCATGGACGAACAAATCACACTGGCTTTTCCTATTGTATTACGCTAATTCGTAGACGTAAGCAGAAAGTTGATAAATGAAGGTTATACCTTGCGGCATCTTTAAAAGAACTAGCCACTCGTCTTTGTAAATGGACATAAGTGCATTTTATGTATCATGTGTTGCATACAACATGTATTATAAAATACATTATATACAATATGTGTTATAAAACATATTATATACAACATGTATTGTAAAATACATTGTATACAATATGCATTATAAAATATATTGATTACAACATGTATTATAAAATATATTGTATACAATATGTATTGCAAAATATATCGCATACAATATGTATCGTGAAATATATTGAACACATTATGCATTATATAATATGTTGTGTGCCGTCAAAGAACCCGCAAATCATTTTTGTGACAGATTAATTTACCATTTGAAGGAAACATTTGTGTATATATATAGAATTGTCCTGTGCGGAGACCCAAAATTAATGTCCTTGCCATGTCCAGAGCTTGGTAAGAAAAGAGGTTTTTATCTCTAGTCTTTCTGGTGACATCGAATGCGGGAGGAAATGACGTTTCTTATTCCCGGGCTGTCAACATCGGAGATGCCTCTCTCTGCGACAGTTCAAAAGGTCAAAATATATAGTTGGTGGCCTGCGCTTCTACTCAGGTCTTCCAGACGTTGACAAGCTTTATTGGAAATCTTTGACACTTTGTTTTCCTATTCGAACGTTGCTGAGGAGTCTTGGTATTGACAGGCCATGCTTGGGTCGAATAGTAACGGTGAATACTGATTCTGCGATGCGATGGTTTCTCCTACCAAGCTGGAGAAGTTGGCAATAAAGAGACAGAAAGCTATCGGTAATTTTCTCTTCGATAAAAGTAACGAAAACCCGAATGTTATCAAGTAGTTGTTAATTTGCAGGTTTCAGTGTACATTTGCTAAAATCTTTCAACAAAATTAAACCTACAAAAGAATGAAAAAGGTGTTAAAATTTTCAGATAGGAGTTCCACTGGTGTACTCGGTGGGGGGGAGGAGATGGTCGAGACTCCCCCACGGCAATGAACTTTTGTATATATACATATAAATATATGAAGTTGTAGCTTTGGACACATCCCCTTATAAGCCCGTAACCCCCCTTATGAATTTTCTGCGTACGTCAATGGTGCGTTCATACGTCTCTACAAATTATGATGCTGAGTTCTATGGTGCCACTCGGTGGTAATAGTCATCCATTAAGCAGTTAATCCGTATTTTACTACCAATGCTATTCCAACAGACATACCTTCCTTATGTCCAATCGCCTGGCGGTTGGTTGCGCTGTCTGAGCGTCCTGTCTGGGATTACAATGCCGCCTTCGGTGGCCACCCTTGCCCACTCTCTCTCTCACGCTGCCCCCCCCAAAAAAAACCACGCATACATGCATGCTCACCGACTAACTGGTCATTGCAGCCCGGAATAAGTTCCCGACGAATTGAGAAGTTTCAGAGGTTCAGATTCACTGAAAACGTGGGTCTATTGACCCATGTTTGCGGTTTCATAATGCATTCATATATCGTACTATTAATTCGGGTTGGACAGCTATTATGGAACAGACGTTTTTTCACCCACCATAGTCCACGGTTTTGTTCTCCCTGGTATCAGAGTTTCGGATTCCTGGAAAACTGAAAGTTTTGACGCAGTAACGTTAGGTTGGCCTAGTGATCTGAGACGCCAGACTTGTTTGGCACAGAAAGCTCCTCGCTATCCTTGCACCATAAAAATACAACCAACCATCCGGCTCAGTATTAAAGCCCTTGAGTTGCAAAAATTCACACTACTGTAAAGTCTCTCAATAAGGCCGTTCTAATTAAGGACGGTATTTTGCGCTCCCGGAAACTGATGCATAGAATTAGAATATTGATATTTAATATTATAATTCTATGTCTTATAGTTAATAATCATTATTAATAATTAGAAGACATAGTTTATGACGTTATGAAGAGGACATAGCTTATAACATTATGAAGAAGATATAGTTTATGAATATTGAAGACATTAATTATTAATAATTATTAATTAAAATACAGATTCTAATTAATGTCATTTTTTATTGAACGATGACTTTATCCGCCTCTTGAAAGACGTTAATAAGGAAAATCACTGTAATTTTGTTTTTTCGACTACTGATTTTCTGTATTAGAATTAAATGTTAAAATAAAAATTTCCAGACTATTACAGCTCTGAAAATTTCAAGTTGAATTAATCCGCCTCAACTATTTTAGGGGAACTGATGTATTTGAAAATATCGTTCCAGTACAGACAAACCTCTTAATGACGAGTATGAAAATGCAGACACATTTGCTCGTTGTCTCCGGATATTTGATAAAACCAGGTTACCATTAAAATAAGACAAAAAAAAAAAAGGGAAAACCTGATACAACCTCGAAAACGAATATCATCATTTACGCATATTGTGTATTATATTTAAATATCAAAATTTCATAAATTTTCGCTTCATTACTTAAAAAACTAATTTGCTTCTTAGACAGGTGATTTAATCAAAATCGGATAAAAATTCTCTTTTTAGACTCAACCTACTCAAATTATGGAGAAATTTCACTGGACTGTTTCTAGTCATACCAAGTTTTCGCTCGAGAGTTTTCGTCCTGTATATTTTGAAAATGTGTACCTAAACAGATGTTTCATTTCCTCTTATTATACCCGGGGTAGGTACTATCAGGATAGGTACTATCAGGAATTGCTCGCCCATATAAAGATTACTATTACTAAAAATACTATTATTACATCACATCTTTAGCGTTTTGACCATAGTCAATGCTATGATTTTGCTTTAAAGGGGTATTTGTGCAAAGTAAACAGAAAAAAATTGTCAATGAATTTACCTACCTGACGCATTGATGACACTGCAAAACACCCTTGCATTTTCTCGGGTAGACGAATATATTCAATGCATATGGTCTGTATTCGGGGTCTCATACGGATACCAACAATACTTAAATTCCTTATCTTTTACTTAATAGTGATTTAGTAGTATTATTTGCATTTTAGATACGTGTCTGGTAGCCCCTACTCCTGGTTCATTTTGGTTGTGCATTACTTCAGTGTAGCGTATTGGTCTGCCTTCGTGTGTATTTGTAGTTGATGTCGTTCACCTCTCACATCAGTGGTATATGGTGCTCCGCAGATTCCTCGTCGTTTATTTTCAATGGTACCATGCCTCCAATCACCATACACTTTCACTATAGCAAAACGTGAACGGTTCATGCTCCCTCTTTTCACAAACCAAGCCTTTTCTCCAAAGCTGGATTACCGCATACACCAACAAGACAAATGTCTAAGGCCCACTTGTTTTGAGGGGCTCAACGAGGTGAAATTTCAAAGCTACTTCAAAATCGTTGCCAATCCGACCTTATCACTAGGGTAGTAATTTTATCACGGCGCGAATTTCCGCAAATTTTATTTTTTTTGTACGTGCAAACATGTTACCAGTACCGACTCTATTTTCAAAGCTTAAAATTTAAATTACAGAACGAATTAACAAGCGATCGGATATAGCGAGAACTTTCGTTGGTTCGAAAGCCCTCGTTATATACGGTCTTAATTTATACTGTAAGTGGCGCCGAAAAAATTTTTCTAGGGCCACACGAAACCTTAGTCCGACTCTGCTTTTCTTCAATACTCAGCTCCTTCGCAATACCTTCCTCGAAGAAAAGTGTATATTCCTTCATCAAGGAACACCCGGCCGTTTTTGCAATCTTCTCAAAATCTTAAAGATACCACAACTTCTTTACTGTAACATCTGCTGCCATGGAATTGCCTGCACTAATTCACAATCGTTTTAACTCAACAAATTTGCCTCGCCGGTATGCACCCAATGCTCCGAAGGAGTAAATGAAATCCTGGAATACTCCTGGAGTGTAGGGCCTACAGCTACCTACGTGATTGCCTTGAAGCAAAATTTTCATCGCCCGTTTCCAACCACTATTTGACCCCAAGAACCTTCTGGAATTCCATCACGATCTTTGCATCCAGTGTCTCTGTCTTTCTGCTGCTCTGGACTCCTTGTTGAGTACGGATCGTTGGATCGTTTCATCTGAGCACCCTACCGGACTTCATGCACTTTCGAACTATTTTGTGTTCCTTGTATTTTCACTACCATAGTTGTTTTTTACGTCACCAGTTGTCACTGCCATTTTTTATTCTCTTTCACATTTTATTTGCTATATTTTGTACTGGCTACGATGTTATTTGGTTGCCAGCCTAAATGCAATATTTTATAATATTTCTTAAGACCTACTAGTAATCAGATCTTTGTCTGTCCAAAACGGGGAATTCAGAGTCGTCTCCGGCAACCAACTTTCCAAGAACCTTACCTGAACATATAGCAATGAATAAATAGTTCACGAACTGCATTCTAAAAAAAATGGCACCCTTGGCCCAAAAACAGATAATCATCCCTTTCTGCGACTCTGATAAATAGTTCCTTTCATCCATAATAGCAACAAGGGATATGTTTGCAGAATGCCTATAATTCATCTTAAATACCCACCAAGCATTCATTATGTGTGCCTTATTTTAGTGGGTTATTTCATCTCTGCTGTCATCAAAAGTGAACTAACTCATTCTGCGCAATAATATAATGGTTATGACATACAACAATATTTCATTAATAGAATGATAACAACGTACAATAATGGAATTATGATAACAACGTACAATAATGGAATTATGATAACTACATGCAATATAATTTATTTCGAACGCTGTACATTGCATAAAACAAGCAATTCAGTTTAAATAGCTTTAGCAGAAATTTAAAATAAAAAAATACTTTGCAAAACACAAAATGTCTAAAACCATCCAATTTCTTAAGCACAGTAATATCCTTCCATGCTTTCATTGTAATAAAATATGTTTTAGCTTTTTGTTTATATTGATATCAAGGAAATTAGGACGTTATGGGTAATTTCCTAAATTTATCGTCACATAATGTTGCTTTCTTGTGTTCTGTCACAATAAATGGTCTGTTGTTCCGGAAAATCTTCCAGGATGTCAAGGCTACAAAATATCGCTGCAGATATTCCTGTCCTTATTGCGTTTTCCCGAATGCGGGAAAAAGAAAAATGCATGGTCGGCAGATTATTCCGTATTGCTCGATTTTGTCTTAAGGTGTTATTACTTATCCTGCTTTCGTTGTTGTGTCTCATTTATATTACTTCAATATGTACGTGAATTATATTATATTAATATGTATGTGAATAATATTATTTTACTATGTATGTGAATAATATTATTTTACTATGTATGTGAATTGTATTTTATTTTAAATGTAGTGTTATTGATAATATAAGAGCTTTTAAAGATTGGAAATAGAAAAACATTAAATAATCTCACATTTTTAATACTTTTGGTGTAATGATTATTTTTACTTATGAATCTCGATTCTGCGTAGGGATACATCAAATTATGTTGCATTAAATAATATGGTTTGCTATCTTGCAATCCTTTCATTCAGTATTAGTTTACAATTTTAGGACAATTTCTCTCGATCTTGTTGAAATATTCAATGATAAAAAAGGAAAGAGTTGGATATGTCATAATTATTATATTGAAATACATGCAAATAATTTCACTTTAGAGTAATTATTTTTGTTTTGTAAATTTTGAAATATATGTCCTTCCTTGGAGGATTCAAAGCTCAAACGGAACTTCACAGATTTTATATCCGGTAAAAGTGGAGACTTTCTGATGAAGATAGAACCTATAAAACACTATTTTAATTATATGGTAGTGGCCATGATTCTGTGTAGGACAAGCTTACTGTTTGGTTCGAAGACTTCATTACGTTGTAGATGCATGGTGATCATAAAGGTGGGTGTTTAACCTGAACTTTCCTAGACGTAGCAGAAATTTCAATATGTATAAAATGAATACGCCTTACAACATCATAGAGCTTTCGATTGTCTGAATGATTCTATGTTGACGTGCTATGTGCACAATTTCATGGAGTTTCCCTCAAATACGCCCTCACTCGTCTACTTGAAACAAATGGAAACAGAACTCGATGTCAGGTAACTTTTTTCAAAGTTCAGTACCGATACCCTTTAGCCCAGTTAAGGGCTAGATTTAGGTTACTTGATGTTAGACATTAGATCCAAATGGGTCAGAGGCTCCTATAAATTTTTCTATTAAGTGTCGCCAGATGGTATTGGTGGTGACGTTCCTGGAATCTTCCTCGTTGAAATTCTGCCCCTCTCCAACTTGCTAACGCAATGCTGGAGAAGACGTTGATAACCATTCTGTATTACCATCCTTCCCCTCATACAGCACCCTTTACGGTATTACATTCAGGAAATGGTATGTTATTGATATATTTAAATTGAGTTGAGTGTGCCTCCCCACGTTAGACTGACCAAGTGTACCTATTATTATCCCTATTGCAAACTCGATTAATTCATAACTGATGCTTGTCCATACTGGCGTCGAATTACTGTCTACTTGAAAGATGGGATGTCACTTCAACATTTGGGTTTATCGATTAATGAGAAAGAGATGGCAGGAACGAAGGAATCGCGCTATTCAGAATGCAAGTATCCCACGCAGCTTTTGCGCATGCACTGCACGTTCCTCACTTTTTAATTTCACGATGTGGAACAAAATTTCTACGTTGCACTAAATGGTTTTTGGTAGTGATAGAGAAATTGTAGGTTCTGACATAAAAGGTAGGTGGCGAAATTACATAGGTAGCCGGTTCTGAAATGTGAAAATTTCATGTATACATTACTCCAGACGTTTGCGTTTGGCTGTAGAAAATTTGATGTACAGGATGCAATTCCTGGTCTACAAAAGCAGTACCATGTTTGGCGCAGTATAGCCCAGATGCTCTTGCGCCATAAAAAAGCCAAACAAACAAACAAACAAAAGCATCTATCACATTAAATTTGATCTACTTCAGCAGGATGGAAGTGAATATGATGAATAAAAGTTAATATTTCAACCCAGTTTCGTTTTTGTTGTTTATTTGTGTGTCCATTTTAGCTCATTTTTACATTTCATAAAAGCCACATTTTCCCCTATCGGCGATTTTCGGAATGACATTTATTCCCGAAATCTTTTCCCCATGTCTTTGAATAATTTACTAAATTTGGTGCCATTTTTCTTGTTAGATCGAGCTACAGGTCCCTCTGATTTGAGTACTGTTAGTTTAATTATGTCCATTCTGTATATACGCAGCGCCGCAGCACTTCTGCCTAGGTAGACAAGGCATAGGGCCCTAGCCTTTCAGGGCGCCCTTGGGACAAATGCTCTCTCCCCATTTTTTTTTATCAAATATCTTATTAAAATTTATAATTGTTTTTCAGCCACCTTAACAAAAATTTATAAACGACCTGTTTTACCAAATATCAACAATTTTGAAGTTCGTAGCAGACGATAAATTATTCAGTCTGTAGACCAGCGGCCCTCAACTTGCGCTTCACGAAGCATTTGGTGCTCCGCAGAAACTTTGTAAGTGCTCCGTATGTTCCAGTGCTAAAAAAATTACAAAAAACAAACAAACAAAACAAAAACAAAACAATCCCGCAGAATTTCCTGCTAAAAAAGTTGAAAAAAGCCAGATTCATAAAACATCCCCGCTGGTTGCTGAATCGAAAATTTTCCAGCTACAGGAAAGTCACATTCGCTAGATTGGCAACGTTGCCCATCTCCACGTGATTTTTAGATATGATATCTATATGGGCACGCATTGTGGATTTAAAATATATGCTTTTAATTTATTCTCGAATGTTTTGCGCTTTTTTTTTTTTCGTTTATGTTTATATAGTTCAGTAAATTCCCAATTTCCATCAAATTTGTGAGAAATACAACATATTGAATAAAATAAAACCTCACGTTTTATTTACATGCCCAAATGCTTCCAAATACTTTCCATATTTAATAAACGGAGAAATTTATTGGAGTGCTCAACCATATTTCACATTTATTTCCTCATAAATTTCTTTCACTTTTATACTACTCTAACATCTACTCACACCTTCACTATTGCCATTTGATTTGGGGCCATACATCTACATATAATCTAAACAGGTTAACAATTCTCCAAAAACCGTTTTTTAGGTTTAAATCTTTTTCACAAAATAATATATTATCGGTATCAACATCCATACCTTATAATGTTTTACCTGTTTCCGATATATATTACTTCAAATTAGGCCAGTTAATGTAGGATAGCATTTATGATAATAAGTATAAAAACATTATCATCCTTACTTCTTTTTCCCATAATCATAACACCTGTCATAGAAATTATTTCTTACCTTGTCCCTCGCGTGTATATCTCACCTATAACAAGAATATAAATTCAACTGGCCCAAAATTATGGAACCGTCTTCCCTCAGAACTTAAGTCACTATCGCGTAAGCCCATTTTCAAGAAAACTATTAAGTTGTGATTACTGGATGGTCAGGTTTTTTGATAATTTTGAATCAAGCTATTTATTTTTCTATTTTTTGCCATGAGTATTTGTGATGTACATAATATGATACAATGTTTTGGTTACCATTTGTGATTAAATATGTCTATAAACTGTTCTATTAACTACTACTGCGACTTGACCTGTAATTTAGGGAGTTTACCCAGTGTTGCCAGATTGGGCTACAAGTAGCGGATTGGGCGACTGTTTAAGCGGGCACATACCCCTTAAGTGTTACGAAATGCCTTCTGATAGGCTGAAGTTCAACATTCTATAACTTTTAAAATAACACATATCCAAAAATAAAAATTTGCACATAGGATTATTGTATTATGAGCTTACTAAAATCATTAACAAAATGTATTTACATATTGCTATTTTTTTATAATAAATCAAAATATTATACTAGATTTTGCTCGTTAAAATTTTTAATACCATTTTGCGCGCATAATATAATTGGTTGTTATTATCTAATTACCAAAAGTAATGTGCTAAATGATAAATAATGAGTATAGCATTCAACTAACGAAAAATCTTAAGAAAATAATGATACTTAATATTTTTTAAAACAATAAAAAATAAAACTTTTAAAATTTGCCATTTTTTCAATATTAAAATGCATCTAGATAAAAATATTATTACTTAATCTCTTATCTTTTCGTCATTTTATTAATTATGCATGGCTACAAGAGTGTGCTAATTTTTATTATACTAGTGTAAAAAGTTTTTTAAATATCTTGCGCGCAAGGATAAAATTTACTGTTTTGAGAAAAACGCGTTTAAAGAAAAATATTTGTCAACATTGGAGTTATTATCTATTTGCATCAACCTACCTTCATAAACTTGTTTAGAATACAACAGACGAGTATGTAGAACCTTCCTTGGATGTTATAGTTTTAAGTTTTTTGCAACTTCTGTTAGCTTTCCACCTAATTATAAGTTTTCGCAGCGGTCTTGGAGCGGCGATCCAAATACGATATTTGTTTTTTGTCCATTATTTTTTTAATATATATAAAAATGTTTAATTTCTTGCAATTTTTACCATGTATTATTACAAGAGCATGACAAATTTCATTACAGCAGCACAAATGAAGTTGTAAATATCTTGGGCACAAGGGTGAAATATACAGTCTTGAGAGAAACACGTAGGGAGCACATATCCCTGGCCTCAAAAATGTCCCAAAACAGCCCAGATTTCAACAATTTATATTAAAATAACACAAACTCAGGTATGAAAAATTGCATGCAACATCATTATACAGTTTCCCTCCATAAAATGCTAGCAAAATATATCTGTTGCCATTTGTTTTAAATCAATGACAACGTCATCACTCATTCATCAATTCAAAATGCTATATTAATTCCTTGCGCGCATGATAAAATTGATTGTTGTTGCTAAAAAACTAAAAGCAAAGTTTTTATTACAAACCTGTTTTGATGAAGCTTCTTCAAAAAGCACCAGACAAGTATGAGGGTCCTTCGGCATGCTTCACAGCTTCAGCTGCACCTAATTTTTGGCGTCTTTTCACTTGATGTCGGCATTTTGTGACATTGGTTGCACGACATAGGGAGTGTGAAATTCGTCGTCCATCAGCTTTTATTAAAATACGACTTGCCTGCACTCCAGGTTGGATGTCAAAAGCCTTCATAGTGTGGAGACGTCCTTTACCCCCTTCATTGAACTGAATTATGGCTTCATTTGTAGCGATGTCTACAATTCGACGTCCTGACCCGGACGTTTTGGGGCAAAACTTCCAAATCATTGAGTTGAGAGACTCATTTGGATTTTGAGTCCTCCCTCCTAAGCAACAACTCAGTAATTTGGGATGGGACAGGTCGTTGAAAATCAGTTTTATAAACTTCATGATAGCCTGAGGTAAAGATTGTTTATGGCGAAATATCCCAGTTGCTTTTTTTGTAATAGCTCGCTGGTAAGCACACCACGATATGTTTCCTTTGGGGCAAAAATGGTGCAGTGGATCAGCATCACTTGATCCTTTATGGAAGAAGACAGCCCATACTGCTTTCCTCATCGCACTTAAATTGTCCTTATGCTCCTTGATTGCATTCCCATAGTAGGAACTGAGTTGGTCTATCTCTTTATCAGTGAGCCGGCCTTTTCCTCCAAGACACTTGCCATCTTCTAATTTCTTTCCAGACATATGTTGTTTCATTTTCCTTAGCCTGGCTCCCATGCGCTTCTGAATGTGACCAACACATTCAATTTTTTTAATGTCTACATCATCGTATGGCTGTAAATTCCTTATGGATAAAAATGTTTTTGAATCCCCGTCTCCTATATATCCACTGTATTTAACATCTCTTAGTGCCCCTGATCGTTCAAATATACGGCACATGCCTACCGCCTCCATACTTCCCGATGAACCCGTATGGTTCTTCAAACATTCAAGTTCGTGTAAGGCCTTCCATTTATCGAAGTTTGGACCACGTCGAATACCTTTATATGCATCACACCCCTTGCAAAAAGTTGACATTACTTCTTTATCGATAACTTTCACACACTGTTCACCAATAACAGTACACACACCTACCAAAGACATATACCCTTTGGTTTTCCAGGTACCGTCCCCACTAATGATGATGTTCGATGACCCTGTAAGTAGTGCCTCATCTTCCGCAGCCTTCTTCATGGATTTTGTGGCAACTTTCGAGGTGGCTAATTCAAGGTGTTTGATTTGTCGATTATACGACCCTTCTGCATTTGGCTGTGGCAAATCCATTACAGCACAAAACATATTCATCCCCGACAATCCCTGACCCAGACATCTCATGGAATATAAAAACCGACGGTTTATTTCTGCAACAGCATTCTTCGGGCCAATAAATTTACTGCTGAGAAAAGAACCGATTTGTCCACAGCTTGAGCAATTCAAAATAAATTTAGATGCTAGTCCACTGGTAATTAATTCACTGATGGTAATGCTGCAACCACATACCTTGAAAGAAAGGAGTTGTTCCAGGGCCTCAAACATCAGACCCTTATCCAATATTCGGTACCCTTCAAAAGTTTGATCTACAGGAGAATCTTCTTCAAAGCACAGCTTTAATTTTTTGCTCGATGTGCTTTCGTCCAGCATTTTATGATTTCGTGTATGTACATTTCCGGTAAATTTTCTTTTTTTTTTTGGCCGTGTTCCGGATGCACGTTTTTTAGTGGGAATAACATTCGCCATAACACTGATAATATATAGATAATATATAGAGTAGGAGAAACGACAAAATATAAATATATGTATTAAAAAAGAAAGAAAATAGGATTTCAAAACCTGGATCGCAAAAACGAGGTCAAAAAACCAAACGTGGAACAAGCAGCAGGCAATCGCAAAAACGTGGTTTGTTTTAGGGAACACTGGTTTGTTTACAAACATAAAGTGCGTAGAGTAGTTTACTTCATTTGTCCTGCATCTGTTGATAAAATAAGAAAGTATGTATGTAGACACGTCTCCTACAATGCGCATAAAATTCTTAAACGAATACATGAATACGAAAACATCGAAACTAAATGTAAACAAACTCTGCGTCCCTTTAAAATGGCATCCTTGAAGATTCATTACTCTTTAGGTTTTTTTTCATAACTCAACTTCTAATGTAAATATTTTTAAACGGTTGGTCTTAAAATGGTCAGAAATATTTGGGCTTTCTGATAAAAAAATGAAAGACAGTTAATTTTTGAAACTTTATGGGCTATGTGCCCCCTTAAATGCTCTCGTTACTTTTTGGGTTACTGTTAATTATCTTTAGGCTATAAATCTAAAAAATATGCTACTTTTTTATTTTTATATATAAAATCACAAAATATTATTAGTATTGCATAATACAATAAAAATTTTGTTTGTTGAACATTTCTATTCGCAGTGAATGATAGTTTCACTAAAACATAACATGTTCGATACTCGTTCAATTCATAAAAGATCTCTGTGGTTCAACTTTCGTTTTGGCACTTTTAATCACAGAGATCTTATATGTACTCAAATGGACGTCATGTGACTCCGAAACTCGTTTAACATTGCAGTTCCGTGCAAACCTTCGAGCATATATACGCTATATAGGTTCGAAAGTGCAAACCGTGAAGCCACATTAGTGAGGTCAATTTTTCTATTTTCCTGTGTTACAGTACGTAATTATAATCAAGCGCGGTTATAGGGGGGGTCATAGGGTTTATGACCCCCCAAAATATATTTTTTTACTGTAAAAAATTCCAATTTTCATGATAAATGAAGAGTTTTATTCCAAGGCCATGACAAATTTTATCCTTTATCCCTCCCCCTCCCCACCCCCCAAAATGAAAGTCTCTCTCCGCCCTTGATTATTGCATGCTTGTTCAAGTTCGGATTGTACACTTCATGACACTGTGGAAAATCGTTAACGTGGCAGTTCTTTCCACAGTTAATCTAATGTTTTTAGTTTAACTTGCGTTCCACTCAATTTTCGTTTTATTTTTCATTCGGCAATGAAAGTATAGAAACGATAATATTGACTTGCTTATATAAGTATATATGTTAGGCTCAAACATCAAAATCATTTAAAAAAGACCACAACGCATTGTGGCCGTTTCAAAAATGCCAAATCCAAGGGTTAAAAAAATTTCCAGACATGCCAGGAGCGTATCAGGAACGATCCAAAGACCGATCTTTTTTCTAGGTTGCTATTGGCGATACGACTGTGATATTCTGTATTCACAGAGCGTACGCGAGGGCACTTGAAATGTCGCATGTCAGTGCCGTATCGGAGGGGACCGGAGCCTGCAACCTTTTTTCTAAGCCGCTATTGGAACTACTAATACTAGCAGTAGTTGCAAAATAATTCATTTTGTGTTTGGGCTACAAATAGTTCAAATCCTCTACTTTTGGAGCACAGTTTGCTACTTTTTAATCTTCAGATCTGGCAACACTGCTTTCACCAGCGGCGGCTGTCAGTTTTGGGTGGCAGCGGGCTTGTCAGACCTTCTCTTGGCCTTTTTCTGCTGTCCCTCCTCAAGTGTCGTGTTTAGAACTCGTGGAGAAATAAATTATTATTATTATAATACTGCTGTAATTGGGTTTTCTTACTTTACCTATAATTAGTTCGCAGGGAAAAGCCCTGCGGGAAGTCAGGAGAACAGCAGATAATATCTAGTTGACAAGCCCCGAACTTCCCAATGGCTATGCGATCCAAAGACCGAGAATTACAGGCAGTGAATAAAAAATTGTGAAAAAGTAACAATCAAACAATTAAAAATAATAATAAATTAATATTAATAATAAGGTTAATACCTACATTGGTGAAAATACTGTCCTCCTTATATGAAAAGAAAAATATAAAAAAAAGGATATAAGAAAATATATGCACAATTGATATTTTCAGAAAACGATACCTAAAGTTCAAGCTTTTTAAGGATTTCAAATGGGAGATTAAGTGTGAATTTAAATTTAAGCAATTTAAAATTCGAAAACGAATTCGTGCTTTTACCATTGTACAACAAAATGTCGGCTAATAACTCGAAACATAGGGTTAGGTAGAAGCAGCCAAAAATGCACCTATGTGCCTTTAGCATAATGGAAACGATAGTGTTCCGCGAATAATTTTTCTCTTGAAAAGTGCTCCTTGACGTAAAAATTTGAGAACCGCTGTGTAGACCATAGTGAGGTCATTCGTTCCTTTGCAGAGAAGAAATTTCGTCGTACTGCAACGTAATTTCTAAAACTTGTAATTAAATCGCAGCATGGTGCTGTAGACTTTGAAGGTCAAAGTATGTCAAATAACCAGAAAGTAAAAGATGTTTTTTAATATTATAAAAAAGGTGGAGGGGGCGACCTGATTGACCACCTAGAGGGGGCTGTATATACATATACATGCCAATGTGATCAATGCGTCTTACTCGATCTTAGTTATTCTGACTTACGTCAGTGAGACAGATATTTTGGGTAAAGTATCTAAAAATTACAAGTGGTACAGAGAAATATGGAATTAATGTAGGCATATACTAATGGTATATTTAAAACTTATCTCCGTAGGTATTTCATGCATTTTGATGTGTATTTTGTATTAATTTTGTGCATAATCATATTCGAGGACGTAACAAAGTGATATTTTTTATGCATTTCAGTGCATATTATGCAATAATTCCAAGAACACTTGCACTGTTTCAATAAATTGTCATTTTATACATTTCGAAACATCTCTTATGAGTAGGAATCGGATTTTCATGCACTTGCATATTTCCGCATATTTTCGTGGATATTTTGTAACGATTTTGAGCATATTTGCATATTATTTGCTCTAAATTTGATGCATGAAAGTCCGAGCCTTAGTCATGAATACATAAACGTGACTGGCCATGAAGGTTTGTCGATTCAAAAATATGATTTGCTGTTGTTTAGAAGCTTGAGAATCGCATTTCTTCAAACCACACTGCAGAACACAATTCCTCGATATTTGCAAAATTGCACAATAATACACACAAAATTGTATATACACAAAATTAATATACACAAAATATACAAAAATAATATACACAAAACATACAAAATTAATATACACAAAATATACAAAAATAATATACACAAAATATACAAAATTAATATACACAAAATGTACAAAATTAATATACACAAAAAATATATAATTAATATACACAAAATGTACAAAATCAATATACACAAAAAAATACATAATTAATATACACAAAATGTACAAAATTAATATACACAAAATATACAAAATTAATATACACAAAATATACAAAATTAATATACACAAAATATACAAAATTAATAGACACAAAATATACAAAATTAATATACACAAAATATACAAAATTAATAGACACAAAATTGCACAATAAGATTGCACAATAATATACACAAATAACACATGGTAATTACATGAAAATATCATAGAATAAGGTTTAAATGAACCTTACATTAAACTTTCAATTTTGCTACATTCACTGAGCTAAGTATAAAATTGGGCATGTCTGAAAGTGTGGGACCTTTTTTAAAGGCGATATTAATACATTCGTAATGGATGGAAAGCGACTGAAACTAAATAATGATATTAACCGAAATGGTAAATCACCTCGTTTATAACCGTTTGCACCATTAGATGATAATAAGTTAGAAACGTGGTTATTTGGTTTACGGATTATGTATGGACGTACTTTTTGTTTCGTTTTAAGGCTTGTTTCTAAATATCCCGTCATACCACACACAATGTCAATATGTTAATTTACTGCAAAGGGAATGCTTTTTTTTAGCTCAAATCCCCTTTCAAAAGCGAATTTTTGAATATATGACTAAAAGAAAATGAATTTTCCCTCGAACTTTTTGACGAAAAGAAAAATGAAAAATACCAACGGGGCGGGATGCCGCTTTATTTAAATTTTTTCTCCGCTTTCTTTGACAGCCAAATTACCGCTGGGAAAATGCAAAAATGGCAAATTTAAATTTCACTTTCTGATTTTAAATGGAGATATGATGTTTTCTGTGCCAGTTAAATCGAGTAATTGTTTCTGGCGATGTAATTCTCCATGCTTTTTCTTTTACTATGTTTTTAGATTTATTTGGTTTTAGTGCATTGTCCATTACATTAACAGCATGCTTGAGTAATATTTCAGTTAAATATTGTAATATTTCCCCAAAGCATTGATAGTTTCGATTTATACCAGAAACTTGCATTAGACCTTCGGGACAAATATTATAGGTTGGATTTTAACCACCAAATTTTGGATTACTGGATTAATTTTATAGCTGTAAAGATAAGATTGTAGCCAGGATTTAATTTCAAGGGGGGGTTCAAAAATTTTTACAGCATGTATCGATAAAATCACAGTACGCAAGGCTGTAGCCAAGTCCCATTAAAAATTTAGTTTCGGGGGGACCGGTCCCTAAGATCGCCCTCTCTGGATACGGGCACATGTTAAGGCACTGAAGCCTACTACACATAGCTTTTTTCCATAGTTACATTTTACAAGACTGAACATGTCTGTATGTGTGTGTAGTATACACTTAACCGAC
>QLNU02014176.1:68994475-69010621 GCA_006491805.2 Dysdera silvatica
CAATCGCAAAAAACGTGGTTTGTTTTAGGAAACACTGGTTTGTTTACAAACATAAAGTGCGTAGAGTAGTTTACTTCATTTGTCCTGCATCTGTTGATAAAATAAGAAAGTATGTATGTAGACACGTCTCCTACAATGCGCATAAAATTCTTAAACGAATATATGAATACGAAAACATCGAAACTAAATGTAAACAAACTCTGCGTCCCTTTACAATGGCGTCTTTGAAGATTCAGTACCCTTTAGATTTTTTTTTCATAACTCAACTTCTAATATAGATATTTCTAAACGGTTGGTGTTAAAATGTTCAGAAATATTTGGGCTTTCTAATAAAAGAATAAAAAAAGTGAGTTTTTGAAACTTTATGGGGTATGTGCCCCCTTAAATGCTCTCGTTACTTTTTGGGCTACTTTTAATTACCTTCAGGCTATAAATCTGAAAAATACGCTACTTTTTATTTTCATATATAAAATCACAAAACATTATTAGTATTACATAATACAATAAAAATTTTGTTTGCTGAACATTTCTATTCACAGTGAACGATAGTTTAACTAAAACGTAACATGTTCGATACTCGTTCAATTCTTAATAATCTCTGTGGTTCAATTTTTGCTTTGGTACTTTTAATCAGAGATCTTATATGCACTCAAATGGATGCCACGTGACTCCGAAACTCGTTTAACATTGCAGTTCTGTGCAAACCTTCGAGCATTATAGGCTCGAAGGTGCAAACCATGGAGCCACATTAGTGAGGTCAAGTTTTCTATTTTCCTGTGTTTCAGTATGTAATTATAATCAAGCGCGGTTATAGGGGGGGTCATAGGGTTTATGACCCCCCAAAATATTTTTTTTTTCGCTAAAAAATTCCAATTTTCATGATAAATGAAGAGTATTATTCCAAGGCCATGACAAATTTTATCCTTTATCCCTCCCCCTCCCCACCCCCCAAAATGAAAGTCTCTCTCCGCCCTTGATTATTGCATGCTTGTTAAAGTTTAGATTGTACACTTCGGGATACTGTGGAAAATCGTTAACTTGGCAGTACTTTCCACAGTTAAACTAATGATTTTAGTTTAACTTGCATTCCATTCAATTTTCGTTATATTTTTCATTCGGCAATGAAAGTATAGAAACGATAATATTGACTTGCTTATATAAGTATATATGTTAGGCTCAAACATCAAAATCATTTAAAAAAGACCACAATGCGTTGTGACCGTTTCAAAAATCCCAAATTCTAGGGTTAATAAAATTTCCAGACATGTCAGGCGCGTATCAGGAACGATCCAAAGACCGATCTTTTTTCTAGGCTGCTATTGGAGATACGATTACGATATTCCGTATTCAGAGAGCGTACGTGAGGGCACTTGAAATGTCGCATGTCAGTGCCGTATCGGAGGGGACCGGAGCCTGCAACCTTTTTTCTAAGCCGCTATTGGAACTACTAATACTAGCAGTAGTTGCAAAATAATTCATTTTTATTTTTGGGCTACAAATAGTTCAAATCCGCTACTTTTGGAGCACAGTTTGCTACTTTTTAATCTTCAGATCTGGCAACACTGCTTTCACCAGCGGCGGCTGTCAGTTTTGGGTGGCAGCGGGCTTGTCAGACCTTCTCTTGGCCTTTTTCTGCTGTCCCTCCTCAAGTGTCGTGTTTAGAACTCGTGGAGAAATAAATTATTATTATTATAATACTGCTGTAATTGGGTTTTCTTACTTTACCTATAATTAGTTCGCAGGGAAAAGCCCTGCGGGAAGTCAGGAGAACAGCAGATAATATCTAGTTGACAAGCCCCGAACTTCCCAATGGCTATGCGATCCAAAGACCGAGAATTACAGGCAGTGAATAAAAAATTGTGAAAAAGTAACAATCAAACAATTAAAAATAATAATAAATTAATATTAATAATAAGGTTAATACCTACATTGGTGAAAATACTGTCCTCCTTATATGAAAAGAAAAATATAAAAAAAAGGATATAAGAAAATATATGCACAATTGATATTTTCAGAAAACGATACCTAAAGTTCAAGCCTTTTAATGATTTCAAATGGGAGATTAAGTGTGAATTTAAATTTAAGCAATTTAAAATTCGAAAACGAATTCGTGCTTTTACCATTGTACAACAAAATGTCGACTAATAACTCGAAACATAGGGTTAGGTAGAAGCAGCCAAAAATGCACCTATGTGCCTTTACCAAAATGGAAACGATAGTGTTCCGCGAATAATTTTTCTCTTGAAAAGTGCTCCTTGACGTAAAAATTTGAGAACCGCTGTGTAGACCATAGTGAGGTCATTCGTTCCTTTGCAGAGAAGAAATTTCGTCATACTGCAACGTAATTTCTAAAACTTGTAATTAAATCGCGGCATGGTGCTGTAGACTTTGAAGGTCAAAGTATGTCAAATAACCAGAAAGTAAAATATGTTTTTTAATATTATAAAAAAGGTGGAGGGGGCGACCTGATTGACCACCTAGAGGGGGCTGTATATACATATACATGCCAATGTGATCAATGCGTCTTACTCGATCTTAGTTATTCTGACTTACGTCAGTGAGACAGATATTTTGGGTAAAGTATCTAAAAATGCGGCAGAGAAAATGCATGGAACGAATGTAGCATATATAATGTAATATTTTTTAAAACTTATCTCCGTAGGTATTTCATGCATTTTGATGTGTATTTTGTATTAATTTTGTGCATAATCATGTTCAACGACGTAATAAAGTAATATTTTTTATGCATTTCAGTACATATTATGCAATAATTCCAAAAATATTTGTATTGTTTCAATAAATTGTCATTTTATACATTTCGAAACGTCTCTTATGAGTAGGAATCGGATTTTCATGCACTTGCATATTTCCGCATATTTTCGTGGATATTTTGTAACAATTTTGAGCATATTTTCATATTATTTGCTCTAAATTTAATGCATGAAAGTCCGAGCCTTAGTCATGAATACAAAAACGTGACTGGCCATGAAGGTTTGTCGATTCAAAAATATGATTTGCTGTTGTTTAGAAGCTTGAGAATCGCATTTCTTCAAACCACACTGCAGAACACAATTCCTCGATATTTGCAAAATTGCACAATAATACACACAAAATTGTTTATATACAAAATTAATATACACAAAATATACAAAAATAATATACACAAAACATACAAAATTAATATACACAAAACATACGAAATTAATATGCACAAAACATACAAAATTAATATACACAAAACATACAAAATTAATATACACAAAACATACAAAATTAATTTACACAAAAAATACATAATTAATATACACAAAATGTACAAAATTAATATACACAAAATATACAAAATTAATATACACAAAATATACAAAATTAATATACACAAAATATACAAAATTAATAGACACAAAATATACAAAATTAATATACACAAAATATACAAAATTAATAGACACAAAATTGCACAATAAGATTGCACAATAATATACACAAATAACGCATGGTAATTACATGAAAATATCATAGAATAAGGTTTAAATGAACCTTACATTAAACTTTCAATTTTGCTACATCCACTGAGCTAAGTATAAAATTGGATATGTCTGAAAGTGTGGGACCTTTTTTAAAGGCGATATTAATACATTCGTAATGGATGGAAAGCGACTGAAACTAAATAATGATATTAACCGAAATGGTAAATCACCTCGTTTATAACCGTTTGCACCATTAGATGATAATAAGTTAGAAACGTGGTTATTTGGTTTACGGATTATGTATGGACGTACTTTTTGTTTCGTTTTAAGGCTTGTTTCTAAATATCCCGTCATACCACACACAATGTCAATATGTTAATTTACTGCAAAGGGAATGCTTTTTTTTAGCTCAAATCCCCTTTCAAAAGCGAATTTTTGAATATATGACTAAAAGAAAATGAATTTTCCCTCGAACTTTTTGACGAAAAGAAAAATGAAAAATACCAACGGGGCGGGATGCCGCTTTATTTAAATTTTTTCTCCGCTTTCTTTGACAGCCAAATTACCGCTGGGAAAATGCAAAAATGGCAAATTTAAATTTCACTTTCTGATTTTAAATGGAGATATGATGTTTTCTGTGCCAGTTAAATCGAGTAATTGTTTCTGGCGATGTAATTCTCCATGCTTTTTCTTTTACTATGTTTTTAGATTTATTTGGTTTTAGTGCATTGTCCATTACATTAACAGCATGCTTGAGTAATATTTCAGTTAAATATTGTAATATTTCCCCAAAGCATTGATAGTTTCGATTTATACCAGAAACTTGCATTAGACCTTCGGGACAAATATTATAGGTTGGATTTTAACCACCAAATTTTGGATTACTGGATTAATTTTATAGCTGTAAAGATAAGATTGTAGCCAAGATTTAATTTCGGGGGTTCATAAATTTTTACAGCATGTATCGATACAATTACAGCATGCAAGTCCGTAGCCAAGTCCCATTAAAAATTTAGTTTCGGGGGGAACCGGTCCCTAAGATCCCCCATCTGGATACGGGCACATGTTAAGGCACTGAAGCCTACTACACATAGCTTTTTTCCATAGTTACATTTTACAAGACTGAACATGTCTGTATGTGTGTGTAGTATACACTTAACCGACCATGACAGAACCAAAACACTAGACGGTTAATAGAAAAAGAGTGATAAATTGTTATATGTATATTATATAGTGCATGTTAAATGTTAGAAGTGTTATATATATAGGTTATAATAAAAATGTTCAAAATTAATTGTTTAAAATGATGTAATTACTATTCAAACAAGGAAAGGCATTCAGTAGCAAAATATTATAGCACTGTTTTAACAATTACGACGAATATTTAGCACTGACCAGATTTTCCAATAACAATAACAAATAGGTAAAACTAGTTTCAACCAAGCGAATGGCAGCACGGATTGAAGCGGCGGCCGATAAAAACAGGTCCTGTTCCGGAAGAGCGTTTATTCAAATGGGATTTTGCGTAATTCTCTCGTAATAAAAAGCCAGTCAATCACAAAAAATAAAAGTAATTAGAAACTCATTACTAAATCAAATACGTTCTACTTGCCTATACACCCACAATACAATACGCTTATTATTGTACCCACGCAATATATACGATGCTACCTATATACAAAATAATTATCTAAAATTTCATGTAATTAATACACCTAAATTAAATATTAACTAAATATTTAATTAAATATTCAAGTCAGTGGCTGTGTGATAAATTTGCTTGAGCTCCATCAAAGAATAATTTTATGGAAATATGTTCATCTTAATTATATGTAATTAACTGGTGATAATATAATATGCAAACAGTAATCATTACTTATTAAATCAAGAAATTAATAGTGATACAAAAATGGATAATCATAGTCATACGACTAAATGCTGTCATGTATATTTTTTCTTTCGTTAATAAATAATATTAAGTTTTTATGCTCTTCAGAGCATTTGAAAAAGGGAGAAAGGGATTTCGTAAATTTTTTTTAAGTTTCTCCTTGGGGACGACATGATGGTAAGTGTTAAATTTGCAAAGAGTGCAAAATGGAATAAAGGAGTACATGCTTGTCATGTTTTCGTGAGCTTCCCCTTCTTCGAGTTTTGGGGCCATCACTCAACTGTCAATTTCCATTGTTGATTTCAGGAAGAGTTTAGTATGCGCAGGGGGGGTTCCTGGCGACATTTATGTGCTGGCTTAACACAATTTTTTACTTTTTTTTTTTGGCAAAAGAAAGGGAAATTTTAAGCAGTACACGCGTTTATTTGTTTTTCCAATAAAACGTATAAATCTAATGCAAAATTTTATTTAAAGAGCCCTATTAGGAATATAAGAAATTCAGTAGTTGCTTATTTCTATCTCGATTGAAGAAAAATTTGAATATATGGAATATAACTTCATATTATAGACTACGGGAAGGAACAAAGCAAAGCAATTATTGCGATGTAATTGTATATATACATATATATATATATGGGCAAGCTATTATCAATAAAAATATGAAATCATACAATAATAATAATAATAATAATATTAACCATCAATACACAGCATATATATCACCAATATCAATATAGCATCAATCATATACAATCACTGATATATATCAATATTAATGATCATATTATGAATAAATATGATAATGATAAACAAAATCAATATATCAAATATGTGAAAGTGAATTTTTATAATACAATAAATATAATTTATTATATAATATAATAAATATATTCCCGTATAAAATTTCAACACTCAGTTACGACAAAGGAAGCTGACGCAGTAATATCTCATTGAAGTGAACATCAGGCTGATAAAAAATTGATTCATGTTGAAGATAGTCACTAGCATACGCAGGGGGATGTTGATGGGGTTATAATACTCATCGCAATGAAATTTTGTATATTTAACATAGGAATATATGAGTTGTAGCTCTGTAACCCCCCATTGAGCCTATAAATCCTCATTGAGCCTATAACCCCCATTGAGCTCATAAAACCCCCTTATGAACTTTCTGTATACGCCTATGAAGGTAGTTCATCATCTCTTACGCCATAAAAATCCAAACAAACAAGGGAGTACACATTATCCGGAAATTCGCGTTATCCGGAAAGAAGGATCGTATTATTAAAAAATTTAACTGGGATCAGGGAACCAGTTCATGTTAAAAGCAGTAAATGTTATGCTTGTTAAGTGGTTCGATTTTACTCTTCTAAGTGGCTAAACTGTAAAATTTTATCATCGTGGTCTAAAAACAAATTGCTTGTTGCAGCTGACTGGAATTGAACCTGTGGCTTGGATGCAAGTATACTCGGTCTCTCGAAGTGTGTGGACGGAAGAACCAGAGACCTCTGCACACTGTAACGTCGTAGACTTCTCTTGTTGAGGGACTTTGGGTAGCGTGGGTATCAAGGCACCGAAACGATGTCACAGCTTACAAATTCAAACAAAGCTTATTTACAAAATTATTACTGGGTTACACATTACACGTTCTCGCTCAATATTTGGGAGTACAACAATGCCTGAGCCATCAAGAGGTTAGCCGCAACTCCCAAAACCAATTCACACTTCTGTCAATCCAAAAACATTCAACAACCGAGAGAGTCGAACAACTCCAGACGAACTAAATTAACTTTTTGATAGTTTTGCATTCACGTTCAAATTTTTGGAGCACGAGTCTGGAAATATTAATTGTCGTTAAATAATAAAAAATAAGTTATAAAGATTGAATTTATAACTTATTTTGGAGTTTATAGTAACAATGTACTAGATGGCAATTTCATTTCCATGCACCGAAATCGGCGACGTCACAGCTCCTCCTTTCTTCCAGTGGACTTTTCTTAGCAACACATGAGAAAAATCCCGATATTCACGGTTTCAGACTTAAGACATTACACTAATTACATTTAATTACATTATACAATATTTTATCAAGAGATACCGAGACATTACACCGAGGCTAGTGATTCAAAATTTTAAAATCAATAAAGTTAACTAATCTAGTCAAATACAAAAAAAAATTAGCAAGCGTATATATCACAAAAAGCAAACATAGCCGCCCACAATATGCATATTCAAAATTAGTTTCAATTTGATCAAACTGCAACAAAACACAATATTATTACAACTATTTTTTATGTACCACAACATAATTTAATTCTTTACAACCAGTTACTTCTACCACGATCACGAATATTAAAATTAATTCCCTAGTATTATCAAATTCAAAAATTTTAAACAACTTAGCAAACTACAACACAGCGTAATCTTCAAAACTAAAGAAATCTAATTACATCTTTCTTTTCATAATTGCACCAACATGAATTACTACTTTTAACTATTAATACTCTTTGTAAACCTATTACTTCAAATTAAGCGGCACGACGTGAATTTGAAGGTAGTCGACAAATAATCATTCAACATTGATAACATCCAACATAGGGAAAACACGAATTTTGAAATTATTCAAACATTTATAATCTAGACTTCTTCGAAACCAAAACCTTTTAAAACATTAACCTTCAACGATGTCAACAAGATTTGGCTTTAATTATCACACTTCATTTAACTAGTTATCAGATTACATCATCCTTTAAGACCAAATTCAGATTTCAGCTTCCGAACTTTCCTTTGCTTTCGCTTCTTTTTTACCTTCCAATTACGTGCTTCCTTGCATGTCACCAATTTCAATGCCTGACTCATCTTTGCCCTTTTCTGAACCTCTTTGTAAATGAAAGCCTTCATATATTTCACCCGCCTTCAGTCTCCTACAAAACTAACGCCGACTTCTCCAGATTCGATGAACCATTGTTCCTCTTCACCTAGCATTTCAACAACTTCATCAATCTCTTTCTCACTTGACTCCATTCTCATCCTAACTCTAACTTCACTTTCCATGAGATCTCATTCCAGCTTGATACAGTCAACTAACTTTTCCTCCACTATAAACAACGGTCCCCAGAGTACCTGTTCATTGTCTCTCCTCCTGGCTCCAACTTCGTTTTCCATAAAATCCTGCTCCAGTAAGACATTGGCCACTACCTGTTCCGTCACCATAAGCAACTGTTCCCGTGATATCTGCGCATCCAAAAATATATCTGAGCATACAAGCGTTTCTGGACTATTATTTCCAATCAATTCACAGGGAAACACACTCTCACTAGCATAAAACACATCCAATACATCATCGAACATCTCTTCCTCTAAATCAAAAACACTATCCAAACATAACCTTTTATCAATCATCAACATTACTGCTTTGTTGTCATGGCACATCTTTTCCTCTCTCTGAACGTCTTTCCTTGCCATGAGATTCTTTATCTCCATTAATAGATACTCCACCTGGTCCAGCACAGTCCTTTTCATTTTCTCCGGTTGTATGGAACAGTCCACGACCCTCTTCTTCCGTTTCTGTAGTTTCATCGATTTCTTCTCCAACACCAGCTTCTTCCACTTCCTTAATTACATCGAATTCTTTTCCGACATCACTTTCTTCCACTTCTTTAGTTTCATCGACTTCTGCTCCATCACCACCTTTTTTCACTTCCTTAGTCTCATTGATTTCTTTTCCAACATCACTTTCTTACACTTCTTTAGTCTCATCTACTTCTGCTCCAACACCACCTTTTTTCCCTTCCTTAGTTTCGTTGATTTCTTTTCCAACATCACTTTCTTCCACTCTTTTCTGACCTCGAATCTGGACGGCATTGAATAAGTATCGTGAAAACAAATTAAATCTTTGGGGATTTTGCAACATCTAAGCGGTACGGTTTCCCAAAATATATCGACCTTGATCGAATTCATCTCGAATGACGGCTGCCTTGGTGGTTATGTTCCCAAACTTTCCATTCAATTCTACATTTGCTATAGGCAGACATACTGCATACAAATCCAGGGGTTGTCGGACCCAAACGTTTTCAACCGGTTAACATTCGAGGGGTGATATATTTACAGCAAACAATGTCAATGGTCGCTCCACTCTCTCTTAAGACCTGTAAGGTATGTCCATTTATGTCAACGATCATGATAAACGACTCTAATAGCCCCGTTTCATCTTCTATGGGGATGTGGTTTATATTTGCTCTTGTTATCCTGGGACACTGAGGGTGTAAATGGTTGGGAGAACTGCATTCGAAGCATTTATGAGTTATTCGCTTTTCAAAATGTTCACAGGGTTCGTTCCAATTTTGTTCTGACCTGCCTCGATATCTATTCCTTTTCGCAAACTTATTTTTGTCATCCTTAAACCACGAGTTGTCCGTTTGTTTGACTTTCATTCGATCAGGAATTCCCGAGTTAAACCATTTCCTTCCAATTTTCCTAACATCTTCATATTTGTCAAGTATATCTGCTAACTTAAAAGCGGAAGTTATGTCGGCCCATTCATCAATAAAGTGATCCCAGACTTCGTTGCTTACCCGCCGCTTCAATTGATCACCCACCGTTAGGTCTTTTAGCCTTTCGAAACCCGTAACACCCAGTCCTTCATACTTCATTTTTTTCGATAGTTGCTTAAGTCATAAACAACATCTTTCCAGGCGCTGTCAGGTCGTCGTTGATACTGAATAAACTTTTGCTGAAACTTCTCCGGGCTAAGTTTAAATTTCTTCAGCAATACTTGCTTTATATGTGTAATTTTCAGTTCTTTCTTCTGGTTGCCTAATAATGAACTCCACGATATCGTTTGGCAAAACCGCCATTAGTTCGAACGCCCATTCTGTTATATCAATATCCATCCTTTTAATTTGCTTCTCAAACATTTCCGAATAAAGACTAATATCGCCTTCTTTCGGATCAAATTTGCGAATCTTTTTCTGTAAATCACAGCGAAGTCTGTTGTTTTCTTACTCTGGTATCTCCGTTGTGGAGCTAGAGCGACTGCCAACTTCAATCCTTACTTTTTCCAGTTCATATTCTCTTATTCCTTCTCTCTCTCTCTTTCCTCTCTTTTCTCTCTCTCTCTCCATTCGTTCCATCAACACCGCTTCTAACTCGTATTTCGCGGTTCCCTTATTATAGTTTTTACCATGTAAAATCAAATTCCTTAAGTCCAACTTAATAAGGTTAGGGTCCACTTCTACATCCAAGTCTATAGCGAGTGCCTTCAAGTTCTCTTTTCTCGCTTTTGCTAAAAATGCCATAATTACCCTTAAAATTTGTTTACAGTTGGTTACTTGTGACCAACCTAAACTCAATTATCAAGATAGCAATTTCTGGTTTCTTTCGTTTTACAACACTCTAAACAAACTTTAAAATCATATTTACATTCTTAAATTCTACACCAACCAGCCTCAATGTAAAATCAAGGTACTCACTGGAGGTAGATGATTCGACGGTCACTCTCGGATCTTTCCGCAATTCTCCAGATTTACAAGGATTTGCAAGGCTCCAAAACTGCTCTAAACTGACGCCAAACACGATACAGAATCTCTGTTGGCTAGCTGCAATGATGCTCTTGGCGAACTGCGAACTTCGAAACATATTTGAAGACCCTTCCGGCGAGCTGGGCGAAACAGATGATGTTTCTGACGAACTTGAACAACAAACGAGAATCGAATAATCCCACAGCTGCCACCATATTAATAAGCTGTAACGTTGTAGATTTCTTCTGTTGACGGACTTTGGGTAGCGTGGTGGTCAAAGTACCGAAACAATGTTACGGTTTACAAACACAACTTACAGCTTTAAACAAAATTTATTTACAAATTTACAAAATTATTACTGGGTCACATATTACTCGTTTTCATTCGATATTTGGGAGTACAACAATGCCTGAGCCATCAAGGTGTCAGCCGTAACTCCCAAAACCAATTCACACTTCTTTCAATCCAAAAACTTTCAACAACATAGTGAGTCGAACAACTCCAGATGAACTAAATTAACTATTTTATAGTTTTCCATTCACGTTCAACTTTTTGAAGCACGAGTCTGGAAATATCAATTGTCGTTACATAATAAAAAATAAGTTATGAAGATTAATTTATCACGTATTGTGGAGTTTATAATAGCAATGTACTAGATGGCAACTTCAGTTCCATGCACCGAAATTGGCGACGTCACAACGTGTGTTTCGTTTCATAGATTTGTGTTTTGAGGCGTTTGAATGAGCGTCGTTTCCCAAAAAAATGTAGAATTGTGCACAGGTATGTCCGGAAACTAAACAATACATTTATTACAATTATAGGCATACGCAGAAAGTTCATAAGGGGGTTATAGGCTCAATGGGGTTACAGAGCTACAACTCATATATTCCTATGTTAAATATACAAAATTTCATCGTAGTGCGAATGTTCCAACCCCCCCATCAACACCCCCTGCGTACGTGAGTGATTACAACGGTATTCACAAGGCGATATATGATAGTGGAAAAGCTTCCCCTTCAGAACAGGGCCGTCAAAACCCAATATCGCAGGTAAAGGGATAGGCAGATTTCTTCACTGCTGGCTCTTGTGCGTCCCCAACTTTTCACAAAAATCCCTCTTCGGGTCACTGCCTTCATTTTAAGAATTCGTAAAGTGGTTTGGTTATTGTTTGATTAGTTCATTTAAAGAGCCAACTGCTTGCGGTGTATGATATCACGTCACAGTAAGTGTCGCATTTTCCAATAATCTTTACTAGGCTGTAAATTGGGGCGAGAAAATTTGAGTGGTGGTATAAAATGATGAAGCATTGTTTTTGCCAGTATATTTTCTAAAGCCGAAATAAGTATTTATTTGGTAGGGGTGACTGACACTTTATCGTTCTGCCTGGGGTGGCAAAACCACGTGCCTGCCCTGGGGGTAGTGGTAGCCTCCGTCAACCGAAAACTCTCTCAAATTTCCAGCCAACCAGTCTAGGAAAATTTGTCTGCAACAACATATTTGTTATGTAACTGGATACTTGAAAATAGCCTGCACGATGTATATCCTAATGCTGGTATAGCACTTAGAATATTCTAAGAATTTGTGTTTGTGGCTACTACACAGAATATTCTATGTAGTAGCCAAAAACTATTCCGCAGAACGATGTTTTTCTTTCCTTGAAAGAATTAAGAACTACCTTCGATCAATTATGTCTGAAGATAAATTGAATTCATTAGCAATTTTGCGCATAGAATCTGGTATGACAAAGTCAGTATCATATGATGATATAATCAGATGTTTTACCGAGAAGAAAGCTAGACGTCATGCTTTCCATTTAAATACCAGTGTTTGTTTGATAGGCTTTGATCTTATTGTTAAAATTTATTTCTATAAAACTGAATTGAATTTCTTATAGGCTATACAAAAAGAGAAATGTTCTTAATAAAATGTTCAAAAAAAAAAGAAAAATTCTGCAATATAAGACAATATTGTTTGATGTTTATATTTCAATTCATGAGTTTGTTTATCAACCTTTTTTTCTGTCAGTACAAAAGTTTTGGTGTAAATTGAATGTAACGATTTTTATGTTCCTACTACTGATTGGGAGGGGTTAGGAAAGGGCGGCAAAAGTAAAAAAAAAAGTAGCCTAAGGGCGGCAAAACGATAAATCCGCCCATGGTCGCAGTTGATGACTATTTCACTTGTTTTAAAAAATGGCCCATGACTTTGCCAGAATTTTAATCATTTTCGATTTTCAAAGTATCTACAGTGTGGAGGGTATGCTCTGAAGAAACTAACAGTTTAAAAATAGCTCAAGTGATCTGAGGATGACAAGAAAGATGTCGAAAACGACATTAATAGTAATGTATTGCTTTAATCCAGGCCTTCTGAGAGGATGAGAGAGGTCTGGGTCACGTTTTTTTTTTGCAAGGCCCTCCTACTTTTGACAGGCCCAGGGCCAAGAGTTATAGACCTGGACGGTTTAACAGATCGGACCTTAAATATATGGACTACAAATATATAGGACGCAAATATACAAGGGGTTTTGTTAAATTTTAATTTTATATAACAAATGGGCTATACCTTTTTTAATAAACAAACAGTCCATTTCTTTGTTTAAAGGCAAAATTTGAAGCCTTCTAATAAAGCGAAGCCTGGGCCAAATGGCCCCACTGGCCCCCATTTCAGAGGCCCTGCTTCAATCAAATAATTAAGTTTTACAGCAGTTAGCTAAAAGGATTGGACATTATATAAAGAAATGATTGTATAAGCAACTGAAGAGTGTGATAAAAAATATTAAATTAATGCATGCTCCTTTTTATGAATACTCCTTGAATATCCCTTAAATCACATTTTCATATAATAAGCTCGTGAAAAGTATTTTAGTTCTAAACATAAAACCCTTCTTTTGAATATATATCGCAAGATATTACGTAGTTAATATCCCCATCTATATTTTCGCCGCATCGCAAAGAATTTTTCTGTGAAGTGACCCCATTTTTGTCGCCGAAATTTATAAGAATAAAGGATGAAACAAAAAGTTCTTGGATCTGAGATACTGTGCGCCTCATCGCCAATTCTAATCTTGGCGGAAAGGGCTTCTTTGAAGCGTTTATTTTCTTCTTCCCTTTCTTATAGAAGAGGGAAAAAAATCGATTTTGACAAAAGAAAGACAGCATGAATAAATTTCGGATATTAGTAAATTTTTCATTTATAGATTTCGGGGCGTTGTAGCGAAAAATTAAACTCTTTGGAGGCATCAAAATTCAATACCAGTTGAGGGCAGCTCTTCGCGAAAGTACATCCGTTTAGCTGTAGATCAAAATCAAATAAAAGCGGGGTGATCGGAAACTTTTAATTGAATTTATGAAAGTATTTCTTAGCAATTTCTTTTGCTGGTTGCAGAGACATGCCGTTATAAATTTTCTTATTTATTGCGGAATTAGTAATTTATGCTTTATGATACAGTGTGTTTAAATTGTAAGTTTTTGTAACACCCCTTTTTCCATTTTAACGGGCTGGAATCCACTTTTATCTGAACTTTTGTGGGAATAACCTCTGTCAAACTTTGATACCAAAGGATTTAGAGGGGAAAAGTTTAAGAAGGATATTAGAACTATTTTTTCCCAGCGTGTTTTTTTCCAGAGTCAAAAGTAACTTTGTTCACATGTAAAGGTTTCGGTTGACATTATTTTTAAACCAGTATGGGCTATGGAAAAGCTGAACAATTCTCAACATTTATGCGTCCATCAAGGGAAAAGATTTTTGAAACGTAAAAACGATAACTTGAATGATAAGCATTGAAGTAAGTTAAACCTAACGATGTTTTTTGCTAACTGTTCAGTCACACATGTTCACTTTTGTATACTGAACAGTGACGGGTTATGGTTTTTATCGGCTTTAGACAACAAGGAAAAAGAATGGGCCCTTAAATAATGTGACTATCACAGTACTCAGTAAATAAATTCTGAGAGTTCTTTAACATTCTTTATCTAAAATATTTAATTTATCAGTAATGAAAATTTCTCGGACGTTTGTAAATCAACAAGATTAAATTTAAGGTCAGGTCCTTTCGTGGGGCTATGCTCGGGCCTACTTGGCCTTTACGTAAATCCAGCAGTTACATTGCCCTTTAATTTTGAGCGCAGTTGTATGTATGGCCAGGCCTGCAGCCAGGATGAAGGAGCAACTGGGCAAGGCAAAGGGCATATGGGGCACAGGGCACCTGGTAATTGTTCTATATATATGAAAATAGCTCTATGGGGCAACTGGAGCCCATGCCCCTGTTGGACCGGCTTATCTACAGGCCTGTATATGGCGATAAGAAAAACATAAAAAAATAAATCTGTGTACTTGTAGAACAGATAGAAAGTGGGATAAAAATGTCAATACGTTCAATATGTCGGTTAACACCCAAAACTGTAATGATAATGGCAACTTGGAATTAATTTTAAACTATACTACCATCTGTCAAAATCAAAGCAACAAGTTTAAAATACACTGTATTTTACAGGTCTTCCGCCTCACTGTATTTCATTAATACTGTACCGTATTGCATTTCACTGGTGCTACATCATACTATAGTTTACTTTGATTCTGCGTTATATTGTATTATATGAATTTTTTGGCGCAGGCCATTAATTTGGACACATTTAAACACAGCATCCTACCGATACGTGTTCCAAGGTTCGAATACCTAGGTGAAGGTTGTTTGACTCCTTCGGAGAACGTAGAAAAGGTAGGTTCTAACGCAACGTAGTCAGAATTATTAAATCATCAGGGGCTGGAAAATCTTTTCTTTACGAGTAATTTAACATCTATGATCTGACTTACTCTCTCTCCACAAAACGTAGACAAGTAAATATGAAGTTTGCTAACTTGGCGTTCATAAATGGGATATATTATACAACGTATGTATAACATGAAGTTCATTTTTTTTATGACATTAGTTACTTAATTACGTTTTGATGCTTAAGACGTTTAAGATGAGAATTAGGGCGGATCATTGCTGCGAACAAAAAAATAAAAGTTCTTCAAAAAACACAGGGGCACTTAATGGAAACAGAAAATGATTGCAAAAAAAATGGAATTTACCATCTGTATAAAGGTCCAGAGCTTGTATGACAGAAGTAAGGAAAAGAAGACTTGGATGGTTTAGACGTGTAGAAAGAATCAAAGAAGATAGAAGAGTTAAGAAGATCATGGAAACTAATCTAGGAGAAGCAGGAGAAGGAGAAAAAAGTAGGACGCCCCACGAAAAAAATAACTAGATGGAATGAAAGGAGATTTC
>QLNU02014176.1:69032608-69056182 GCA_006491805.2 Dysdera silvatica
CCAGCAACCCTTTTGCAGGCCATATATATATATATATATATATAAGCGATTTTCTATTGAGAGCAGTGTATTTATACCTCTTTGTGTGCATGTATACGTATGCTGTCCTCAATTGAATGAAAGCCGTAAGCTTACACATTGCATTTTGCGAAAATATTCTTCTCCCTATTTCCTCAAACTCTCCATCACGCTAATGCTCTCAACTTAGAGCTGCCAGTTCAACTGAAATTCCACTAAATCTTACTTGTTTTTATCCACAGTTAGGAGGTGATATATATATTGTCCATTACGATTCCTCGAATGCTTCAAAAGGATTTCACCAAAAAAATCTCTAGGCTCTTTATTTTCGTCAAAAAAATCTCTTTAAAACGAAAATAGCAACTCCAAGTGAAGTCAGATCTTACGGAGAGAAAGTTGTAAGACTGCCAAAAATATGAAACACTTAAAAAACGCATTCCCGTTTAATGCATGTGTATAAATAAATGACACGAAAATGAACTGCAATGCATTAAAGTACGTTAAAAATTTAGAAATGATGTCATTTTGATTCTTCGTAAACCTTCTTTTCAAACGAAAAATCGAATGGCTTTATACCAAACCGATATACTTAGATTAATGGTTTTGTTTGCATCCGTCGTACTTTTTTTTAAACGCAAAAATATGAATTGTTTTCTAATAGAAAATAGCCTTTTATAAATCGTAGTTTTTAATGTTTGGAATTATCTCTTTTAAGCTGATTTGTAAGCAGAAGTTAACGCTTATAGCGTTATCTTCTACTTATGAATGTAATCTTCTTAATGCTACGTCAAATTATCTTGCATATTATGAAAACTGCTTGAATTATTGAATTAAGTTCATGAGATCATACATTGTTCTTCAAATGTGACTTTTTGAAGCAACAAAATTAGTTGTTTTTTACAGGGGCCTTGTATCCTGCCTTAAGTATCATACACGTGTTTCGCTCTTGTGATGCATGTATAGCAGAACCTGCTTAAAGTGACCACTTTTGGGACTGGACTTCAATGGTCACCGTAAGCAAGTGGTCATTATACATGACAGACTTTTGTATGGGAAAGATTAAGTTTCTACCACTTTTTCTTATAAAAAATGGTCACTTTATCCTGGTGGTCAATTTATCAAGTTGGTCACTTTACCGGGTTTCACTGTGCATGTATAGTGCACAGTTCTTTCTAATTTAAGCCCATACTTTGTGCAGCCTCTACGGCTTTATCCATCCTCAAATCTCATATTTGCATTATGCAGACAGTTGGCCATGATGCAATTGAAAATTAAATACGATAACTAGATAATACATTTGTATTTGGTCCATACTCATCATCTAGGTACATCGTCCACGCTTATCATCATCACATCCATCCATAACCTCTGAAATTCCAAATAAAAATTTTCCAAGTACCCACATACGTAATTATCCAACATATATACCCCCAAAAGTGCATTTGGTAAACACGAAAATACTTTCTAAAATACATTCATGTATAATAAGTCATGGTATGACACACTATACCTCTGCAATACCTCATCAGTAAGCAAGGGCCTCTTCAAGAATTATCGATTTTTATTAACCTTATGTACAGTAAACTGCAATACATAAAGCAAACTGCAACGACGGTTTAGCACATTGTATTGAGCAGAAATTTACGTAACTGTGAGAGTGGGAACAAAGAAGCCATGATTTATGACTCAGACTCACATTTTGACATTTGCATGATAAGTAGATTCTAGCAACGATCTTACCCATTACGTTGTTTGGCCAAAAAAGAATCCCTCAATTTTAAAGGTTAACGAAAAAAACATGGAAATTGCTATTATTTTTTTTATATAATCTAAGAATACATAGAAAAGTTAGTTTATTTTTAATTTATTTTAAATGTGATACCATCCAGACTCTAGTCTTCATTCGCTGTAAACACCTGTAGTCGATTTCTGAAAATTCGCTTCACTCTGCAGGTCCCTTCCGAATTCATCCTTGCATTTGCTTAGCAAGGATAGTAACCTTCAATTCAATGATAGTCCGCGGTCGGTGTAAGTTGACCTCAGCTTTCAGATGGCTTCAAGGAAAACAAATCACAAGGAACGAAGTGGTATGAAAATGCGAACCATCCAACGTCACTGCGTTACTCGATCAACTACTCTGGACACAGTTCTCTCAAATCTTCTGTGGATCCTATCTTCATCAGTAGCTCCATTCTGTTAACACCACATATCCTCATTTTCAAGTTCGTTAAGTTCCAGTTAGAGGAAGTTTTGTGCTTGCTGTCTTAATCTGAACGAACGTACATCATATGTTCATAATCAAATCATTATTGAGTGAAACGAATTTATAATTGCCACGCAGAGAGCTTTTATCATTGATTATGCGATTGACCAAAGTACTCGGATGAAGACTTTTAACTTGAAACCCTTGAAAAACTTGATTTGAAGCCCATGTAATGTTTTTCATTTGTGCCCGTATAAAAGATCAGGTCCTCAAACCACGTTCAAAAATTCACAATTTTTCTAAACACTTATTCGCGAAAATTTTTATCTAACAAGGGTACCTCTTTCGCTGCATTTAGATGTAAGACCTATAGGAGATGATAGTATTAGACTTCCTAATCACAAGTATGTAATCATTTGTCTGCAAAAATGACATGGCAATTTTTTATGAATATTTGAAGTCCAAAAATTACTTTTTTCGCCAGGTTTGATATTTTGTAATCGCACTGTATGTGAGTAAAAACAGGTTTGAAGTCTCTAAAATTATGAAGGATCATTTTTAACGGATGAAAATAAAATATTGTGTCTCAGCTAATTCAAACCGTGCAAAAAAATTAATATGAAAAATAAACTTTTAGCATAGATACTTGGCTAAATTGGCGAAAATTCTGAAGGCTACGCCAGGTTTTCGTTTGAAGTAGTTATTTCGTATTATCGCAGCCCATGTCAAGTTTCTTTTACATTTCTTTTTCCAAAATATTATCTCATAAGGAAAAGAAACACATGAATATATATAAGCATGCATACATGAGTATGAATAAATGAAATGTATGCATGAATGAATGAATATATGAGATGCGTGAATATATGAGTATGAATAAATGAAATTTATAAACATATGAGTATCCATATATGAGATGTATGAATATATGAGTATGAATAAATGATGTGTATGAATAATGAAAAGTTGCTATATTTATCCAACCTGGATGTGGTCATTGCATATCACATGCTGTTGCAACCATGGAATTTAAAAAAATTGTGAACAAAACTTAATAGTAGGCTATTTGAAAATGCATTTATTGTAATTAGAAAAAATGTGAACAAAATTTCATGAAATGTACTTTATTTCATGAAGTTATGTAACCATAAATTGTGGATTAATTGTTGAATTATGCTCTTTATTTAAAAATGAGAAAAATTAAACTGTGTACATCTCAGGAATGTCGTAAAAGTGATACAGTACAAAAAAAGAAAAGAGTGAAGCAAAGCAATTGATCACAGTGGGCACATTTTAAGAATGACAGATTTTTGCAATTATCTCGGCTACAATTGTTGTATTCAATTTCAAAAGAAATTTCCTCAACATTTTTGAATTTTCCGGGATCATGATCGCTATAACAGCACCTAAACCAAGCATATTGTAATATAGGGCGATATTTTTTAGACTGTAATTGATTGTGAACCAAAGAATGCATTTTTATTATCTCATTTCGATGTCGTATGTCAATATCCATTTCATCGATTGCTATTCTGTTGATTATTTTTTTTACAAATTTTTTATATTGTCGAAAGAAATAAACATCCAGCGATTGTATGAGGGATGTTGCTTTGGGGGGTATTTGCAAGGATATACAATTTTCCGGAAAATCTTAATAAGTGTTTGGGTCTGTACTACCTGTCCATTAGCTTAGTAAAACACAGGAAGGAGGAGACATGATGGGTTTCATACAACATTCTACCCACTTTCTCATTTTGATTTTGTCCATTTTTTCCGACTTGGAGCATGTAATATATAAGTTTGAAGGTTGAAATAAATTCGTTTTGAAACGTTGTTAATCGTTGAACAGTCGGGCCAAATGTTTCCGCAGCTTCTCTTAAACAAAGTAACATTTTCCCTGTCAGTTCCCCATTCATTGATATTATTGTATATGAATGTGTTCTGCCAAAATCAGACCCTATTAAAGAAAATGTCTGTTTTTCACCTTTATGCGATAGCTGCCTTTAATTTGGAAGAAAATAATTAAAACCACTTTGATCAGAGTTAAAAATTTGTTGGGGGATAATATTAGCAGTAACATTTCTCGTATGCAAAATAAATTCTATGGCACTATCTTCTATGTTGCCCATATTCTGGGTGTATATTTGAGTGATATATTTTGTTACTTTCCGCGCAACTATTTTGTTTTGGCTCTTAAAATTATCTATAAAATTATCGGAACATTTAAAATCCTCAAATCCTAACTCTTGGGATTTCAGGATCGCCCATCTTTTCAAATCTATATCATGAACAGGTAAATAATTTTCCCTAGCTTTTGTAAATCTGGCTAACATTTCATTTTTTATTATTTTATACTTTTCTATATTTGTGCCCATATTTGATATATATTTTCTAAACCTCGAAATATAAGTAGGGTATTTTACTGTTGGATATCTCCTGTTTGTTTTCTGGAATTTATTTTTTTTACAACTGTCAAAATACTGAACAATTGTTTGCATATTTTCTAAACTGAATTCATTTGCCAATTGATCGCCCTTTACAGTACAGTTATAATATTCGTCACCGACTATACTAATATCACTTTCTTCGTCGATACGGAAATCACAATTGTCTTCAAAATCTAAACTGATACTTTCACTGACATTGTTATTAAAAATTATGTTTTCGATTTTCGACAATACTTCCCGACTTTCCTTAAGTTCTTGGTCAGTTATTAACGACGGAAGCGTGTCGTATTTATTAACGACCAAATTCAAAACGGATTGAATTATGTTCACTATATTTTTCATTTTCTCACAATCGGAAACTCGTACAACTATATTGACGTTACACTTGCGGACGAGTTTATATAGCTAGTGGAATGCGAAACTTAAATGTCCCGCCAACTCTTCAAAATTGTCGTCAAATTCGCCAAATATCTATGCTAAAAGTTCATTTTTCATATTAATTTTTTTATACTGTTTAAATTAGCTGAGCCGATTTTTTTTATTTTTATCCGTTAAATACGATGATCCTTCATAATCTTACCGACTTCAAACCTGTTTTTGCTCACATACAGTGCGATTAAAAAATATCAAACCTGGCGAAAAAAGTGTCATTTTTGGATTTCAAATATTCATAAAAAATTGTGATATCATTTTAGCAGACAAATAATTCACATTCGTGATCAGGAAGTCAAGCACTATCATCTTCCATAGGTCTGATATCAAAGTGCAGTGAACGAGTAGAAAAGGGTTGTATACATTTTAAAACGCTTTATTAGAATTACAGATTATTTTAAATTTGCCGCCTACGTATTGGCCCGTCGACCATTTTCGCCAAATCAAAACCGTCTTTCATCACCCGATTCCATCCAGGAATATAATGAAAAAACCTTCCGCAAAATTTCGTTTTCCGCAAAATTTACATAAAAAACACACTTAAATAATGAAATAAAGGGAATATTTGAGAAGAATGACTAAGAAACACAGTTAAATAATGATATAAATGAAACATTTGAGAACAATGACAAAAAACGCAGTTAAATAATAATTAAAGGAAATATGACATTATTCCGGCGGCCAAAACTGTCTAATGTTATTTAAAATCGCTATAAATAAGTCGTCCTCTGCATGAACACGGCGCCACATAAATGAGTCAACGTACATTTCATCTCCATTGCTTATCTGTTTTTATGCATATTGACATGTCGCGCCCGTTAATACACTCCTTACGTAATGAAATAATCCCGTAACTTTCGAAAAACTGCATTGCGTCCTCTTCCGAACAAGATAAATCCCATATTTTAATAATTTTTCACGAAAAATACGAGAATACAACACACAACCTATACATAAACAGCGTAGCTAACACGTATTATTTTCGAAAATGGGCTGGAACGTAAGGTTAGTGTGTTCGAGCATGTGGTGGAAGCATTCTCCATCATTGGCTGCTATTGCGCATTTGGCAACGATTTTTTATTTCGCGGGAAAGGTCCACGGGCTAATACGTAAGTACTTTATTTTATTTGAATCAAAAAAGGATTTGTATTTCAAATAAATGATATATGATAAAATATTTCAAAAACAATCCTCAACGTTTAGCCTAGATACGCATTTGGAAAAAATAATCCTCTTCAAAACACACTCGATCAACGATAACGAGATTTCGTATTTGGATAGTAAATTTTGGTATTAACACGAAGAGTTTTAATGAGTTTACGAACACCGATTCATTATAATGCAGTAGTTAATGCATTATTACTTGCTACTTGTACTTTAATATGAACCTCAAACAAGTATGTCGTAAAGTAAAATATTTTTTCATTAATTATTTTAAAACCAACGAATGGAAGAAAGAGAAAATTTTTCAAGACATATATAGACAAAACTAATTAAATTTTTATTTGTTTAACGCATTTCTTGGTCACTTTGTGCATAATAATAATTCGAACGCTCCTAGAAAATTTTGGTTTCAAAATTACCATTCGTGAAACATTGAAATTATAAGTTTGAGGAAAAACGCTTCGAAGATTATGGAACAAAAAATATATGGAAATATTGCATACACTTACCTTTCCCATCCATTAAAATTTTTGGAGAATCTCACGTTTTATTTCACGGAAACTAATAATTTTGGTATCAAAATATCCAAGAAGAATTGAGCTTTCGGATAAAATAATAAAAAAAATCGATTTTTGGAAAATTTGAAATCTCTTAGTCCCCTCAATACAATATACTGCATTTTCTCTTAGGCAAAATAGAATTGAAGGGGTCGTTTTGAAAAGGGGTCAACTCAATAGGAAAACAATAAGACATAACCCCTTTTCAAAATGATCGATTCAATTATAAAATTACTTAGTTACTTTAGTTAGTAACTTTGCTTTTATGGATTAAATATAATTTTGGAAAGATGACCACAGGCTTAAAGACAGGGGAATGCGTCGTTGAGAAGAACGTAGTGGTAAACATGTCGAGTTTGTCTCCGTCTTCCTTCATCCCTTTGCTCTTCTGCAGGGCGCTAACCTCTGACGTAGATGGTGCTGTCTTTCTCCTTGTAGTAATTCATCCTTGTTTCGAGGACACCCTAAGAAGCAATTTGTTCCTTGCCAATCTGGTTTTGACGCCTTCTGTTTGTAGCAGATATAGCCGAGGCTATGCTGATTAATTGGGAAGCTCCGTGGTTCCCAAATAAAAGATTACCAACTTGAACGATATGGTGTCTAAAGGCTTTTCAAACGTGTTTTCCATTTAAACTTTACAAATTCAATTTAAGAGTGTATAATTTGTTTTTAATGAAATTAGAAATAATTGGAAATTAAATTCTTTTAGGAGAATGGGACTTCACGTCATTTCATAATAAGCGAAAGTAATTAATTTTGCAATTAAGTTTAAAAAACACATTTTTCATTCCAAGTCTCAAGTTCTTACTTTCATTGTTCGTCAATTACTTAACCTTTTACTTTCGTATTTGGCTCATTATATTTTGAATCAATTAATCTAATTTTTATTATTTAGTATATTTAATTTATTATATTTTATTATTAAATTTAAAATATTAATTTACTTCGTTTCAATTGAATGATTAATATTCATAGAGCATTTTGACATCTTGTTGCAAAATAAATACTTTTTCAAAAAGAATCTTGTTTTCACTATTTTCTGATGGTAAAGTATGAACCAAAAATCTGTAATTCTTTCCATATTGATCTTTCCTTTTATTCCTATATTTTTTATCCATCTGAAAATTACGTTTTTGTTGACTTTAATCATTCTTTCATTCAAGTATGCGCACTCTTACGCAATTTGATGTTTCAAGACTTTCCTCTGAACTATAAAATTACTGTCAGCAAAATTCTTATGAACTGGAGAAATATTTATTGAACATTTAAATTAAAAATTTGATGAACATTTAATAAACACGTAAATTAAATTTTTACTCTGAAATGGCGATAAAAACACCAGACTCTTATGCTAAATGGTTAATTCGTAGTTTCATATTTGTTAGCTTCTAACGGCAGTTATGCATTAGCCTGCCAGTTTTAATAAAAATAAAACGCAAGCAATTTTGCATTTCTGTTAAACTGTCTTATGTAATTTAGAAAATGTACAACTCAATTGAACATCATATATTAACCTAGAGAAGAATATTTCCTCGCGGAGGTGACTGCAATTTTCGCTAAAAGTATCTGACATCTACAGACTGTGTTTTCGACTTGCTAATGTGAAATGAAGGCTGCTCCAGAAAAAGTTTTACTAAAATAAAAATTTGCCTAATGTTTTCAATGTATTGCTAAAATTTAAATAAATGTGAAGGTCGCTTTAAAATTTAAAAGACGATCTATTAACGTTTAATCATATGAAGAAACTAAAAATTTCATAAAAGAAATCTCTCCCTTTGATTGCGTACCTGCCCAGGTACTGCCTGTGCCGCTGTTTTGTACTGAATACGTTTTATTCACAATTTGTGTTCCAAATTGCGTTTTTGTGGCTCAAAGATAACAACGTTCATACTGCGTCAGAACATACAACTTTCCGAGGAATCAGATCTGCTGCTATGTGGAAACCAAACCACGGGGGACTGAAAAGCGGCACTCGACCCACAATACCGTTGGTAGTCGAACCCGTATTAGTGGTACGTTAGACGAATGAGTCATCACGACGCGACTGTAGTGCAGTGCACCTTCTTCTGTAGAAACCGAATCTCCAAAGTCCTAGGAAATTAACCTTGGACTAGAGTGAGCAATGTGTTGGTATAACCAGGTGTCGGCAACCTCGGCACGCGGGCTACTTTGGGATGGCACGCGGAGTGATTGATTTTGAAATAAAGCCCATTGTAAAGAATCCCCTTCCTGACAATTTTTTTATGCCTTAAACTGATTAATTATTAATTTATATTCTACTAACTGAATAATCAATTTATTTTTATTATCTTAATCAAATATTCTATTAATTTTTATATTCTTAATTAAATAGTCTGTTAATTTCATTCTCTAATTAAATAATACATTAATTTATTTTCTTAATTAAACTATTGATTTTACCATTTTAATTAAATAATGCATTAATTTTATTCTCAATTAAATAATCCACACTTTTATTCTCAAAGAATATACTAATTTTATTCTTAATTAAATAATTTTCACTTTATTCTCTCAATTAAATAATGCATTAATTTATTCCCTCTTTAATTAATCCATTAATTTGTTCTCTTAATTCAACAATGCATTAATTTTATTCTCTTAATTAAATAATCCCACTTTTTTATTCTCTTAAAGAATATACTTAATTTTATCTTCTAAATTAAATAATCCATTAATTTTATTCTCTTAAAGAATATACTAATTTATTCTCTTAATTAAATAATCTATTAATTTTTATTCTCTTAAAGAATATACTAATTTTATTCCCTTAATTAAATAATCTATTAATTTCTATTCCCTCAATTAATTTATTAATTTCTATTCCCTTAATTAATCTGTTAATTTCTATTCTCTTAATTAATCTCTTAATTTTTATTTCCTTCATTGAATGATCCATTAATTTTTATTATCTCAGATAATTTTATTTTATTTTCTTAATTAAATAATCTAGTTTCATTTTCTTAATTAAATAATCTAGTTTCATTTTCTTAATTAAATAATCTAGTTTCATTTTCTTAATTAAATAATCTAATCATTTTCTCTTAATTAAATAATCTAGTCTCATTTTCTTAATTAAATAATTCAGTCTCATTTTCTTAATTAAATAATCTAGTTTCATTTTCACTAACACCCAGTTTCATTTAATTAAATAATCTAGTTTCATTTTCTTAATTAAATAATCTAGTTTCATTTCTTAATTAAATAATCTAGTTTCATTTTCGTAATTAAATAATCTAGTTTCATTTTCTTAATTAAATAATCTAGTTTTCTAATTAAATAATCTAAAGTTTCATTTTCTTAATTAAATAATTCATAGTTTCATATTCTTAATTAAATAATCTAGTTTCATTTTCTTAATTAAATAATCTAGTTTCATTTTCTAATAAATAATCTAGTTTCAATTTTTAATTAAATAATCTAGTTTCATTTTCTTAATTAAATAATCTAGTTTCATTTTCACTAAATAATCTAGTTTCATTTTCTTAATTAAATAATCTAGTTTCAATTTCACTAAATAATTCATTTCATTTTCTTAATTAAATAATCTAGTTTCCTCATTTTCTTAATTAAATAATCTATTAATTTTCATTGCCATATTACTGCAGCACAACACCTTTAAAAGTTTCCGACCCCTGGTATAAGCGTTTTGTTTTTTCACCCTTAGGGGTCGAAAATATTCAGATTAATAGAACACTGGGTGAACGCGTTACAAATGTGTCACTGCAGGGATTTGCTTTGAGAGAGAAGTATATACACACAAAGTGATATTGCTTTAAAACGAGCTTTAAATTTTTAAGTGCTTAATCGTTATCTCAATTATATTCTTTTAACGTTTACATCGACTTTCACGGTGCTTTATTTTATTATATATCTTCCATTCACCAGAAGAAGTCCGACGGTACCGTTAGCAAATAACTGGAGCTGACCTCACAAACGGCCTATCCGATATACTTCTTTGAGGAAAATTTGACATTTCAAAGTAAGATCAAGACTTTTTATTTGACGCTATTTTTGGTCTTTTATTTATGCTAACAAAGGGTAAGATATCAATTAATAATTATGGTAATAACATCAGTCAACAAAAGCTAGTGGAACTACAAGGCTGGAAATATTATTGAGAACTACCAAAGCCAAATTCAATGGGGTTTTCAGCTCTGAACAAGCGGGTGTAATACGCTTGACATAATGCCTGATAGGGTAAAAGGAGAAAGTGAAGGTAACAAATATTGCTGTATCAGAATATCCAAGGACTGGAGGTAAAGAATTTAATAAAACCACCAAAATACAAAATCTTCAAATTGAAATCGAAAGCTTATGGTAGTATAGGCACTTCGTGGCTAGATAGGCTGAACGGCTGCTAATTTCACCGCCCATATGTATGATATCAGAAGGTATCTTTTAATAAGAACGTTTAGTGCACCAGCTAATCGAAGGTATATAATATGGTCGTATCATTTTGTTAATTTCCATTTACGTCTTGTGTCAGGATCCATGTTAGCAACATTTAATGCTCGTTAAATTACAGTGAAGATCAGTTGTAAAAATAACGTAACTTTATTACCTTTTCAACAAGAAATTCCAACTAGTTTAAATGAACACATATTAAGGTTGACTAGAAATTCAAGGTTAAAATCGTTATTAAAAGTAGGTTAAACAGAATGCTATCACCATTACCATAGCAGGAACTATACTGCCAAACTCGAAAGTTTATTAGAGACGACTATTGGTATTAACTGCTAGTCCGGCATAATCTAACTCGTCTCTGCTACGGCTCGATTAACACAAATCTTTAAAGCTGAATATCATATATACGTCAGCGACCATGCGCTGATGTAACAACGTTAACATTAACATCAACATAAACCAACACGCAAAAACCGAGTGTTGCCATGTCACAGTAGAATAAAGCGATAATCGTCTCCATGGTAATAGGAGCAGTAAGTAAAACCCCAACAACCTCAAGAAGTATGCAAGTACTTTAGATATAGTAATATATAAATATCAAAGGGCCCCTTTAGTTAAAACTGCCCGCATCCTAAAGATAGCACATGTATCTCAGCTCTTTGGGAAGGGAACCTGTGTTAGACAATTTGTCAAGACAATTTGTCAAGATAATTTGTTAAGACAATTTGTTAAGACATATTTGTCAATGAAGATGGACTGTGCGTGTATATTATGAAAAACAATAGTAATAATCAATTTCTAGTATTATGGTACGTTAAGTTGCCCATGGCTGAATAGAAAATGAGATTTAAAGTAAAGCTAATACAAAAATCATTTGCAATTTTACAAGAAAATGAGGAAAACGTGAAAATTAAGAATAAAGAAAAAAGATTCTTAGAAAAATGTCAATTCTTACTTTAGGCCAATTCTTGAGGAACAGAAGTCAGTGAAAGAAACTTATAATGAATATAGGTATATTTGTTTTATAAAGTAGGTATCAAAAAAGAATGCGATAAACTTATTGAAATAGTTGTGGAGGGGATCGGAATTTGAAGATAGAAGTTTTCAATTAGAAGGTAGTTGATATGCTTTTTCTGAAACTTGCATTTGCTCAATGTATTATCTTTGCTCATATGGGATAGGAGCCAAGAAACGGTTAAAGGAAAGCGAAGTATTTTCAAGCAACTTTGAAGAAAAGCAGAAGTTATTCTTTTACGTAAAAACAAGAAGAGGCGAGCAAAAAAACAAAAATAGCAATGCAAAAAAGCTTCGGAAGATTATTATAAAATAAGAACAAATTCATATGCAACAGAGAGGAAAAGAGAAATGATATTTGTTACAAATCGTCTATATCCTTTGGAATAAAAAATTACGAATCTATGATTTGTCACGAATACTGCAAACCAATTTCTATTGAGAGCATACACGAATTTGAATATGGTGTTTTGAATACATTCAAGCTTCGAAAGACACTCTTTTTTGTTATTTATTATATTTTTATTTATTATTATATGCTTCATAATTTATTTTTATGTGTTTTGTTATTTATTATATTTTTACTTATTATATTTTTACTTATTATATTTTATTTTATTATTATATATTAGATTACTTCTACCTTATTTTAAATGCAAGAAAGATTAGGAAATCTGACAACGTGTTTTATTAATTATAGTGGTAATTCTTCATATATAGGGGCGGACTGGGTCGCCGGCCCTGGGGCCGGTGCGCCCTCATGGGCGATAAGTCTCACGACTCTGAATAGGTAAGTAGTCGCGCCCTCCGAAAATCCAAGGTATGCGCCCTTTGAGAGGACCTACTCCTCCCCTGATTGTAACATTAAATACAGTTTTGTCTAATCTATGTTCTTTTAAAGCACTGGTTATTAAAAGGGAAAAAAAGGCATGCCATAAAGTCATAATAAATAAAAGGCAAGCTAGGATTGATACGAGGAATTTCGACTTACCACATTAAAAAAATTTTAATTCATAAAAGCAGAACATGAGAGCAGTTTTGTTATGGCGAATGTTTTGAATTTTTTAATTTCATTGAATCGAGCTTCGTCTGCAGGAGCGGACTGAGGACGTGCGCCCTCGTGGCCTATATGACTCGCGCCTTCTGACAATGAAAGGTATGCGCTCTTTGAGAGGACCCAGTCCGCCCCTGGATATATGTATCATCAACCACTGACCAGCTGCAAATATATAGGATTGTTTTCTTTAAGTAGTTGCCAAAAAACTCCTTATGATACTCATTAATATTTCTTATCGGCTCTGATAATAACCTCCTTGTTCTTCGTCTTCATTTCAACCGCCATTACTGTTGCGCATAACACTTTATTATATTCTATTCATCGGTGTTTCGTTATCGACAAAAGTATTCCATCCTATCTATATTCAGATATCGAGGAATTCATGTAAACTATATTTTCAAGTCACGTCATCGTTTGTATCTGTAATGACTGGGATATGAAACATCTTAAGATAAACTCCAAGCTCTTGCCCTGTTTTCTTTATCAGGACTCCTATTTATTAGACATGAGTTCGGGCTTAATTTTAAGCCAGAGCCCGATTATTATTATGATTCAATTTCTATATTATATACTATGATTCAATTTCTATATTATATATTATGATTCAATTTCTATATTGTCTGTTTTGATTCAATTTCTATATTGTATATCATGATTCAATTTCTATATTATATATTATGATTCAATTTCTATATTATATATTATGATTCAATTTTATATTGTATGTTATGATTCAATTTCCATATTGTATGTTATGATTCAATTTCTATATTGTATGTTATGATTCAATTCCTATATTATATATTATGATTCAATTTCGATATTATATATTATGATTCTATCTAGAAAAGTCAGTTTTCGGCTTCAGTTGCATCTGTCATAAGAGCCCGTCTCATCTCTACTATCTATTGAGATAGAACGGTCGTCCATAAAGATAAAAGGATAACCCAAATTTGAACTTAACTCAGTATTGGACTCATTTCTAGGAGTTCATTATTTCGTAAAACTACGTAACCTACCGATTACTCAATTAATGTCCGGGAGTTGGTTCCCTAGACCTTGAAAGGGTCAGATTCCTCTGAAAACTGTAGGTCCCAGTGGAGCACAACCCTTGCTGTCCTCGCACGTAAAACTTACACAAAATTAAACTTAACAAGTAAATGGGCAGAATATTTCTTAAGTAAAGGAGAGAAAGGAATTACATTCTAATTCCTATTCTTCTGAATTTTTATTAAGTACTAAACGCCCTGATTCTCTGCTCACGTCAGAATTTGTAGCTTGTATTAAATTCACAATTAAGTGGAAAATGTCAAAAGTTTTTATTATGTACAATTAAAAAATTCCAGAAAAGATTGGCTTTTAGAATTCATCTCTATATCTTGCCTATTGCTTCTTTGACAAGAAATATTATTAAAAATACGAAACATTAAAACTATGAAAAAGAGATACATAAAATTCTTCGATTTAATTACCTCATTTTAGTGAAAGTTTAGAGAACTGTGAAACGTTTTCCCAGATTCAAAACCTTTATGAGATTAAAACGTTAATAGGATTAAGATTCTGATTTTAAGATTAAATAAATTATTTTTTTTAACTTTTGACCTAAAAGGTTTTGCTTCCCAAAAAACCTGCAGGTCATGGTGTATCATGACCTTTGCTGCTCTTACCCCGTAAAACATAAGAAAATAACGTTCCATACATTTAATTTAAATTATTATTTATTTATTTTAATTTAAATTAAAATTATACAATAATGTTTTTCACATATGTAGCTCAAACTAGAGCTTTTTGTTTTTGGAAAAAAAGAGACGCTTTCCCCATCCTGGATTCGAACTAGGGTCCCTCCGTTTAGCCCGGAGTGTCTTAGACCGCTAGATGAATGAAGACAGGAAACAACGCTTTCTTTCTCCGTATATAAGGATGTATGATATTATTATGTATATGTATATTGTGTTATCCCTGTGAAGAGTAATAATATCTTACATCCTTATATACGAAGAAAGAGAGCGTTGTCTCTTGTCGTCGTTGGTCTAGCGGTCTAAGACGCTGCAGGCTAAATAAAGGGACCCTGGTTCGAATCCAGGATGAGAAAAGCTTATCTTTTTCTACAAAAAGCTCTAGTTTGAGCTATATATACGTGGGTGGCAAAAATTATTGTATAATAAATTCCCCCACGAAAAACTCACAAAAATCTCGCCCCGGAGGCTTTTCTGTGTTGACCATTATTTGGCAATTGTGTTATCCCTGTGAAGGGTAATAATATCTTACAATTAATATTCTCTTAAAATTTCAGATTAACTAAAGTATTCATTATAATACTTTAGTTAATATATGGAATTTTGTTGAGCAATATCAAGAAGGAAAGTAGGGGCAGTAGGGTTGGCCGAAAAACAATTTTTTTTACTATGCTCTATACCACTGAAAACTTGCTCCTGGTCAATACAAACAAAGTAAAAAATAAAAATTTTTAAATCAGTTGATATCTTCCGCTCACGCATCGCCTTCGATATTTACAAAAATTTACAAATTTTCAATGTTTTGGGAAGAAAAAATGATTTTTTTTTATTCCCTACAAATGATGAAATATGCATGATTTTATTATTTGATTGAAATTAAAGTAGTTTGATTTGCAAAGAATTTTTTTCTCAAAATATTGAAAATTTGTAAATTTTCATAAATTTCGAAGGCGATGCAGGAGCAGAAGATGTCAACTGATTTAAGTTTCTTTACCTTGTTTTTTATGTATTTAACAAGAGCAAGTTTTCTGCTGTTTAGCGAATAAAAATTGTTTCCAGCCCACCATAATAGGCAGTGTTGTCAAATGATTTTCAAGTTTCTTCTAATCATCAAGTTCATCTAGAAATTACAAAGTTATAATACTTGTAATTAGCATAATCTGTAAATTTACATCGTTAATTAGGAAATATTTCATTTTACCAGTGTGTAAAAATGAATATATTTATTTAAGTATTACTAGTTATGCCATTAATAATTAACCGTATTAAAGTTGGTATTTTTTTCTCAGCAGATGATGTGGTAATATTGGATGATAATATAATAATTGGATGCAAGGAAAGAATGATTTCACAGTGCCTGGTAGGATACGAAATTACGACTTCTTTGAATCCGGCTAAAGGCACTTCCAACTAAGCTTCAGATGACAGCTCATATTCTCTTCTGCGAGCGCATATAAAGCTTCTGTGTACACTAGTTTTGAAATGGGGCAGTACTTGGACTGCTTTTTAAACCAATCGACACCGTCGACTACGATGAGGAAAAAAATTCCAAACTTTAATATCACTTTTCGGGCGTTCGCTTCTTGGACGTCGATTTAATTAAAAAGCAGTCCAAGCACTGCCCCATTTCAAAACTCATCTATAGTGAAGCAATATACGCACTCGCAGTGGGTGGGGATGATCGATCGATCGTTTGCAGCTCAGTTGGAAGAGACTTTGGCCCGATAGCAAGAGGTCATGGGTTCGGTTCCCAGCAGGCACCGTGAAATCATTCTTTTCTTTGCTAACAATTTATCGTTTAATTAACTATATGTTTGTTTTCATCAGTTCAGATGAAACCAAGTTCCCTAGATCTTAATTTAATTTAGTTCTTATTTAACAAGAGCCACTGCGTCACAATCCTTTTAGATGTACCGGTTGTAACACACTTTATTAATTCATTGACTCCACGTATATCCCTAATCGACAGCATTCAATAGCTACTGTCTAGCAGGGCCGGCGACAGGGGGCAGCAGGTGTTGCATCCCGGGGGGGGGGCAGGATGAAGTCTAGGGGCCAACGCTGTCAAGGACCTATATTGTAGGGGTCCAGTCTCCCCCAGTGCCAGTCGGAAGGCCTGACAATTTTTTCTCTAAATCCAGATCAATAAGCGTTTGTACACTTTTAATGTGTAGTTTTTAATGAATTCTTCATTAGCCTGTCTCGATTATTAAAAAAATAAATAATAGTAGCTTGGGCTAGTTCCTTTTTTCAGCAGTGATCTTGTAAAATAATTAAGTAATAAGTAAGTAAAAAAAAATGCTTTCTTATTTCATACTTTCGTTCATTTTGGGGTTCAAACCCTTTCCCCCCCCAAAAAACAAAATGTCTATGCCACTGTCTAGGGAAGAAGTTGTGGGACCTGTCGAAGTGAGCCTCGGGGCCCGCATTGGCTCCCGGAGCCCCTGGTCTCCAGACAGTAGAAGACTGTAGAAATAGCATTGCCTGGTGGAGAGCAGCAGATTGTAGAAGTACGAGGATCAATCAAAAAGTTAATTGCACTCCTACGTAAAAATCTCAGTAAAACAGATATTTTGTTGAAACTTTGTGACAACAGTGCAGCGTTTTCCTACGTCATAAGCAGCAGCGGCTTCAACGTTTCGCAACGTTAGTTCTCTCACTAACACAGTCCTAAACATGTTTCGATATCTGCACATAGCGCAGATATTGGAAGTACATGAAGAGATTTGTTTTTTACCAGAAAAGGGGTGCAACTGTACTGAAATTTATCGGCCAAGTCAGCTCTCTAAAGGCATTGTGCTCCTGTGTGATAGTGTGAGACCGCATACGGCAGACCTAATAATGTAGGACGTCCTGAAACATTTCAGGTGGGAAGTGCGGGACGCCACCCCATCCTTAGCAAAGATCTTGCGCCATGCGACTTCTGCATCTTCGGTCCCACGATGCAAGAACTTGCAAAGTGACGATATCATTCGGATGACGAGGTTAAAGTTGCAACCCAGCAATAGTTACCGTTACGTTGGATGGAAGCTACTCGCAAGGCATGGAAACGCTCGTGTGACGCCTTGATAAATGTTTAAATAAAGGAGAAATTACATCAAAAAGTAGCTTTCGCCTTGTGCTTTTATGTAGGTAAAATATTGAACTGTAATTTCGACCCTGCTTCGTCTTCCCAAAGAGTGAAACTAATTTTTTGACTAACATATGTAGCACTATCTAGTAGACAGTAGTCGATATTTTCTAGCAGATGGTAGACGAAACTATCTAATAGTCAGTATTCCATATTGTTCAGTAGGCAGAATTTCTTGTCAACGCTATTGACTTGATAGTGAGTACCAGATTTTTTAAATTTCTTGCTGTGGCTTAATAAAAAGAGTTAGTGCAAAATTTATTAATATCAAGATTTAAATTTTCTATAATTGAATAACGAAAAGGAGGAGAAAGAGGATTAAAGAGGTTTTAATAGACCTAGATAGAAGATTCGGTAAAAGAGATGCGTTAGTTTTATTACACGTAACATGATAACAATCAAACATTCCAATTCCATCGACAAGCTTTTCATAAAGTAAATAAGTATAGGAGGATCATAAAGATAAATTTTCTCTGCACACCTGTACATAAAATACTAATATTAAAAAATTCAAATGTACTTTCTTGAACTCAGATCACGGTTTTTAACAACAAATAAGAATTTTAATTCTTGGTAAAAATATGAAACGCGGATAGTGAAGAAATAAAAGTCCAAGTGAGTAAATGAAAGTCCATATACACAGCGACGTATTAAACAAAAAGTTCCACTGATGTACGGATATTTGAAAGGGGGAAATAATTCAAAGGAATACTTTCTCAACTTCATCAAAGCTAACTTACCCATTTCAAGAAGAGAACCTCCTGAGAAATAACTTCTTTTGTTTTTACCTGGAGAAAGAGAATTATACAGCAGCCGGTCTCTCCTTGTTTCCTTTTTTGGTAAAATCTCTAAAAGGGTCATTTCCTGACTAAAAAAAAGGGGAAAAGGAACTTTTTTTTTGGAAGGCTAAATCTCTCGCCCCATAAAATTCCCTTCGCCATTTCCCTCTCCGGAGTTTCTTTCTTCCTTCTTTACTTTTGCAAACAGCTGGTCGGTTTTTTTCACGATAAAATGGGATTTAGGCTAGGCAAAACCAAACTGGTCACTTGTTTATCGGAAACAGCGTAAGCTTTTCCCTTTTCTGAACTTATGTCATTACTTATTTTAGTTAAGGGGAGGAAATGCGAAAATCGTTTTTTCCCTTTTCTCTGATTGAAAAACATGGCTAGGAGCGTCAAGAGTTCGTGTCTGGATTATTTCAACATGTATTTCACTCCATGCCGACTTCACCACCTTGCATTGTTTTTACGAGTGTGATGGAAAGGATGAAAGTGAAAATTGTGATTTACAACCAGTTACAGTAAAATCCTTCATTAGCGGACACCTGCCGGACAGAAAAAATTTTCCGTAAGAGAGGGGACATTCTGAAGTATCTGAAATATTACATTTTAATCATTTAAATACTTTATTTCGAAACTTACGTATTTTCGAAAACGTAAGTCAAATCTCAGGTAGCAAGTGTAAGCATTTGTTAAATATAACAAGTAAATTAACAACAAACATTATATATTAAAATAGGTTTATTTTGGGAGTTTTTTAAAAATTTATCTATAGCTGTTTTGCGGGTTTTACTGACAAGTCCTTCTCCTTCGAAATGCATTTAGTCCCAACTTTTCTGTCTTCACATTTCCAAGACAATGTCTTTAGTTTCACATTGGATTACATGGCGTGTGCAGTAGTCAAATAAACGATAAAAATAAACTTGAATTGCAATTGTTTTTTGCTGGTAACTGTTAATTAGTATCGCGAAGAGTATCACTATATAATTGATTCATTATCAAGTATTAATCATTTGAATCAACGAATCTCAATCAATTGCTACTTTCTGTTAATAAGAGAGAAAAATTTCCTTAACTTTTATCCCATTTATCTTTAGATTTCTGTTGTGAGAAACGCCTTTAGTGAAGGCGAAATTTCAAATGAATCTTGCCCATCCAGAGGTCACAGTCTAATAAATGAATCATAAAATCAGTATCCGTGTCCGAATCTGAGGGTGACCGCTAGCCCGAGGTCTAAAATATATTTCTGCAAATCATCTTCTGACATGCAATTTTTATCTGGCCGTAAAAACGGAGTAAATGGGCGGTATATAAGAATAAATGGGATTGAATTAAAATAAATTTTCCAAAAACTTCAAAAAAATCAATTTTCTCACGGATACTAAGCACCAGCTGCAAGTAAATGCATTGACGAGAGATATATAAGATACATGTAGATACATTGGGAAAAAAATGTTTTCGGAAGAATGAAAAGGAATTAGGAAAATAGCAAAATGGGTAGCGAAGTAAAAAACTATTACAAAAAACAGACATAGTAAAAAACGCTGTAATTACACGATATATTGTTGTTACGAATTTACAAATGAAGAATAAATGAAACAGTGGATATAAAATTGTTATTTTTTTCTTATTTAATGGGTTTGTATATATCACTTGCTACTATATCTGTTTTTTGCTTTTGGCAATGGTTTTCACTTTGCAACCCATTTTGCTGTTTTTCCTAATTCCATTTTGTTCTTGTCTAAATAATTTTTTCCCAATATATCTATTACCCAATATATATATATCATCATCATCATATTCAACCATTATCTATCCACTGCTGGATGAAGGTCTCTCCAAATGCTTTCCACACAAGTCTATCCTGAGCAATTCGCTTCCACGTCACCCCAACCTGTTTTCTTATTTCATCCACCCATCTAGTTTGAGGACGTTTTCTAGGTCTTCGGTGGTCTCTTGGAATCCAGTTCAGAATTTCTGTTGTCCATCGTTGATCAGTTCTTCTTGCAATATGCCCAGCCCATCGCCATTTCAGTCCTTTTACTTTAACAATGATGTCCTCTACTCTAGTTTGCTCTCTCACCCAAGTGTTTCTTTTTCGATCTCTCCTAGTTATTCCAAGCATGCACCTCTCCATGCTCCTTTGCGTTGTCTGTAACTTTCGTATTGCTCCAACTGTTAGACTCCATGTCTCTGATCCATAAGAGAGGACTGGCAATACACACTGGTTGAAGACCTTTCTTTTTAGACACAAAGGCAATTTCCCCTTCAGGATAAAACTGTTTCTTCCAAATGCACTCCAGCCAAGTTTAATACGTCTGTTGAGTTCTTTCATAATGTTGCCATCCATTGAAATCAGCTGGCCAAGGTAAATATATGAATCAGCAATTTCTAGCTCAATGTTGTCAACTTGTATTTTTGTTTTCTCTACGAAATTATTTATATACACAAAATTATTTTTATAAACATATTTCACCATGTCAATGTACACATCCTCAATGTCTGTTGATCTTAAAGAGTTGATGACTGCTGATGTTTTAATAGAGTCAAAGGCCTTCTCATAGTCAATAAATGCCACACACAATGGAAGTTCATATTCATGTGTTCTTTCAATTAATTCTCTTAATACTTGAATATGGTCCACTGTACTGAATCCACTTCGAAATCCAGCTTGTTCTCTTGGTTGAGCTGCATCTAATTTTTTCTGCAGGCGATGTGTTAGCACTTTTGTGAAGATTTTATAAATAGCAGGTAACAAGCTAATTGGTCGGTAATTTTTCAAATCCTCTTTATCACCTTTTTTATGCAAAAGAATTACTGTTGCAGAATCCCATTGGTTTGGTATGTTACCGCTGTTAAGGCATTTGGTAAAGAATTTTGCAAGTATATCTATTTTGCAAGTATAAATATATATATATATATATATATATATGGCCTGCAAAAGGGTTGCTGGTATCTAACTGGAAGGAGACCCACACGCTGAACGTATGTGACGATGTGTGGAACCGGCCGGGCCAGTAACCTAGTGTCCTACCCCGCCTTCAAGTGGTGCAGGCTGGGCTTTCTATTTATGAGGCAAATTAATATTTGCTGCACGGATAGAAAGGCGGAAGGGGAGGGCTAATTCACCAACCCGTCTAGCCAGCGTGGTGAAATGATGGCTAATTCCTCCATTATGCTAATACACCAAAAACCATGGCCCCTAGTCTCCAGGTGCTGGAGTGCTCCTGATCAAGGCAGCGGTCAGCGTGGCATGAAAGCAGGGGGTGCTAAGAATCACTGGAATGGCCCAGGCTGCCGTTTGTTATTGACCTTGGCTACGTTTAATGGACGATCCCTTGCTTCTGAAGCAAAACTTCAGGAATTGGAAGAAGAACTTGACAAGATCAAATGGGACATTGTAGGACTCAGTGAAGTTAGAAGAAAAGGTGAAGAGTTGGTGGAACTTAAAAGTGGACATTTGTTTTATTATAGAGGAACGGAAACTGGAAGAACAAGTGGTGTTGGCTTCTTAATCAACAAAAGAATTAAAGACTACCTTCTTGAAGTCGAAAGCACGTCAGATCGAGCAGCGAGGCTCGTTGTTCAACTAACCCAGCGATACCAACTTCAGATAGTACAGGCATATGCACCAACATCAAGCCATACCGACGAGGAGGTTGAGGAATTCTATGAAGAAATCAAACAGCTACATACCAAGGGGAAACAACACATCAAGCTCATCATGGGAGATTTTAATGCAAGAATTGGACAACAGGAACAAGGAGAGACATCGGTTGGTAAATACGGATACGGGGAAAGGAATGAACGTGGCGATCAACTCATAGAATTTGCCGAAGCTGAAAATCTTAGCATCATGAATTCATTTTTTAAGAAGAAACTACAAAGAAAATGGACATGGAAACACCCCAATGGAGGAACCAGCGAAATTGACTATATACTGGCAAACAAGAAATCAATTATTGAAGATTGCAGCGTACTGAACAGATTTAATACTGGAAGTGATCATCGAATGGTGAGATGTAAAATGCACTTAAATACTAAACTAGAAAGGCAGAAGCTCATTAGGAAACAAGTATGTAAGAGGGTGGATTTAAAGAAATTAAAAGAAAATACCGAGGCATTCAAGTTGGAATTAAAAAATCGCTTTTCTGCACTGGAAGGACTTATTGAAGAAGTTGACATCTCAGAAGCAAATGAAAACATTGTTAAGACAATAATTGAAACTGCTGGGGAAATTGGTGGTGTAATATGTAAAAAGCAGAATAGCAAATTATCTGAGAAGACGAAACAACTCATGAAAAGGCGAAGACTTATGAAGGTGGACAATCAAAATACCAGTCGCAAGATCGAGTATGTAGAACTTTGCAAAACTTTGCGCAAAAACATGAAAGAAGATATAAGAAAATTCAATTGTGAGTTAGTAAGGAAGGCCATTGAAAGCAACAAGAGCCTTAGGGTTGTTAAAGGGAGTTTGTCTATTGGGAAGAAACACATCATTGCATTAAAAGGAGAGGATGGCACTGTAACAAGAAATAGGGAAGAAATACTTAGAAGAGTTGAAGAATTCTACAGAAAGCTGTATGAGGGAAACAGTGGATTAAACGAAGAC
>QLNU02014176.1:69056282-69120513 GCA_006491805.2 Dysdera silvatica
AAGAAATAACTAAGATAAATTAAAAAGTATTATTTTATCCTCTCTCTCTCTCTCTCTCTGAACTTTTCGTATTCTACACGATATGTCCAAAATAAATTAATAGATCTCTCTACCCAAAAAGTCGCAACCTTAGCTCTTTAAATGCAGATAGAATATAATAATGATTGCTTCCTGTTTCTTAATAACTACATTAGCCTATCTAATTTCTTTCTGGAAAATTGCAATAAAATATACTTTGTAAAGAAAAAATCCTGACACCCAGAAAATTTTTCTGACACTAGCAGAACGTAACATACAGATATCTCTTAACTAAAAGCGCCGAGAACCAACGTAGGCCCCAGGTTCATTTCGAAGGGCCCCCTTAACCCTTACACTGGGTAGTGGCATAGATTTTTTTTTTTTTTTTTGCGGAAGAGGATTAAACCACCAGATGAACAAAAATTATGAAACGAAACGCATTTTGTTTTGTATATACTTAATTATTACATAATTATTTTGCAAGATCCTTGCTAAAAGGGGAAACTAACGTAAGGTGCTATAACTTTTTTTGAACAATTGTGACAGACTAATGAAGAATAATTAAAAAGCTGTAAATCTCGTGAAATTTCTCGGTTGTACATTATTATTTTTAAATAAAAAAGCAAGAATATCGTATTAAAAATATTTGGGGGCTCGCCCACATCATAGGTGCTTGCCAGCGCGGGCTCCTAAACTTCAATCGGAGCTCCGCGCTGCAGCCTCTTGTCGGCCCTGCTCTTAGCTAGACCATCAAATTATAAAAACTGCTCAACCAATTTTAATAACACATTCTGTTGATATTTTATATACATTCTTTCTTGATTAATAGCATTAAGAAACCATTGGTATAAACAGCTCTAGACAACGTATCCCCATCTGTACTTTTCAAACTTCTTTCTTTCGTAACTCTTTCTACCCTGCGGTGGCGCAGTGTGGTAACGCGTTCTCCTATTGCGCGGCTAATCCGGGTTCGACTCCCAGCAGTGCAAAAAGAACGCTTACTCAGAGATCTCATAAAGATCGCACTGCTCACTGTAGTCCGGGGTTTGGTTCCCTAGGCCTTAAGAGGTTCGGATTCCTCGGAAAACAGTAGGTCCCGGCGCAGCATGACCACTGTAGTCTTTGAGCCGTAAAACCAAAAAACAAACAAACAAACATAACTCTTTCTATTAACCTCACTTTGGTCGTATCGGCGACAGCCCAGCATGTAGAATAGAACGACGCAGTTTCAAGATGTTATTACGTATAGTTTCAAGAGGGCGTCCATATCCGTCATGAGAGCAAAGGCAGGTCCCTTCCTTCAGATGATAAGCGTTCGGTGAGGTTTGTTCGATAACACAAGCTTCCACAACAATGATGACAGCTTTGCCATCGACAAAGCAGCTACTTACTGCATCTTTTGTAGTGCCCCAGTTCTATTGCAAGAAGGCTGGTAGAAGCTAGAATCCGAAGTTAGTATCCGTTATGGCGTCTATCACTAGTTTCTCGGCATCGGCAGTAAAGCTTACATCGGTATCGCGTTCGCGATGCATGAAATGTATTGCATTGAAGTCGTATTGGGTGTATTAAGCGATCAATCATAGGTTTTGCCTAAATCGGATGACCGGAAAGTTTGTATGTGGGGTAGATCAGACTAGCGCTTCACATACCACATTAATGTGAAGCGACAAATGTCTTACACTTGGCGTTACCGCTTAAGTAGCTATTTTCAATAATATTCAGCCACCTTTAATGATCCTTTATATCATTTTAATGGCTTGATGATACGTCGTCGATGTCTTACGCCCTGTTGTACTGGGCATTTTGTTGAACCTATCAAAGGCAATCTTTTAACAAGATAATTCGTAGTCGCATATATTGAACGTCTTATAACGTATCGTTGATTAATGACAAGTAACAATAACGTTAACATTCAACATTTTATTTACACCAGCGTCTGTACATGAATTGCCGAACAACGATAACAGACATGTGCTTTCTAGGCTTAGCGGTAGAGTGAAGATTACAGGGAGGACTGCACTCCACAGGAGACGACCGACAACTGGCTGCCTGGCCGAGATACTACCACCACCTAGCGTTGAACTTCTATTATGGGCCAGCGATGGTGGTATGGTGGCTCCATCTGTTGTTAACAGCCGTGCGCTATAGTACTTCCCACTTTCAAGAAAGATACCTAGCGGGGAAATGCACATGGCTTCCTGAACTAGTGGCGTGTGCTGTAGTCATGGCTGCTGGCGGAGCTTAAGCTGCATGAGTTACCGGTGGTGGGGTGACGTTTGGAGGTATGGTTTCATCCCGGAGTGAATGGCATGCTTTAACACTGTCTATGGAAATAGTCGTTGGTCGTCCTCTGATGTCAAAGGTGTATGTTTTATCAGTTTCGCTTATTATTCTGTGAGGTCCTTCATAGGGCGCGTCAGTAGTGGGCTAACACAGTCCACTCTAATGAAAACATGTGTTGCCTTCTCCAATCCCTTGTCTAGGAAAATGGTTGGTTTCCTATAGGAGCGTGGTGGTGTTGGGCGGCAGTCTGCAAAAAATCGTTTAAGTTTTTTTACTAACTCGGTTTGATGTGGTACATCGATGCCCGGGTTCAAAAATTCTACCGGAATTCTTAGAGCTTGGTCGTACACCAATTCACACGGAGCAGCTCCTATGGTGTCTCGAACCGTAGTGCAAAGTTCGGGAAGTACAGCTATGAGGGCTGCTACCCAGTCTGGTTTCTCGTTTAATACAGCCATGCGGGCTGCTTTCAGTGTTCGGTGAAACCGTCCTACCATCCCGTTTGCTTGTAGCTGGTAGGCAGTCATGCGTTGTCGTCTGAACCCAAACTGCCGGCTCAACTCATGGAATAGTTCGGCTTCGAACTGTCGTCGGCGGTCGGTCACCACTGTAGACGGAACACCAAAACGTGCGACCCACTCTCTGTAAAAGCCTTCAGCTGGTGATGTTGCTGTGATGTCAACGATAGGAGTGGCTTCCATCCACCTTGTGTATCGATCCACCATTGTTAGGGGGTATCTATAATTTTGTGAAGGTGGCAAGTGTCCAACTAGATCTATGTGGATGTCTAAGAAACATGCTTCCGGTATTGGGAATTGCTTTAGTGGACTACAGTTGTAGCTCGTGATTTTCGAACACTGACATGGCCCACAACTTCTTGCCCACGAGCGAATGTCTGCCCGTAGAGATGGTCAAACATATTTTGATGCCACCAGCTTAGTGGTTGCCCTAACGCCTGGGTGGGTTTGGTTATGTAAACGCCGTAAGATTTCCTGTCTGAATACCTGTGGTATGTAAGGTCTATCTACTGCTGTGGATTGATCACAAATGTGTTCAGGCTACTTATGAGATGTTGTGGCAATTAATCTGCTTCTTGAGCTTCCGCTAACTCACTGAAGAAAGCACTGTCAGTGATGGCTATTGCAGAGATGCGTGTTAGGGCATCTGAAACCACATTTTCGTCACCCGGAATGTATCTGATATCCGTTGTAAACTGGCCAATAAACTCCAAGTGCAGGAGCTGACGTGGAGATGATTTTTCTGTGGATCGTTGGAAAGCTGTCACCAATGGTCGCTGATCCATGAACAACGTGAACTGTCGTCCCTCGACCATTGGCCGAAAATACTTGATGGCGGAATATACCGCCAAGAATTCCCTATTATAAGTGGAGTATTTTTGTTCTGTTGGAGATACCTGTTTTGAAAAGAAACTTAATGATCGAATGTTAGACCCTTGTTTTTGCTGAAAAGCTACTCCTATTGCCGTTTGGGAAGCATCTACTGTAAGGAATAAAAGCGAGTGGGCTTCCGAATAAATCAAAATAATAGATTTTATGAGCTGTTCTTTAAGTTTTGGAAAGCTGTCCGAGCGTCCTCTGACCAAACCACTTCCCACTTGTCTCTCTTGATACTTCCAGGAATCAGATTAAAAAGTGCTTGTTGAGTGCATGCAGTGTTTGGTAGGCATCTGCGATAGAAGTTTATTATTCCCAGGAAACGGCGTAACTCATGTAGTTTGGGGTAATGGAAAGTTTTTTATTGACGTTATACGTACTGATGTTGTGCGAATACACTCTGGTGAGACAGTATAACCGAAAAAATGCACGTCAGTCTTTCCGAAATCGGATTTGACTACGTTCAGCTTCAATCCGTATGAGTTTAGGTTCTTGAAAACCGTTTTCACATGCGGTCTGCGAGTTTGTTTATTCTCTTCTTTCCTCTACTGTAGGGCACGGCTGTTAACAACAGATGCAGCCACCATACCATAGCCAGCTCATAATAGAAGTTTAACACTAGGTGGAGGTAAAATCTTGGCCAGGCAGCCAGTTGGCGGTAGTCAACTGTCGAGTGCAGTCCTCCCTGTAATCTTTCATCTAGTGCTAAGCCTAGAAAGCACGTGTCTGTTATTGTTGTTAGCTGATAAAACTGCCTGCACGTTTCTCGAAAGTCGTTGGATTCACAGCGACTTCAGCGCATCCTCCGGCAATGCTTCCTTAGCGAGGTCGACCGTTGTCCTGAGCAGTTGTGACGGTTTTCGATTGCCCAAATGGATATCTGTAAGCAATGTTTTTTACTTATTTTCATCACTTTCTGCAAATCGCGCAATTAATGCTTTTTTATAGCCAGATAGGCTTCAGTTGCCGGCGGTGCACATACGGTATTCGATACTTGCTCGAAAGTTTTGCTATCTAAGGCCGCCACTACACAATTAAATTTCTTTGGATCCTGGGAAATTCCAGAAAGCAAAAAATTCGCTTCGTGCTGGCGAAAGCACAGTTCGGAAAGTTGTGGCCAGAAAGGTGGTAATTTTACCGCTACGCGGAAAATCCCCGCCTCCCTGGCGCGGCCATCGCCGCGGTGGCAGTCGAATCACATGGTGCCGCTTCTGTTATGTTCGAACATTCGTTTTCGGACGTTGCCATGCTTTATGGAATTCGATTATATAAATGTTAGCTTAATGAAAATAGGCTTACTGCTTGCTGTCTTGTGCATTAAGTCGTGGCGACTCGATGTTGCAAAACGCGGAGCACATGGTGAAAAGCAGATTTGTGGTTGAATAATTTTTTTTCTTTTCGACGTCGAAAACACTGAGTACGCGGGGATTTGCCATTAACAGAAGAAGCACTTGTACTTAAACGTTGATGACACGCACGTGTTAAAGCATGGAGCACATACTGAAGCACTGAGCATGTGGTAAAGCATGAAACATGTCGGATATATGGAGCACTAGTCATTACACAAATTTTTTTATGAACACACGACCCGTATTGTAGACACACCAATTTGGATTCCTACGTCCATCGATAAGGCTTGAAGCATTGATTTCCGTTGAAAGGCACTCGCGTTTTCACGTAATTGCAACTGATGGCGAAAAGTTTTTTGAAGAAAAAATCACATCCAGTTCACCAAATATAACGCATGGTTGATTTAAGACGAGTAACAATAACGTTAACATACATGTGCTCTCTAGGCTTAGTACTGGAATGAAGATTACAGGGAGGACTGCACTCGAAAGGAGACGACCGACAACTTGTTGCCTGGCCGAGATATTACCACCACCTAGCGTTAAGCTTATATTACGGGCCAGCGATTGTATGGTGGCTCCATCTGTTGTTAACAGCCGTGCGGTACACAGTCTCTAGGGAATGTCTTTCCAGTGGAGAAAAAGAGACGCTTTCCCCATCCTGGATTCGAACCAGGGTCCCTCCGTTTAGCCCGGAGTGTCTTGGACCGCTAGACGAATGAGGACAGGAAACAACGCTCTCTTTCTCCGTATGTAAAGATGTTAAGGTATTATTACCCTCCGCAGGGATAACACAATTGCCAAATATGGTCAACACAAGAAAGCCTCCGGGGCGAGATTTTTGTGAGTTTTCGTGGGGGAATTTATTATACAATAATTTTTGCCACCCACGTATTAATTAGCTCAAACTAGAGCTTATTGATTTTGGAGAAAAAGAGACGCTTTCGAATCCATATTTGGCAATTGTGTTATCCCTGCGGAGGGTAATAATACCTTAACAAACTGGTTGTAGTTTGAAACAAAATTTCACCAGAGTATGTTTTCTTATTTGAACATTTATTGAGAAATTCGACATGGAAACTATTCCTCAATATTTTATATATAATTTTAGTAGAAAATAAATTTAATATACAGTGTCACCTCCCGTAAAGGACACCGCTGTTAAAGGGACGATTCTTCCAGTCCCTAGTATATGTGCGTATCAACACATGTACCTCCGAAGAAGGCACAACTTTATTTAAGGCACAGAGGATATCTGGTTCCGTGGATGTCCTTTATTGGGAGGAAACACTGCATTTTGTCATTATGGGTAATATTTCACATTTAGTCACTTACACGCGATTGAAACTTTTTATTTTTTGCAATTTCAGTATTTTTTAAATTAAAATGACTAATAATGATAATAACCTGAAATCAATTAATAGTTTTACTAGGTAAAAGTACCAATATATATCATATAATCTTAATGAGGTAGTCTTAATAGCCATAGGTTTTACTCTTGCCGTTACCAGAACTCTGTTTTTGGAAGATGACTCGCAAACCTAAGCTGAAACGTGAAATGATTTAAATATGTGTACAGACCCTCCAAAAAAAAACATGTTAATTATATTAACCATAGACCGTGACTATATGACCGATTAACTATAGACCGTGAATGAGAGAGAATTGAGATTAAATCCCCTCTCTCTCTCTCTCTCTCTCTCTCTCTCTATTTGAACAATGGTATTGGCAGCAAAATCAAATTCCTGATGAAAAAAAAAAAAATTCTCTATCAAGCCCCTCCCTTATTTTGAATTTCCGTGTAACAATAGTTTTCATAATGAATGAGCTAAAACTGTGTACAGTTTTTAGTAAATTTGAATTTCCAATTATATACAGAAGATTAAAAAAAGGGCATCTTTTTCGAGTAATATTTTGTTATAATTATAGTTCTGTATTAATTGCTATTTTCCGGACTATTTATAACTTTCTTTTATTTTTATTTATGGCTAAGTTTAACGTTGAAATGGGTTATACATAATATATAAATTAAATTACAGTTATGAATGATGTGGTGATTCGTTTCTCCGTATTTTTTTGTGATATGTGGTTTCTGCATATAGCTTGGAACTTGGCGAGTTCTCCTTGCTTTAGGTTGCCAGTTTCAGATGTAATAAAACGAAGGCGTAAAGCACTTTTTCTCTTTTGCGTTGCTGTTGAAATGTCATACGCAATTTAGGAAACAGACATCTAAAGTGGGTCTCTTGTATATACGTGGAGAATAATGTGTTCTTGCAAAGGTGAATACAATTTGCACTAAAAGTATCTGCCACATGCAGAGTGTGTTTTTAGTATGATAATGAAAAATGAAAGGTTTCTTATCTCTTAAAAGTTACCTGCGCTAAAATTCTCGCTATTTTCCAGTCTTCCAAAATGTAATTTTTTTTTTACCCAACACCACTTTCTAGCTTTTTAGCCATTAGTGTTCTAGCGGCCCAATATTGGTTTGACAAGTTAAAAAAACACAATAAGGATTTCCTACAGGACTGTTGTTCATAATATTTTGTAGACTGGAATTTGAAAGAAGATAGTTTCCTATCATTAAACAAGTCTACATAAGGGGCGTGTAGGTTAATTAGTTAGGTTAAGTCGATGGAGATGTTGGTGTAGGTAGTTATTTACATTCGTGATTCTGAAACAAGCCTTCCCTTGAAATTCTTTTGTTTGTTTGTTTGGCTTTTTTATGGCGCAAGAGCATCTGGGCTATACTGCGCCAAGAAATTCTTTTGGCATTGTGTATTTCAGGAGATAGTCCCAACTTTTCCCAGTGACTTTATACGTGTGTTATAATCTCCTTTGGTATTTTAAATTAACTTTGATGATTCTTTAAATGTTTGGAATTCAACTCAACGGTTAGGTTATTGCAGATATGATCGTAATTTGGCAAGTTGGCCTGCCTTCTTATTACCAAACACATTACGATGACTTGGGATTATCCATTGGATTCATTTGCCTCTGTCAATTTCCAAGCTTATTGACTCTCGACAGCACTGTACTCTTTCAACGTCGAGATGTGAGTGCAGTGATGGCTGCTTGTGAGTTATTTAAAATAACTATTTTTAGAGCAAGTAACACTAGCATCAATAGTCAAAGCAACTGCAGCCGCATCTCCATTAAAGTTGTCGCGGTAGGCTCCCTCTACACTATGTCGTGAGAAATATATATGTAAAGAAACACGAAATTAATTTCAAAATTTAAAACAACATATATAAGTTAGTTAATGTTTGGACTGAAAAAGCACACACGTATATATACGTATACGCACACATACACAACACACATATAATAAAAGAGTAAGAGACCGCATCTGGGAACAACCGTTTCAATCACATGTTAAATGCTTTAACCTATTGAGTTATAATCTACGCTCAAGCTGTATTTTCTTTGGTCCATACAAATATTCTGGCTCTAGTTCTTGGAGGAAGCTGACGCACGGCACATTGCTCTTTCTTTTCCTTCAGTTTTCACTTTTATTTTTTATTTTTTTCTCCCCTTCTTCATCTTAACTCCAAGGTTTTGCCTTACATGGATGGTTCGAATTTAATCGGTTTAAATTCTTTTTACTGATCCTGCTCTCCGCCACTTCCCTACTTTCTCCCTCAACGGTTTTACTTGCAATGGCCGGGTGTCTGCTTCCAAAGAATGTATAGGAATTTCTTGGCAGTATGTTTTTCATCCTGGAGTCCGTGGCTACCTCTGCTCATCTTTTTTATTTCGTGTTCGTCCTTTTCGTCAATGGTGCCTCTACTGTTTTGGCTGTTGACGTCCTTCGCTTGCCGTTCGGATCCTCCTTGCCGCCTTTGCCTCTTTATTCGCGCCTGCTTGTTTCTACTGTCTGGTGTCCTGCTCGTTCGGCCTGGTTTTCTTCCACCACTTGCAACTTCATCATTAACCGTCTGTGGTCCTTCTTCATCAAACTTCATGAGGTTCGCCCTGCCTTATCTCGATGCTTGGAACAACGTCAGGCATCAACTGATCCCTTCATACCCCATCACATTGGAAGGCAGAAGCGGTGTTTCTTCTCTATGGTTTCGCCATAATCTCGTATGAAAATACAGTCTGCCAATGAGGACAACTTTTGCAGTCATCATTCTGCATAAAAATCGTCATCATCATTGGTCCATACAAACACACCAAAGGAAGAGGGGACCTCTTCCTTTCCTGTTCCTCTTCCTTCTCAGGGGGGACATTTAAATATTACAAATCAAATACAGCGCAAACTGTATCAGGAGATCACAAGTGTAAAATATACACGATTGGACAATAAAATGGTTACACCAAAAAGGCGGAACGCAACAAAAGCAAAATTTGCAGGAAAGGTACAGCATGCTGGTATATTCAAATGATTAGTATTTCAACACATGCTCGCAAAACAGGTAGGAATAATGTCACCGGCAATCTGTATGAAAGGGAAGATGGTAAAGCGGGTTTTTCATACGGAAATCGCATTCGCACGTTGGTTGCTTGTGTAAATGTCGTGCTATGCCTCGTGTAAGAAGAAGGAATGCTTATAAGATATTATTACTTTTCTCAAGGCTAACACAATTGCCAAATACTGGTCAATACACGAAGTCTCCGAGGCTAGATTTTGTGACTTTTTTTTAACGCTTACCAGCACGTGTCAGGTTTTAATTGCGGTAAAATTGTAGCCTACCAGGACTGCGGTTTATCGTTCCGCGCTATTGCTTTCCACGTTCGTCGAGGTTACTTGACTAGCTTGAGAATATGGAATCGGTGGGTCCATGAGGGACATACAAAACGCCATGCGGGATCTCAGTGACCACCGGTCATTAATACCCGAGGGAACAGACATGTTATCCGCACGGCCTTGTTGGATCGTACAGCTACTTCATGTATCCTGAGTCTGGAACTTGATCGTTTTCAGGACAATAAGTGTTTGCACGGACAGCGCGACGAAGTTTGCAGCACCACGGATTGTCAGCACGACGACCGTTATTGCAACTTCCCTTGACGCTGTAGCGGAGACAGGCACGCTTGCAATGGTGCATTCAACAACGAACATGACATAGGAGTGCCATTACGTCGTCTTTTCAGACGATTCCTGGTTCTGCCTACAGCAGAATGATGGCCGTATTCGTGTGCGGAGGCACCGAAGAGAAAGAATATTACAAGCTTGCACTCGCCATTGTCATACGAACTCAGCATCGAGAGTGATGGCATGGGGTCGAGGGTGATTGGGTATACATCCCTATCACCTTTTGTTCACATAACTGGTAACTTGGATTGTCGGCGTTACATTTCTGATGTATTTAGGCCCGTGGTTGTGCCCTATCTTCGAGGCGTCCGTCACGCTAGGTTTCAACAAGATAATGCACGACCGCACGTTGCCCATGATGTTCTGACCTTCCACGCTACAGAGGGTGTTCGATTGTTGCCTTAGCAAGCACGTTCTCTACATACCTCACTTATAGAAAACGTCTGGTCAATGATTGCCGAGAGACTGGCACGAAACCAGTAGGATAGATGAATTCTGGCATAGAGTTGAAACTGCATGGACTAATGTATACGTACCTACCATTCAAACTCTGTTCGATTCGATGCTCAGGCGGATTAGAGTTGTTATTGCTGCCAAAGGTGGTTTTCTTTGGGTGCTGATTTCTGCATGTTCTATACCTCAAAATTACTTACAATTTCAATCATTTCTTCCGTTCATTATACTATATGTGTGTAGTAAATATAATCCTGCTATTTACTTTCCTTCCTGGTGTAGCAATTTTAATGGCCAGCAGTGTATATTAAATAGATCCGTTTAATGATGAAACAAACATATATATTTACGCATATATACGTTTTCTTTTTTCCTCAGTAAATTAATGTGCTATAAATATATTTTTATATATCCATTTTATTATACACATATATAATGTATATAATAAAATGGATAATATAATTCGAGTAGTGATTATTTAATATCAACATACAATTTTTTTTCGTGCACATTTCATATATAGTTAATATATTCTATATATTTCATATATAGAATATATTAACTTCTTTACTGCTTCGCTTATGCTATTTGTAAAAGTCGTTTCCAAATATCGGAAGAACATTTTTAAATGTACTTTTTTTCGGCAAAAATATTTTTTCGTTACTTATATCGGATATTATAATACGTCGCCGTCGGAACGGCCGTACACAAATCTGTATTAAGGCAGAAGTTGAAATGTATCCTCATTATTTTCGGTTCTTCGAAATTTATGCGCATTTCCTTCAAGTTCTTAGGTCCAATTTCAATTTCAAATACGTTACAGATGCGGTCGTTGGGCGGTTTCGGGCGATGCGTATTTCATAAATATCATGTTTTTAAAGCATTTACGGACATTGGTGCTCAAATTTATTCTGACTTATAGGCCAAGAAGATGCGCCCCCTGCTTCACTTTACTGGAATTTCTGATATTTTGAGACGATTTTGGAAAATCTCGTCCCGAATATTTTCCACATGCACTGAACAGAAAAATATTTTCGTTTTGTCCGCATTTAAGAATATTTACGCTTGATTAATAAAAGCTTCTATCTTCATGGCAAAACAGTAAAATTGATATTACTGACAAAACGACGACAGTAATTTTTATGGCAAATTATTGTTTGCAATTTTTTTATGGTAAATCAATGATTGCAATTTTTATGGCAAATCAATGACTGTAATTTTTTTATGGCAAACTAATGATTGTAATTTTTTATGGCAAATCAATGATTGTAATTTTTATGGCAAATCAATGACTGTAATTTTTTATGGCAAACTAATGATTGTACTTTTTTGTGGAAAATTAAGGATTGTATTTTTTTATGGAAAATTAATGATTGTATTTTTTTATGGAAAACCAATGATTGTAATTTATTATGGAAAATTAATGATTGTAATTTTTTTATGACAAAATATTTAACGTTTTTCATGAAATGTCAAACATTTTAAGCAAAATGTTTCCGATTTCTTTCCATTGAAGAACAATAGTTTCCTAATAGTTTTTATCTTCACATGTTACACTTATTTTACTCGCGTTACTCACCTAAACAGGTTGCTTGAAATATTATCAAATATTCATTCGAGTAACTCTTATAATAACTGATGATGTGGTATAATTAGATGATTAAATACTCGCGAAGAAAATAATGCTTATTCGGTACCTGGCGGGACCAAACTCATATCTTCGTGATTGCCGGTCAAGTGCTCTACCGATTAAACTACAGGTGTCGATCATTCCTTCACCCCCTGCGAGCTCATATAAGGTTTTCCCTGAGGACAAATTCTCGACTGCCGAAGATCATTTCAAGAAGACAGGTTCTTGAGTCTCTTCAAGAAGAAAGACAAGTTCTTGACCTCTTGACCGGCCGACCTACCGACAGACTGGATGGATGGATGGATGGATGGATGGATGGATGGATGGATGAGAAAAAAAATGTTTTGGAGTCAACCGCAGTAACTAACGTGAGTTTTTTGAATATAATCACATCACTCGTTTTTCTTTCATTAATGGGATTCTCCTACTTTGCCTGATTATGTCTTGTGCATTGAGTATCGATTACACTGAATATCTATTATATACTAAATATGTAACTCAGTAATGGTATATAATGCCATCTTCGCCTTGATTTTATAAATAAAGTTTATTATTATTATGTGGTAAAAGTCGCCCCTGTACCCTACGGCTTCTATATCCATATACAGGGGAAGTATCATGGAAGGGGTAAATGTCGGTTTAATCCAGAAATTCTCATCCTGGGGTACGCGGTGGACCGGTTGGGGGTATGTGAAAATAATATTAGTAATGACTAAAAAATAAGAAGTTAAAAATGAAAACACTAAAGAATAAGAAGTTAAAAATGAAAACACTAAAAAATAAGAAGTTAAAAATGAAAACACTGAAAAATAAGAAGTTAAAAATGAAAACACTAAAAAACAAGAAGTTAAAAATGAAAACACTAAAAAACAAGAAGTTAAAAATGCAAATGCAAAAACCAAATGATAGAGTTTTGTTTTACAAAGAGACACTTACCTGAAAGTACAATAAATAGCCCACTCGCGAAATGCGGATGTATTGAAGAAAGTGGTCCATTAAATTTGTAAAAGTTTTTATTAATCTTTTAGTGGCCAATGTTCCATAAATGGATCATAATTTAATTTTTTTTTCACCAATTGAAATTAATGAAATGATAATTTATTCAATTAAATAAAAGATTGAAACATATTCCTGAATTATTTCAAGAATATCTGATCGTTGTTATTTTTATGAATTTTTGAAATTGTTCATTTTGAGGCAGTTCTACCTTCTCATCTTAAGCATTTTCTTTTTTTTTTTACTTCCTCTTGGAAATATTAACTGTCAATTTTTCTTAAGATTTACAAAAGATTTCAGAATAGTAAATTAGCAACGTTCTGAAATTTTCAGTTTCTTTTAAACGCTTAAGTTTTCTTTCCATACGGATTGAATTTCATTTCGGTTCAGAATTTTATCTTGTTCTTTCGGGTTGTCAATAAAATGGAAAAAATATTTCGAACAGTTGAAGAAGCTTTGGATTATTTTAATTCTTTGATTCAGAATTATTAATTAATTCGGAGGATCATTGCCATATTTTTCAATTGTCGTATGTCGAGAACTATTGACTTCCAGATGAAGTAGATATTGACGAAAATGAACTTGAAGTCGCTCATATGTCTGATGTTAGTGGGCAGGTGAGTCTACTTTGAAAATCTCGCCCCATAGGACATTACTAAGCCCCTATGTCTACTCCTACTTCTTATTATGAACCATCTACGTCAATAATATTCTCATCAACGACACAATCTCGTTCAAAAAAAAAAACAAGCACTAAAACTTGTCAAAAAAAAAGAAAGATTCCAAAATGGAATGACAAAACTGCTTTTGACAACAATAGTGCGACAGAAAAATGTTTTTTATCTATGCCCCCTATTTTTTCTGGATCCTCTTATGATTACATGTATATTTGTCAGACTTGTAAATAAAAGGAGTTGAATGTTCACCTCTCTATTGGAGAAATCTTGACATTAACCCGATGGGGGGACAAGTAAAGTTGTCGAACCAACAATGTCTCTGATTTTAATACTTCCCTTCCTCCACTGGGGAATCCTGTGTGCGAGCCTGATGTATACATGTATGCATCAAGATTTACTAATAGAAGGTAGAAAAATTAAGAAAGAGGCAAGTAAAACAACTTCACTTGGCTCCTATAATGCTATATGTTTTTTTAAAATTGGGGGGTTGGAGGGGGTGCTATCCCATGTATGACCTTTACTATACGCGCAGATGAACACAGACGTTTTTACGAACACAGAAATTTAGATATTACGTACGCAGGAAGTTCATAAGGGGGTTATAGGCTCAATGGGGGTTTACAGATCTACAACTCACATATTCCTATATTAAATATACAAAATTTCATTGCAATGGTGGGTTACAACCCTCATCAACACCCCCCTGCCTGCGCCAATGACCTTTATATATACGTGTATGTTTATATATATGCATGCGTACATACATATTTGTTTGTATTATATGTTCTGTTTGTTACCACATTGAGTTTTAAATGTACTCTCAAATTTTCATCACTTTGTATAATCAGTAGTGGCCAAAGTTCCACTTCTGGAACATGATGGAAAATGATGATAATCATTAAAAATTTTTTTTTGATTGTATATGTAAGTTGAACAATTAGAACACGGAAAATAAAGCAAAAACCAAAAATATAGTGAGATATAGGAGAGGACTTTAACGGATTAAGGCAGTTCAGCAAATTCCAGATTACTAAAAACTTTGTGTGAAGAAGTGGACTGCCTTCATACTGCAGTGAAAATTGGTTATAACGATCTCCAAGGGATGGTGCAAATTCGGTTGTTATAAACGATAATTTTTAAAATCAGGGTACAGTTCTACACTTTAGAGTTTTATAGAAAGTTTTGATAGCAAAAAGTAAACAAACTTGTTGGTTTTAAAATAAAAATATACTTAATTATAATGAATTTAATCACTGTATATATATTAAAATATATTGATAGCCACACCAAATATATAATGAATTTTTTTAAATGAAAAAATTGAAGAAAATATAACAGTATATATTATAAAAAACAAATGACCAATAAAACATTACGTAAAATTTCTTTCTTTCAGAGCAATAAGCATAGTATTATCTTCATAATTTTAATGACTTCAGAAAAAATCAGCAGTTTTCGTTTGCTTTCCCGCGTACTTTTTTAAAAATCTTTTTTTAAATTGTTTTCAATAAAATTTAAAGAAGCCTTAACATATATTGGCATCTCATGGTGCAAATATAATGAACGAACGATTGCCATTGCGGGTAATGCTTTTGAAATTGTTGGTTGTGTGAAGGAAATTAGCAGATTTTTCTTCTAAATATAGAAATCCTGCTAACATAGTTTTGGGCATCTGATCTTATACCATTCATCTATTTGGCATGTGTAGATAGTTTTGTTTATGTGTTTATTAACTGTTGCAACAGGAGCAATCTGGCGCTACAACTTTTAGTTGCTTTGGTTGCTATGTGGAAGGAAAAGAATGCGTTGTAATTGATAATTCGTGGAAGCAATAGCTCTCGCGCTTGTATTGCAAAGGATACACACACCCTCTTTTTTTTTTATGCATTTAGCATCAACGGTTTGAAGAAAACGAAATTGAGGTCAAAGTTGGATCGAATGAGGAGTTCGACTTCTCCTTTCGTTTGAACGAAACAGTGTGATCCCAACATTGTTTCGAACTCACGTTGTTCCGATGAATGATTGTCAAGTCGCGTCGTTATATCCGATACAGATTTTCCTACTTGGGACAAAATCGCTGTCGTTATAGCAGGTTTCGTCATTATATACGATGTCGTTATAACCGATATATTTAATTAAGAATAGAATAGGAAACCAAACTTCTTGTAAAAATTCCGTCGTTATACACGATTTGTCGTTATAACCGATTTTCACTATACATTAATTTTGAACACAGGTGGCTTTCACGAGTAAAAATACTCATACGACTGTTAGATATGAAGTTGAAGCTTTTCTTTCATCAAAGGCCATACTTTTGAATCGAGCTCCAAATTTCATGAAATTGTCAGTTTCAACAGCTTTCAAAATTATTTGGTGCTTTTCCATAAATAAATGAAAGTAATTAGGGATTATAGAACAGTTCCATAATCATCTTTATGGTTAGTATTTAATTAGAGTAAATCTCTCATCACAGCAGATGGTGTGGTCATATTAAATGACTAAATACTCGCAAAGAAAAAACGAATTTTTGTGGGTATTTAACCATATTGAAGGTATCTAACAAAATAGAGTCTATGATCAAGAAATCGGATTTTTGGAAATCGTCAATCGAAAACGACCAGTTCGGATTCACTGTAGTCCAGTATTTGAAATTTTCCAAAATTTTAATACAAACTAAATTTTAATTGAGCAAAATAAAAATAAATTCTAAAAAATTAGTACACAAAATTATTTTTTAATACAAAACTTGTCCTTTTTTTTTTACTTTATACAGTCACGTCTCTTTTAGTATTATCATTTTTTGTATGTATTTAGTTCCTCGATTAGTTCGATTTCAAACCGTCCGAGATATTAGCTGAATGGATTACCCCGATTCTGCAAAGTTTGTTGTTTGGTGCGAATCTGCGAAGTATTTCTGTATTATAATAGCTCACTTTACAGGACTTATAAGTATTTTCCGAAGTGAAATAGTGAATATAGCTGGATTTCGAATCCATTCGATGAATTGTTCTTAAAATAAAAGCCTATAAATGTCATTAATTCGCGTAATTTGATTAATTTAACTAACCTAAGAATGCCACTACCTAAGAAATATTTTGCGTGGAGGGATGTGTCGGGTTATTGGAGGAGATGGGGGTACTCATCAATAAAAAGTGTAATCAAGGGGTAAAAAAGTGTTGGGAACAGCTGGTCTAATCTTTGAAACTGAAATTTTTAGGAAGTTGTCTTCACACGATACTTTCCCCTATATGCATAGCCGTATACAGGGACAGCAGGACGCAGGGGCAATACTTCACCTGCATGCATCGCTGTATACAGGGACAGTAGCTCATAGGGGTGACTTTCGGTGTATATTCAAGGAAAGTAGAAGGTTACTTTCAATAGACGAAAAACGAATAATGTGATTATATGCAAAAAAATTCCAATAGTGACTATGGTTAATACCGAAATAAGGGTTTATTATCATAACTCGTTCTACAGATATAAATATTTATTTTTAGGGAGATTATTGTCGGTCTCCTAGTATTCATCAATGTTTGCGTTCATGGCGATTTACCTTTCTAGTTACCATTTCCGTGTGCTATAGCTAATATAGCTGTAATTCTACAGAAAATGTTGCAGGACATCCGGCTTTTGCAAGTTGTTAACCTGAGTAGCAGCATAAAGAAAATAGCCAAAACTAGCTATAAAAATATTGGAAATTGAAATGAGTCATAGGGATCGGTTTAATTTTGGTCTAAACAGTAGGAACATGCTCGTCGGAAGCACATGTGATGCCAATGAAGAGTGGAATAATGATCAGTCTTTGGAAAAATATTTTCTTTCAGTTTGCTAACGAATTTTCTAACAGGGGGAATTTTAATCGCTGAATAATACAGAGATTTTAACGAACCAAGGCAGTCTGGTGAATTTTCCTTAAAAATTTCATTTTATACCCACCCTAAACGTTCTGAGCATGTAAGTTTTTAATATTTATTCAACTCGGAATTTGCATTAATTGATTTTTGGTATTTTTAGGAATACTCATCTTCTATATCAGTTGATTTTATAGAGATAAAGGGAACAATTAATTGATGCTTTAATTTGAAGTGCTGAATAAGAATACAAAACCAAAATATATATGTTTAAATCCCATACATACATCACAAACACGTTTAAATATTTTTTCAATCTGTTCTCCAAAGACGCAAATACAATCTCGCGTCTTGCATTTACTTCAAGAACAATTCCATAGGCGTAGAGTTACACAGGCCCGCGGGGCCGAATCCCCCAATAAATTGCAATATTCCATATATTGTAATGTTTAAATGTACATAATATATGCTTAGGCTTCCCCCAATAATTTTGAAAAATCTACGTTAATGGATTCTATCATTTCTTGAAGGAATAATACTTGCAAATATCTTATCAGTAAATGCAGATATGAACATGGTTTATTATCAAGGGATGTTATCTGTTTGAATAATTGTATATAGTAGTATTAGGGTCAACGTGGAGCGTAAAGTATAAATATCATATAATCATATTTGCTGTATACAAAGTACTTGCGTGAATGATATTATGAAGTGTATTTTGCTACATAATAATTCATTGCCATCTATCATTTTAATAAATAGATAAATAAAGCAGGATAGATGATTGGTAAAATACCGTTCGCCCATCCTGCTTTATCTGTTATATAAGAGTTCGAATCCCGTTGCCCCTCCAGCTTTAAATCTGCTTTAAAACTAGCAAAACCTGACATACGTGGACACTAGCGGCAGCAAATTTCTAATATATAACCGATTTTCTCTTCTATGATACGAATTTATATGCTGCTATGAAGTCCAGCAGTTTTTTGGGCTTAGAAGTTTTGCAAGATATATTTAATGTATTCTGACGGGTTTATGACGCTATTGAAGAAATTTATTCATAATGTCAAATACTATGGCAAACCAAATATAATACTAAATGGGGGGTAAAAGAGTTTCCATCAGATATATAGAATGTTCCATGATAGGGAACGTATTCAATTCCTTCTTTGAGTTTATATCTACCATATTGCAGCTAAGATGATATTGTTCCGAGCGAAGTATTTACGTATCTCTGGGTGATGCTGAATCCAAAAACTCTCTCGACACCATCTTCTGTATGCTTGTAGCTTTGAGCTGTCCAATCTTTAATGTTTTTTTTTTCAATCCAAACAGCGCAAATTGGCAGAATTGGTTTATTATATACTTTTATTATTATTAAAATTATTTGGATTTTTAAAAGTTAGTGTAAAAGAGGCCACAAAAATGATAGATGCAAAAAATCCCCCGATGTGTAAAGACGAAATTGCTTGTATTTATTTACCATGATATTGCCTGAAACCTCAGATATACAGAGATCATTTGATATCATTTGCGATGCTGAAGGACTTTCTCTGAAGATGTGTTTCAATGATAACTGTAGAAATACTGTTTGATGCCATCTATAACGCCTTACCTCGCCGTAAGACGGTGCTTGATAACAATGCTGTAGCCACAACGAACATTTATTATCATGAGCTGCCTCGCGTTCTGTTATAGATCAGACGTCATCCAGTGGGTATATCTGCAACTAAAAAACTTACAATTATAATGGAATTTCCTTCATATTAAATTCCTTGTAATTTTATGCATTTTTGTGCAAATTGCGTTACCATACATTATATATTCACTGATATATATATTTTTAAATGGCTACGGACTTCTGGATCACCCTGTATATAATACAGTAGAATTTACATGTAACGATTAGTTTGGAATCAACGAAAATTCTTGCTACATGCGCATGCTCGCTAAACCCGTTTTGAAATTTAGAATTCCAGACTTTGAACACAAAGCTTATGTGGGTAACGAATATTTATGCGACGTGCACAAAGTAATATTCAGCTTTGAATTTGTTTAAGCTTTAGTGAAAAATGTTTGTACGTTAACTTCAATTTCTGTACAATAAGCTAAAAACACATGATGCAAAAGAACGTATATGACCATTTCCAAAATAAGTTTTTTTTGGAAATTCTTAAAAAAAATCTCTATAGTAGTTTACTTTGTTTTTCAGTATCCATGTTCATTAAATTTTCGTTGTAAAATCTTTAGCATACTAAAAATGCATAGTCATCAGAATATTTCGGTTGTTTAAAAAGTATTTATTGTGAACTCCTTATCCTGAGTATTCTGAAAGTGATGAAAATTTTCGCAAATTCTTTTGTTGCAACTGGAAAACTAGTGAAAATAACAAAAAAGTTTGCTTCATCAGGTTCGTCGTCCTTAAAAATGTATTCATGATCATTGTTTGAACATTGCAAATGTTTTATTGAGGTCAGTCCATAAAAAATCGTCATAAAAATTTGCAATCTTTTTTTGCATTATGAACAAGTATAATTACTGCTGCATTAACCGTATGTAATAGTTAATAATGATAATTATACCTATACATAAGCGCGAAAAAATCATTTAAGTACGAATGCCACATAGTTTGTAATGCTGAGACAATGCTGAGAGTGAAATGAGAGCATGTATTAGACTTAATTTATTAGCAAAGGAAAACGCAATCGAAGTGCAAACTGCTTTCAAAGACACACTATCCTCAAAATAAAGGCAAGCTATTCACGAACAGTGTACATTCCTTTATCCTTATTGCTGAAACCGTTGTGTATAAACGTAATATTAACATAATGATATTATCCGTATGTGAGCAGGTAATGTTAAAGTTAAACACACGTGGTGGACACATATACTCAGCAGATGAATGGTGTTATCTCTGCATTTATTCAAATAACATGATTATATAAACATATTGTGACCCACTTCATCTTCACTCTTTCACGTTTGAACGTGGTTCCACGAGATTTGCGTGTTCACCAAGTTGAGTATAGCTCTTCATATTAGATGCGACTCGAGTCTCTGAATAGCAAAATCGCCGAAGGTATACCCCGAGCTGATTCTCATCATATAACCTTTAATTTACCGTAACCTCTCCGTTATCTAAATCCACTTAACGTCGAACAAATGGTCCGTTCAAATTCTGTCATTTATGCAAAACGAGCAATGTCGTTATCGTGCTAACGGTGGCTTCGTCCATAGATTCAGCTTCTGCTGGTTCATAAGGTTAAGCCTAATGTGCAATGGCCCGCAACCGAATAAGCTAACGGGACAAGGGGGTTATCTTCTCTAAATTATTGCACTTATTGTCAATTCTTGGAGTTAACGTTTCAAAGGATTTTTAGGAAAAAAGCATTAATATACTCCGGCAAAATGGATAACTATAAACGGCAAACGCATTATGATTTTTTGGGTTAACAGATAAGTATGAAAACTACGTTTGCGTATGTATGGTCAATTCAGCATTCACGGATGTTAAAAGTTATCAAATAATCTACAAAGTGTAAATGACAGAGCACAGGGAACTTTTTGTAATTTGGCAAAGCCGTTATAATTTTTTGAGGACTCATTATTCGGCAGGGGTGTAACAGGTCACAAATTATGGGGCCCAAGTTGCTTTAAACAGATAACGTAATTCGGTGTTTAAGAGAAGAGTGTGCCCTGGAGGAAGTATACTAGGAGGACTAGGACATCGAGGAGGACTAGTACATACTAGGAGGAAGTTGGGGCCTTCGTGTCTTATGCCCTACTGCTAGGCGTCGTATATGACAAATGTTTTCGTTGGTTGTTGTGAGAATACATGTGAGAAAACATCATGCTAGAATTCCATATTATCTAATTCGTCTTTGTTATAAAAGTTCTACTTTTCATTTTACTTTAAAGTTTTACGTAAACGTTAAAATTTTTATTGTTTATCTTGCACACATGTGTCTAGGAAGCAAAACCTGCTAACCCGTCTTTTTTATGGAAAATTTATGTGTTAAACAAATAAGGAAAACGTTCATCAGGTCATTCATGTTAACTCATATGCAGGTTAAGCAAAGGTAATCGGGGTTCTGCAGTATTCAAGTATGCAAAATATTTTTACATATTTATATTGTATACAATATTATAATATATGTTATATATAATTATAATATACAAAATTATAATATATATACATATTATATATGGCGTTTCGAGAACGACAGTTCTCTTCATCACACGGAGTGTCAAGAAAGTTTAAGTGCCCGATATTTATACCTCAACTTTGAATTTCCCCTCTGTCTAAATCCGGCCTTCCCCATCTCTTAGAAGAATGCGGTAAGGTTCAGGCATCGTTTTAAACTCATGCTTATTCTGTTTCCAAATTAAAAAAACAAAATCAGTATTGTTAAGAAGCTTCAGTAATGGAGAAAAATAGCGAGATCGGAATTAAAATGTAAAAAATATCATATTAACCATGTCCGGGCGACTATATATATTTATATATATATAAACAATACAAATATATTTAGAAGATAGGTTAAAATCATCTTACAACGCCTGAATTCGACTAAAGAATTTCCGGCATGTAAGTGAAATCAATTTTTATCTCAATTCAATCCTTAATCCTTTATTACAATGTTCTGAATAGTGTTTTGAATAGATATATATATATATATATGGCCTGCAAAAGGGTTGCTGGTATCTAACTGGAAGGAGACCCACACGCTGAACGTATGTGACGATGTGTGGAACCGGCCAGGCCAGTAACCTAGTGTCCTACCCCGCCTTCAAGTGGTGCAGGCTGAGCTTTCTATTTATGTGGCAAATTAATATTTGCTACACGGATAGAAAGGCGGAAGGGGAGGGCTAATTCACCAACCCGTTTAGCCAGCGTGGTGAAATTATGGCTAATTCCTCCATTATGTTGACACACCAGAAACCATGGCCCCTAGTCTCCAGGTGCTGGAGTGCTCCTGATCAAGGCAGCGGTCAGTGTGGCATGAAAGCAGGGGGTGCTAAGAATCACTGGAATGGCCCAGGCTGCCGTTTGTTATTGACCTTGGCAACGTATAATGGACGATCCCTTGCTTCTGAAGCAAAACTTCAGGAATTGGAAGAAGAACTTGACAAGATCAAATGGGACATTGTAGGACTCAGTGAAGTTAGAAGAAAAGGTGAAGAGTTGGTGGAACTGAAAAGCGGACATTTGTTTTACTATAGAGGAACGGAAACTGGAAGAACAAGTGGTGTTGGCTTCTTAATCAACAAAAGAATTAAAGACTGTCTTCTGGAAGTTGAAAGTACATCAGATCGAGCAGCGAGGCTTGTTGTTCAACTAACCCAGCGATACCAACTTCAAATAGTACAGGTATATGCACCAACATCAAGCCATACCGACGAAGAGGTTGAAGAATTTTATGAAGAAATCAAAGAGTTACACACCAAAGGGAAACAACATATCAAGCTCATCATGGGGGATTTCAATGCAAGAATTGGACAACAGGAACAAGGAGAGACATCGGTTGGTAAATACGGATATGGGGAAAGGAATGAACGTGGCGATCAACTCATCGAATTTGCAGAAGCTGAAAACCTTAGCATCATGAATTCATTTTTTAAGAAGAAACCGCAAAGAAAATGGACATGGAAACACCCAAATGGGGGAACTAGTGAAATTGACTATATCCTGGCAAACAAGAAATCAATTATTGAAGATTGCAGTGTACTGAACAGATTTAATACTGGAAGTGATCATCGAATGGTGAGATGTAAAGTGCACTTAAATACTAAATTAGAACGACAGAAGCTCATTAGGAAACAAGTAAGTAAGAGGGTGGATCTAATGAAACTGAAAGTAAATACCGAGGCATTCAAGTTGGAATTAAAAAATCGCTTTTCTGCACTGGAAGGACTTATTGATGAAAGTGATATCTCAGAAGCAAATGAAAACATTGTTAAGACAATAGTTGAAACTGCTGGGGAAATTGGTGGTGTAACCTGTAAAAAGCACAATAGCAAATTATCTGAGAAGACGAAACAGCTCATGAAAAGGCGAAGAGATATGAAGGTGGACAATCGAAATACCAGTTCCAGGATTGAGTACATAGAACTTTGTAAAACTCTGCGCAAAAGCATGAAAGAAGACATAAGAAAATTCAACTGTGAGCTAGTAAGGAAAGCCATTGAAAATAACAAGAGCCTTAGGGTTGTTAAAGGAAGTTTATCTGTTGGGAAGAAACACATCATTGCATTAAAAGGAGAGGATGGCACCGTAACAAGAAATAGGGAAGAAATACTTAGAAGAGTTGAAGAATTCTACAAAAATCTATACGAAAGTAACAGTGGATTAAACGAAGACATTGAAATAGTCGAAGGAACAGCTCCTAAAATCTTAAAAGAAGAAGTTTCATTTGCAATAAAAAGTATGAAGAAAGGAAGAGCCCCTGGTGATGATGGTATTACATTAGATATCCTAAAAGAAGCTGGAGAATATGTAGAAGACATACTTGCAAAATTCTTTACCAAATGTCTTAACAGCGGTAACATACCAAACCAATGGGATTCTGCAACAGTAATTCTTTTGCATAAAAAAGGTGATAAAGAGGATTTGAAAAATTACCGACCAATTAGCTTGTTACCTGCTATTTATAAAATCTTCACAAAAGTGCTAACACATCGCCTGCAGAAAAAATTAGATGCAGCTCAACCAAGAGAACAAGCTGGATTTCGAAGTGGATTCAGTACAGTGGACCATATTCAAGTATTAAGAGAATTAATTGAAAGAACACATGAATATGAACTTCCATTGTGTGTTGCATTTATTGACTATGAGAAGGCCTTTGACTCTATTAAAACATCAGCAGTCATCAACTCTTTAAGATCAACAGACATTGAGGATGTGTACATTGACATGGTGAAACGTGTGTATAAAAATGCAAGTGCAAAATTTCGGTTACATAAAGATACCAAAACTATCAAACTTGGCAAAGGGGTGAGGCAGGGAGATACCATTTCTCCAAAACTTTTTACTTCAGCTTTACAGATGATTTTTCAGCAGATAAATTGGAATAACAAGGGAATAAAAATAAATGGTGAATATTTAAATCATTTGCGGTTTGCTGATGACATTGTTATTTTTTCAACGAACCCATTAGAACTCCAAGACATGGTACAGGAGCTCTCAACTAGAAGTAAAGAAGTTGGACTCAAGATGAACCTACAAAAAACTAAGATCATGTTCAATAATTTCGTAGAGGAAACAAAAATACAAGTTGACAACATTGAGCTAGAAATTGCTGATTCATATATTTACCTTGGCCAGCTGATTTCAATGGATGGCAACATTATGAAAGAACTCAACAGACGTATTAAACTTGGCTGGAGTGCATTTGGAAGAAACAGTTTTATCCTGAAGGGGAAATTGCCTTTGTGTCTAAAAAGAAAGGTCTTCAACCAGTGTGTATTGCCAGTCCTCTCTTATGGATCAGAGACATGGAGTCTAACAGTTGGAGCAATACGAAAGTTACAGACAACGCAAAGGAGCATGGAGAGGTGCATGCTTGGAATAACTAGGAGAGATCGAAAAAGAAACACTTGGGTGAGAGAGCAAACTAGAGTAGAGGACATCATTGTTAAAGTAAAAGGGCTGAAATGGCGATGGGCTGGGCATATTGCAAGAAGAACTGATCAACGATGGACAACAGAAATTCTGAACTGGCTGAAGTCCTCAAACTAGATGGGTGGATGAAATAAGAAAACAGGTTGGGGTGACGTGGAAACGAATGGCTCAGGATAGACTTGTGTGGAAAGCATTTGGAGAGACCTTCATCCAGCAGTGGATAGATAATGGTTGAATATGATGATGATGATGATGATATATATATATATATATATATATATATATATATATATATATAAAATAATAATAAACATTTTTTAAAAAGCGGTGTGGGTATAGGGATGTAATGGAAAAATGAGTGAAGTATGCTTGCGTTTAAGAAAGGAATTATTTTAAAAGCAAATCACACTACGGAAAATAACGATGCCGAAGGAAAAATCGCTTTACTTATTAAATAAAATTTATAAATAAATTTAAGTACCAGTTATTCTGATAAAATAAAAGATTTGCTGGTAATACTGAAAGAGACGTTAAATTTCTTCCATTTGAGAGTAAAATATTAATAAAAGCTCTTGCCAATTTCATCTCGAGCGATTCCTTCGAATGCGGATTCCATTTTCAAGAAGTAAATTTAATAATCTGAAACATTACATCTACCGAACTGATTTCTCTGAATCATTTCATTTTGAAGTAAGATTCTGGAACTAACTTCATTTTCAATTTTGTTCCAGGTTTAAAACAAAAGTTAACAAAAAGCCTTCCTCCCGATCCATCGATATTCGTTTTGACAGTTTTGTAGAAAAAGCAAAGAGACATAATTTCTCTCTTAGTTTCTGAAGTCGATAGTAAAGGAGCTACCATTTCCAATTTGTTCTGGACTTAGAAAGATTTATGCCAGATAGATCGCTCGAATAGAGCCCCATAAAACGCTGTCCCTGCTCGTAAAACCTGATGTCCCTCCTTTTTAGGTCTAAGGGCGACATCTCAGAAAATGTAGACACACTTGTATCAGAAACTTTTCTCTAGTACAGATGAACTCCGGATTTGCTGTGAACTGTATTTATTATAAATATGCAACTGACATGCTCTACTTTGCATATAGACATACAAAATTAGTAGTTAAATTCTAAATTGATTCCATTATTATAAGCATAACTTGTGCTCAGATTGAACTGAATTCAAACTCCTGGGAGGCAAGAGGTGCGTGAATGTACTATTTAAAGATAATGTTCAGTAATTTGTTCTATCTTGGATGACCCATTATGGAACTTGAGACTGTAAACCTTAAAATCATTCTGGAAACCACATTCATTCGTTGTTTCTTTGGGAATATTCTACTTATTAAGTCCGTTTTGGTGTTGCCACGGGGTGTTATGAGAACTTAGTTGGGCTATTTGAGTCCTTATTCAATTCGTTCTCAAGGCATCATTCTTTTTATTTGTTATATTTAAGTATTTTATGAACTCTCATTGCATATTCTATTGCGTGTATTGTGTAATGCTTTGGAAATCAATAAAAACAAATTGATTTCTTTCACTACACAAATTCTAATACAGTAATTAAATATAAATTATAAGCATAGTGTTTTTGCAAAATACCCTGGCGAAATTTTAATTAGTGTATTAGCTCTTCTTTACTCGTTTTGTACATAATGATTAAACAAATTAAATTGGCAAAATTAATGGTGATACAAGTAATAGGAATCATCATATTATGCACGCAATATTTCAGTTTTATGTTTAGAGATATTAGCGCTTGAAGATAAGTTTATGCATTAAAAAAAATATACCATGTTACAAACTATTAAAATTGATATATTGCATATATTTCATTTTTTTGTTGCAAGTCCTTTGTAAATTTTTTAGAAAAGTGTTTTCGTTTCATTTTACGAATTTCTTTTGTCGCAATGTTGGCTCGCTTTTCAGCACTTTTTGTTTACAACTTTTTCATCAGTTATGTAGACATAACTTAGTTGTTTTAATGCTATGCTAACTTTTTTTACTTTGTATGTAGTGAATGTATAAGTTTAGCTTCCAAAGTTCATGATGATACTAGTAATAGAAAACATTTTGCACACAATATCTCATTTTTACGTTTAGAGATAATTACGTTCGAAGACAAGTTTAGAAATTGAAAACATGAAACGTATTATACAGGACTAAAATTGCACAGCTGCACGCACTACCCTCACTTATTGCAAATATGTTTTAAATTCTTTACAAACTGGCTATTCAATTTTACATGTTTTTTTTGTCGTCATGCTCGCTTGTTTTCGCCATTTTTAACACGTCCCTTATCAACTTTGGATGCAGCACCCCTAAAATGAATTCCAGGCTAAATACCTAGATTTCTCATTATTGACAGATGACCTTGATTATCACTGTTAAAAGTAATTACTGCATCATAGGCTGCAATTTTTACAATATGGTGACCGCTCGCAGGAAGTTTCTGGAATTGAATTTTTATGTTTGAAATTATGATGTGAATTAATCGCAACTTCTCTTTAGTATTTTCAGAAAGGAGAAATTCCTTTGGAACAAAAATGATTAGTGGATTCTTCGTTTGCTCAGCAAGAATGACAGAAAATTACTCATATAGCTTTCTCATGTTGGCTACAGATTTTTTATTTCCACTTATCACATTCCCAGGCGCTAGTACACGACACGTAACCGACTGAAATCTAGCCAGTATTTAAAAAACTGACAATCGGCAACCAGACTTAATTCTGGTTGGTTCAGTGAGTTTACAATACAAACCACTTGATTCCATTATTGTAAGTAATTCTATGTAATAATACGGATGTGAAAGTTGTTTACTTCATTTCCGCAAGCTTTTTATGTGTTTATGATCCCTATCAAATTATTGCTACAAAAAATCAATCCTTTTTACAAAAACTAAAGCATATATATATACAGATTTTGGATATTGAGGGCAGGGCATTTAAATTAATTGTACCTTTAACTCCTAAAGTTATTAAAACAGCGTTTGCTATTTTCCTAACATCTCGGCTTCTAGTTGAGCTAGCACTTAGCTATTACTCTTGAAATACGCAACAATATCCATTCTTTCAAACAAAAAAAAAAAAAAAAAAAATTTTCCAAGGTTTAAAACCTCCAAGTCCCAGTTTTGTGTACGGTGCATATAACCCCTACTTATGGAAATATAATTAATCAGAAAGTATTGAGAGAGAGAAAGATAGATGACTGATAATAACCAGCCCTTAGGAGAGGCTGGGTAGTGAACTTAAGTTCCAGGGGCACATGGTTGGCTGGGATGGTCTAAATGTGTGACCAGAAATGTTTTAAGAGTAGCATTCACATCCATAAAAGTCGAATTGATTGGAGCAGAGAGGGTGACTTGTTAGCATAATGATTGTCAGATTTGCTGACAAATCCTAGTTACTACTACTTTCGATCCATCAGATGACGAGTGGTATTGCCTTCCATCTCAACACATGGAGCGACTAACAATTTCTGATCTTGGTTGCAGGACTTGGAGGACCATGGGTCATTGAGCTGCTTACAATTAATCTCAACTCATCGACGATTTCACTTAGATTAGTGTAGCTCCCAAATGACTTCTGATAAACAATGATCTTCTGATAAGTCGCCTTCTGCAACAAAATCCACTTTTGCTTAGGTTTTGATACTACCCTCTGCTTCAATGACCATCGTGGACATCATACCAATGCAACTCATACAGCATTGGGTAACAGCCTGAATCACCGCCACCAGTAATTTACGTGTAACTATGTTAGATCACACTATAACTGCGAATAGCAGATGCATTTTTTTAGCGGACAATTATTAATAAAAACAGTCCCTCTACAAAACGAAAGGGAACATCCCCTTTACAAAACCTTTGCGATACTGAAAGGCTTTCTCTGAAGATATGTTTCAACGATAACTGTAGAAATACTGTTTGATGTCGTCCATAACTTAAACACTTATAGGGAAATACAATCTTATAGGGAAATACAACTTTGTGTTATGAACAGTGAATACTGTGGATATTTGCGAATACAAATGAGGTTAAATGTCTCTTGTCTTTGTCTGACATTTTCCTAGTCTTTTGGAAAGAAATTCGGAAGACATAGAATGATTTTTTTTTTATGTTTTTGTGTTAATTCTGAATCAGTATAGCTGATGTTGATGAAAGTTGTGACATACTGATATAAATTATGATGTTATAGATGTTACAACATTAATATAAATTATGAGTTTATGTAAGTCCTGATATGCAGTATACATATGTTATGAAATACAGCATACACATAAGTTATCACATACAGTATGCATATAAGTTATGACATACCATATACATATAATTTATGACAGTTATACAATTAATGAAGCTCTAAAGAATGCTAGAGACTGCTAATATATATATATATAAAATATCCAACGTATAAATTTTTCATAAAAATTTAAACTAAAAACGAATTAAAAATATCTGATTTTTACATATGCATTTGATTCTAATAAAAGGTACAAAACGACACCGTCTTTTATACCAAGGTCGTCTTCTAAAATATTAAATTAAACTGATATCAAATATTAAATTAAACATACTTAACAATTTTGATCTGAAAATGACTTTATCGACGAAGCATGATTAATGATTGCCGAAAATCTAATTCTCCTCGCAGTATTCACAAAGGATCCAGAGGAACAAGAGCAGATCTCCTAGGATCATCCATTACAGCCTCTCAAGCTCATTTGCAGGCCTACTTAAGGTTATATGTTTACTACTGTGAAAACAAGGCTTTATCGCGTACATAAATCTCTCCGAATCGCACGCAATCGCTTTTAAGTTTTGGGAAAACATAGAAATTACAAAGGACGCTCCACATGCTCTCTCTTACTTTCAGATTGTGGGAAGTTGAAACAGAGATGTTCCTATAATTGATGCTGCTTCTTAGCGTAGAAAGATGTAGGTGGGAAATTTAAAATCGCGGCCGGACGATGAAGTGTAAAGACAAAGAATTTTACAACTAGATGCAGATCTATCATCACCCAACTTTTACTTCCCCGGCCTTCGCGTTACAAGTTGTTCTGATTTATAATTGCAGGGGGAGACAATTCTGTAACGATAGTAAATTTGTCGTTGGCGAGCGATTTTACTGGAAGTTAGATGTCTAGCTGTAAAGCATAATTTTGCGAGTGGAGGAGCATAACGAGTTCATTTTGTGAAAAATCCATTTAACAATGTGTTAAATCTTTACACCGTTTGTTAGCTTGTAAATAATGCGCAATTAGAAATTACTAGGTACGTTAAATTTCGATGATTATTGATTTTCTACTAGGCGCAGAATAATGACTAACCTTTCCACAATACACGCGCGTGTATGTGTCTGCTATCAATACTTAAATTTTCGCACAGTCAGTTTAGAAATTATGAATTTCTTCAGTAGCGCATATACAGGTTTTCTAGGAAATTCTGAATGTGGCCAATTTACTTTGAAACGAATATAGCTATCGTATTGGAAGTTAGGTGTTGGTATAGTAAAATGAGTATGAACTATCAAATGAGATTAGCAGCAGCGCCCCTGGTGACGAACTGGGGAAAATAAAGATCTTATCTCAAAAGATAATGTAGATATGGCAATATTTTCAACTACAAAGTTATACAGCATTCTTTAGTTAGTAGGAACAGATTCACTTCCTGTACCCAATATGTAAACATACTATCAAGTGAGGTGTTCAGGAAGTTTTAATGTCTCACTTTCGACTGATGTTTTCTGCCGTTGTAAAAGTTGAGTTGAATTTTTTATAGGAAAGAAAACACGTGCGCTATCAAATGATATCTTTCCTATAAGAACTTCAACTCAACTTCTAAACCACAACAAAGTATCAGTTGAAAGTGATGCATTGAAACTTCCGGAACACCTTACTTTTTGGAAGTATTTTCACTCACTGTCCATGGGCCGTGTATCCTTTCTTACTAACTAAAGTATGCTCAACGACTTTCTAATGAAAAATATTTCCCTATCTTAAATACCTTCTATTGAGGTAAGTTTTTAACTTCCTCAATTCGCCACCAGGGGTGCTGTTTATCTTACCTGATAGTGCATTGTCATTTTACTATACTAAAACTTAGCATACGTTGCAATAGACATCTTCGTTTAAAATTTATTAGTCGTATTCGGACTTTCCTAGGAATCCTGTATACTATTTTTTGTATATTTTTTGTATATTTTTTGTATATTTTTGTATATATTTTATATATATGGATGGGAAGTTAAATATTCCAAATAGATCGCTCAACATATCAAACACCACTTACTCTAATAAAAATAACTACCTCTTTTAAAAAGCAATAATAAGCAATTATTTCAATAAAAAATATATATCTGATCGAATACGTTTGGAATTTAAAAATTTTAAGCTAGGATTATAAAGAAACAGAGAAATACTTTATCTGACCGTGAGATCCGACCAATGAAGTTTTGCTGGTCAATTTCACGAAAAGGTCAACCCACACTTGATTTTTGAAATGTGAATAGTGCCTGTTTTTTTATTTCTATTAAATAACAGGTATTCAAATTTCATAAAAATAACAAAATTTAACTTATTTCTCAAACAATTATTTTTCTGCAGATATTTTCTTCCAGTCATTTTACCTGTTACTACAAAATTCGTTTTAACGCATAAATGGCATGTCACTGTAAATTGTTTAGTTTTAATTTGTCATAATTTTTCTTTTATGAAAAGAAATCTATAAAGCTTGAAGCTTATGTTCACGAAATTTTATTTTTTAACTTAAGTAGATTTGTGTTTTTAATATAAAAGTTTTATTTAGTCTTAATCTGCTTGTCATGTCTGTCACAAAAAATGGGTTTTTCCATTTTAAATTAAAAAATAATATCACAAGGTATACAAAACTTCATATTATCTTTCTGTAGTTTAAAATTAAGTTGTCTAACTCTAAATTGATAAAAAAATATTTGTTAGGAATTGAAAAAATTAAAATTAAAAAGTGTCATGTCTGTCATACTTTGCTCTATCCGTCAGAAGTTTCTCATTGTGGAAAGATAAAGTAGTTAATACAAATTTTATCGATATATTATTAGTGGCAACATAAATTAATTTTCTGAGGAAGTAAACTACTTTCATCAAGTCTTCTTCGTCTTCAAAACATGTGATTTCATGTATGCCATGTTGCATAATTTTGCTGGAAGTTGCATAGATCCTTAGTCTTTCATAAGCCTTAAAATTTAAAAGTTGCTTTCTCAATATCACATATGGCTAAAGTATCTGCTTAAAGACAGAAGGAGAGACGTGGAAGGCTTAGAATTATTGATAAATATGAAGTGTGTAAACAGAAAACTAAGGAACAGCAAAAAGTGCAGCGGAAAAAACGACGTAATAGTGAAACTGAGATGCAACAAGTAATACGACAAGAAAAAGTTAAAGTTAACCATAGACTGCGTAGATTAAAGAAGAAAAAAATTGCACAGGCAATGCTTATTCCTGTAGAAGCATTTGGAAGCAAGCAAGCATTAGGAAAAGCTATTTTCAAGAGTAAAGCGTAGTTTTCCTAATAGCCCTCGAAAGTGTGTCTCAGTTATCCAAAAGCTAGCCAATCATTATACACCGCAGACACCTTCAACATCAAAAAACACTCATAGTTCTAAATTACGTGAAGAGGTAAAACAGCTTGTAATTAATTTTTACGCCGGTGATGATATATCTGTGCAAGCTTTTGGTATGAAGGATTTTTGTATTATAAGATGTAATAGAGGAAAAACAAAGCTTCAAAAAAGGTATTTGTTCATGATTATGGAAGAAATACATAAGTTGTACATAGAACAGTATTCTGAGCACAAAATTGGTTTTACACGGTTTACCGAATTAAGGCTGAAGCACATTTGCTTGCGTGCTGATACACCCAATAATTTGTGAATTTTTATGTACCATGAAAATATTCAATTGATTTAATAATCTTTGCAGTCTGTGTTTCCAAGCAACACTACCGATTTTATAAAATTAATTGCATGTGATGACAAATCAAAAGAATGCATGTTGCAAAGGTGTAATACATGTAAAGTTTTAAAGCTGTTTAATGTTCTTATAGAAGAACTTGACCAAGAAGATCTGTAATCTTCATAACGTATAAACAATGGTTGAAGTCAGAAGAAAACAACATCATTCGATGTATACAATCGAAAGAATTAAATGAATTTTTGTGCAGTTTGATAAGCCAGCTTGTATACTTTTTATGCCACGTTCTTATAAAACGTACACAATCAGCATTTTTCGGTAAAATGAAACATCTTCCTGAAGGAAAATTACGGTTTCATACAGATTTTAACTACGATTATGCACATAGTTATCAAGATGAAATTCGGTTAACCCACTTGGGATAACAATTCATCAACAATTTACACTACAATGATATATTATCGTGATGAAAATGAAGATACCAAGTCTGAGCCATATGTTGTGATTTCAGATCGTTTGCAGCAAGATAACTGTGCTATAATAATATTTAATAATGCAATATTAGATTCTTTTAAAGTTAAACATCCAACATTTAGAAAACAAGAAATTGAATTCCAATCTGATGGAACATCACAACACTTCAAGCAAAAATACACAATATTTTCCATGACTAGAAATGATTTTCCAGTTACTTGGCATTTTTTGCCACTTCTCATGGGAAAGGCTGTATTTATGGAATCGGTGGCACCATACAACGACGTGTGCATGTACAAAACAAACTAAGAAAAATTGACCCACCAACATCAGCAGATCTTGCTAATGCAGCACAAAAATTTTGCCAAATATCAACATTCTCCATGTATATTCTCAATGTGTACTAAAAGCAAAAGAAATCTCGGATCAAACATGGGTAATTGACGGACAGGAAATTAAAGGAATGTCTGGAACCTGAAAAGCTCAATGCTTTAAATCTCGTTTGCCAAGAATCGCTTTATATTCCATGACACCCATTCGTAAACGCGGAATGGAATTTAATTTCAAACCTGGTCAAATGACAGAGAAAAATATTTCAACCATGCCTTTAACATCCAATGTAAAAAAATTAAAATGTGGACAGTGGGTAGTTGTCAAATATAATGATGATTAATGTAGAGGTGTAATAACAGAAACTAAAACTCAACAACAATAATATCGCATGAAATGCTTAGGACCAACAAAAATTAAAAATACTTTTAAATTCGAGCAAGGTGCTCATACTGTGTGATATATGAGAACTAACATTTTAAAAATCATAGTTGCACCAGTCTTAATTAATACTTATGGATTTTATAAATTCCAAGATTAATTATAGTTTTTACTTGGACTATAACACATTTGCAGCATGACAACAATTTCATATTTTTTTTTAATAATCCTATAAAAAGTTAAATATATTTAGGTGGACTTACAAGTTTGTGTTTAAAATCGTCACATGTGTGATGTCTATTGAAAACTCCCTGTCTGTCTGTCAGGCTATTTCATGTTAAATAAAAATAAGTTGAATCTATATTACACTTTAAAACTTTTGCAGAATGATGTTATTTTCCTATAAAAATTTACCGTTAATGTTTATATTGAAATAAATCAGATATTTAGGATTTAACCTGAAAAGTTTTGTCCAGTTTTTGTCATTTCTGTCAATAAAGTTTTTAATTTATTAATATTTAAAATATGCAGTTAGTACAGAAACTCACAAAATTCTCGCCCCGGAGGCCTTCTTGTGTTGACCATATTTGGCAATTGTGTTATCCCTGCGGAGGGTAATAATACCTTAACAGTACAGATGCTGTTTTCCGGAATGATAAAAAAGCTATAAGCAAATATATGAACACCTATTTCTTTTTAAATATATGCAAATACAATATGAAAAATATATTAAAAAATTTGTCTGATGTCACAAATGAAATTGACCATTTAGAAGCTGGGGGTCTCAAACTGTGACTGAGCCTAGAACATCTCAACTGCTAAAATCGCCACTACTTATGTATTATAATTCCTGATTATAAACTGCAATCAAAATTGTAGAAAACATAAGAAAAAAAGTTTAAGTAACAATATGCTAAGTTTTGTGAAAAAAAAACGGATGTGTCATGTCTGTCACAATGTAAAATATTTTTTTTAAAATTAAATTCTTTCAAAAATTCAATTTTTTTATTTACTTAACTGTTAACTCAACTGTTATCTTCATCTTAGGAAAAAAAATTTACTTGTAACGTGAATAAATTTTGATTTTTTAGTGTTCATTTAAACACACTGTAAAACAGCGTCCGTTTCTTGTCATGTCTAGATTTTTTTCCCTAAATAATAATAAATAAATATAATAATACAAATATTTCATCCAAATTTTTATTGCATTTATCACTAAGGTTCATATGCATCAACAAAAAAAAAATCTGGAACAATACAAAAATATTTAATACTAAATAATGGACTAAGTAACTGTCTGATGTCATGCCTGTCACAAATGAAATTGACCTGCTATATTTCAATAATGTTTATACCTCTCCGAACACATCCAACATACAAGTATTTAGACACAATTTTTTATCAACGTCTTTTAGGCGTAGTAATAGTAACGTCGATGTAATGTCAAGGCTAGGTGGTGAAACGTTCGTAAAGAAAAGAAATGTTTTCTGCATCTTCCCACACGATCCCACGATCTTCTATAACCCGAGAAGGTGCTCTTATAAACTGAGCTACAGACGACCAACCAACAATCCTCTACGAACGTATTCAAAGAAAGAAGAGTTAAAGTAGAAGTGGGGAAGTAGAAGGTCGTGTGATCGTGCCCCACCAGACGCGGAAAACTTCCCTTTCCTTTTCTTTATGAACATTTCACCACCTAACCACGCCATAACATCGGCGTTACTATTACTACGCCCAAAATACGTTGATAAATTGTTTCTAATTTAATCTGCGTAGTGTTCGATTTGTAAACTCATGTTTGTAAAAATTGCAACACCATGAAGGTAGCATGTGATTGAGCTGAAACTTTCAGGAAATGCAAATTAGGGTATGCTATTCAAATGATTAGAATTTCAGAGTCACTGCGTATGCATGGGCTGAGCAGCGCCCTCTGAACTACTGATGGATCCGTATAAATAGAGGGCTGTAGCGGGACGTGCATGGTTATCTGCTAGTAGTAAACGTTACATGAGACGTCACTATGCCTCTACGTCGAAAGAGGGCGACATTTCAGCAAGTTACGGAGTTTGAACGGGGACGAATGATCGGCCTTCGTGAAGGAGGGTTTTCTTATCGTGCAATAGCAGCTCGTATGGGGCGTAACAGCAGCACAGTGATGCGAGTGTGGAAGCAGTGGGTTCAAGAGAACCAGACAACTCGGAAATCCGGGAGTGGACGCCGAAAGGTGACGTCAGCACGGGATGATAGACACCTGGTCCGCATGGCGGTGACGGACCGTTTTGCTTCATCTGGACAGTTGGCAGAACGTTGGTGCACTGCTACAGGTGTATCATTGTGTGCTTCATCAATTCGTCGGCGTCTACTGCACCGTGGACTGCGTGCAAGAGTTCCTTTATACAGGATCCTCCTGACGCAAAACCATCGGCGCCTGCGGCTACAATGGGCTCATGGACATAGAGACTGGCGTGCTGATTGGCAACAAGTGGTGTTTTCTGATGAATCCCGCTTTAATTTGGGGTACAGTGATGGCCGCATCCGTGTTAGACGCTATACCGGTGAACGCCACCTTCCGGAGTGCGTTATCCAACGTCATAATGGACGAACCCCCAGCGTTATGGTCTGGGGTGCGATTGCGTATCATGGACGATCTCAGCTGCTACGAATTGTGGGTAATCTTAACAGCAACCGGTACATCAATGAAGTTCTGGAGCCCGAAGTTGTTCCCTTCCTTCAAGGCATTCCCGGAGCTGTATTTCAACAGGACAATGCCCGCCCACATATTGCCAGGAATGTTCAAGACTTCTTTTCATCACAACAGATACAGCTTCTTCCTTGGCCTGCCTATTCGCCGGATATGTCGCCGATTGAACATGTGTGGGATTTCGTTGGTCGGCGTCTCGCTCGTGATCCTCGTCCCATAGCTACTACAGATGAACTTTGGGGTCGCATACAAGCAATCTGGAATGCTCTTCCTCAGGCACACATTCAACATCTGTTTGATTCCATGCCACGTCGTATAGCATCACTTATTGCAGCGCGTGGTGGCTTCACCAAATACTGATTTTCGACATGCAATATTATTTTTTTGCTTTGTAATTTTAATCGTTTATTTGTATCAACACAGGTCGTTTGTACATTAAATTTCATTCAATTCGGACGAGTCCTTCATGGTGTTGCAATTTTTACAAACATGAGTTTATAAACAAGTATTTACCTATAAAGGTGTTTCAAAAACTTATTGTTGAGTACATTAAATATTAACACCAACGTCATAGAGCGTAACTTTTGATATTGAGTAGACTACACTCTGTGATGTCGTTACTAATGTTTAATATTTTTACACAGTGCTACGTCTATTTGATACTTACTATGGTGTATATAGCGACCGCCGGAACCAGTTTTAGTGCAAAATATGGAGAGCGAACAGCGCACTAACACAACTCTGACCTAAGTGACGAAGTCTCGAATTGTAACAACTGGTGCAGTTTGAAGAATGTTCAGCATTACAAAAACGCTTTTAATCACTTAATGTAAGTAGGCATATCGTGATGCACTCCAGGCTGCGACGTTTATCAAGTTAAGAAATCTTTGTTTAATGTCAAATAAAATTTGTTGTTAAACTTAAGGTCACTAAATATATTTATCTACTATTTTGTCAACTATCTTGAAAAAATAGTAGTAAGTGTTACGAGTACTTCTTTAAGCTAAATAGATAATATGTATATAATAAATAGCTTACAGTGTGTGCAGAGGATATAAAAAATTATATTGCTATGAAATAACATTTAAAAAACTGTGTATTGTTCATATTTTGAGAACATATCACTTTACTAGATTCGATGGAGCAAATTAGAGTGAAATGAAATAAAATAACGCATAACAGTGTGTAAGTGTCTAGACAAAAATATAATAGAGATTGCAGAAGTTCTGGGAGATGGGATGGAATGTAAAAGCAAGTCCTTGATGCAAAAACTTTCCTCTAACTACCACGTTTTACATTAAAAACCTCGCTCCATTCTGGAATCCACAGAGTTCACAAACAACTTGTGGATATAACAAACGCACAGTATATTGTGAAAGTTTGTTGGATTCCTGGTCATGTTGGCATTTTTGGTAATGAATAGGCTGACATTGCTGTGAAAACAGCAACTGCAAAACCTCATAATATGACCATCCCACTCAAAGATTTTAACAGTCGTATCTCCAAGACCGTAGCCAGGATTTAATTTCAAGGGGGGGTTCAAAAATTTTTACAGCATGTATCGATACAATTACAGCATGCAAGGCTGTAGCCAAGTCCCATTAAAAATTTAATTTCGGGGGGAACCGGTCCCTAAGTGTCACGCACCCGCCTTTGGATGCGGGCACGCATGTCTTATTCCACCTGAACAAAAATTGGCAGTCAGAATGTGATGAGCCAAATTTTTAATAAACTGCATCATGTAAATCCACGGATTGAAATGTGGTGGTTCGGCTATAGGAGTGACCGTCGCAAAGAGGTCATTCTCGCTAGACTTCGCGCGCATTGGCCACACGACGAATTTTTTGGAAACCATAAATCCGGTGCCAAATATATTGGTACTCCCTCCACTGCAAAAAAATTGTGTAATCTCTAAAATCCATTATGGTTGTACCTCTCCACCTGATTTCCTGTAGAGCTGTAAGATTTATTTTACATTGCTTTAGCTCACCCTTCAAATTTTCTAGGGCTCCAGCTCGATATAAACTTCGGGCATTCCAAATGGCCATTGATACAAATCCTTTGTGAAAGCAATCTTACTCTTTTTTATTATTCATTTGGTTAACGGCTGCCGCCATTTTTCCAAAAATGCATATACAAAAAATTTTGAACGAAACGTGGAAATCTAGAATTCAAATGAATATATTTTGCTTTATTTCTCAATTCCTCCTAATTTGCTGGAGCTGGTTGAAAGGAAATAAATTGATGCGACGGCCCAAAAGCAAAGCTTCGTGACGGCTCACGAAGCACGCGCAGTAAGCCATATACCCTCCTATGGAAGCGGCCAAAAGTCTCTGAAAGAATTTCTCTAAAGATGTCTCTAAAAATTTCTCTAAACTTGTCTCTTTTTAGAGAGATTTTCGACTGTTGGACAAGGTATAAAAAAAGTTGAACTTGACCAGTTTGGCGCCCTCATCCAAACGGGTACTTGGGCGGCCACACTGGTCGCCCGGCCCTTAAACCGCCCCTGGTTATACAGGTTGTCAAGCTACACAAAAAAAAAATACCTAGCCTTATTCAGGAAAAAACAAGAATAAAAAATGCGTGAACTTACGAAAGTGAAAACTTGCTTTGTTCTAAATAAAACTGATAAATCTGGCATTATTATTAAAAACCTGAGAATGCAATAATAATATCAAATAGTGTATTCTAGTATATCCTATCAGTAGAATATTGCTTCATGTATTAAAGAAATTGACTTCGTTCCAAATGATAACATAATGGCAATAGACCGTTCTTTTCGGCCATTGTATTTTATGACCACTCCTTTGCTGCAGAATAATACTCAGAACTTCCTCATAGCTGTGCGAATAGCCGACTTGACATATAGTTAGGCGGTGCGGGCCATTAAAGAGGAAAGAAGCTGCGGCAAAATGACACAAATCCTCGGGTTTTTACGATGAGGATTTGGCAGAATCCCTTAAATGTGTTATAGCCTGTTTGCCTTCTTTTCTTTTGGTGATGTTTCTTAATACTATGAATCGATATATTTCACTCCATGGTTCTAGATGTCGAGAGACTACAGATCAATTCTTTTTCCTGCTAAATTTAGACTTTTTCACGGTCTTTTTGCAATATTTCAAAATATTGAATAGGTTATGAATTTTATGTTATGTGTACACAATATATCTGCAATCCTTTTAAATAAATTATTAGCATAATGCATTTATATTGCGGTATAATGAATGATAACAATTGGATTATGTAACGTGGTCTACGGAGCATGTTTTGACATGTATTCATGTACATTACAAAATCTAAATCCAAGCATGTTCGTATCGCGATATATATTGTGCTATATTACGCACAAATCTAAAGTATAATAAAATTTGAACTGCAATAGCTTTTTCGGTAATGATAGATGTCACATTTGATATTCATACCTTAAATATAAAATAATTTTTACAAAGATTATGTAAGAGATTAACCGTGATTCAGTTACAGCTTGTATAACGCACAATTACACATATATAGGGTGTCCGAAAAATTTCTACATTATTATAAAAATTCCTTAAAAAACAACAAGAGAAATGAGTGTTCTATCGGAACGCGGTTTGCGTTAAAAGAAAGATCGACTCAAAAAGTTTTTTCACACATGTATCAGTTAATAATAACATCCTGTGAAAAAGTAGAAAGGAAAACCGAGGAATGGGGGAAAGTGTTAGAGGTTTGAGGATAAGCAGAACAAAGACAGAATATGTGGTACTAAATGGAGAAAGGCAAAGTAACATAGGTTTACAAGATGAAGGATTACCATCAGCCCAAAAATTTAAGTATCTTGGATCATTTATAGGCAACGATAGAGATTGAACTACAGAACTAAAACACAGAATCCAATATGGGTGGTTAAATTGGAGAAAGATGAGTGGGTGGAGTGCTCTGTGATAGGAAAGTAAGTGGTAGGATGAAAGGAAAATTGTACAAAACTGTGGTCAGACCTGCAATGTTATGCGGGGCGGATACGTGGCCAATTACAAGAGCGCATGAAAGGAAGATGGAAGTGGCTGAGATGAGAATGTTGAGGTGGATGAATGGTGTTACAAGGAGGGATAAAATAAGGAATAACCTAATTAGAGGTACGGTCAAGGTTGGACCCATAGGAAGAAAAATACAAGAACATAGGTTAAGATGGCTTGGGCATATGGAACGGTGAAATGAGGAATATGTGGGGAAAGGTATTGGATAAGCTGGTGGTAAGGGGAAGACCATTGCTGAGATGGAAGGATAAAGTGACCGAAGATCTGGAAGAGTATGGATGGAGTAGAGAAGAGGCATTGGATAGAAGATTGTGGAAGAGAAGATTAAAGGACCATAACGCCGACTCCACATAAACACGAGAAAATGGCAAATTGAAAAAAAGAAGAAGAAGACCACTTAATAAACTTAAACATGGGATCCTTTAATTGCGCGAAGAATGTTAAATTGTTAACAGATTTCCTGCTAAAAATGCCTCTTAACATTTTCTTGGTAACAAGTTGGGCGCAGATACTTAGTAGTATGCAAATCGTAGTTAATATGATAAATCGTAGCAAATATGTTAGTCTCGTCGTAAATAACTGAGTATATATTCTTAAATGTGAGTAATAAAAAAAAACAATTCTTAGGTCGAAACTGAATTTATAGGATTTTTTTATTACTCATATTCAAAACTATTGTGCTCAGTTATTTATGACGAGACCGACGGAATTACGTTAACCCTGATCTACAATTTCCATAATATAAAGCATTTAGACCCAGTTTGTTACCTGAGAAATGTTAATCCGTATTTGACAGGAAATCTATTATTAATTGGGCATTCTTCGCGCAACTAAAGAATTACATATTCGAGCTTATTAACTGCTACTATATGTAAAAACCTTTTTAGGGTTGGTCTTTCTTTTATCACAAACTGCGTTTCGTAGACCATTTGGTCGTTTGGTTCTGAATATAATGTTTATTATCATGGATATATATTATTTGGACACCCTGTACATTCTTCGAAATTTTCATTATTGGTGTGTCAAATCCTTCAGTGCACAAATCATTAAACGAACCTTCTTGCTTATGATCGACAGCCAAAATCCTTCGTTTGTTCATTCAGCGAAAGACTACCCACAACTGTATCCCTAACTCCAAGTGATTCTTGCTGGCGTGTGGTTTTTTAACAGTTCATTTCTTGGCTAGCAATTGAAAATAATCTGTTCTGTAATCACAAAATTGGCTGATTTCTTGTCTCATCTTTAGCTGAAAATTCGTTTACTTCGTTCTGTTGCTCATACGTTCAAAAAAAAAATCACGCACAACCGACCGAACGATTATGAACAGTTATAGTATAGTATTAACTAAAGATATACGTTATATTCAGTGTACAGGCATCCCTCGTTTTACGGGATTTCACTTTACACGTTTTCGCATTAATGCGATTTAAAAAAAAAATTAAAAAATGCTAAAATTTCCATTTCAGTGATAATTTACGCGTTTTTTCTTGGAACTAATCCCCATCTCACCCATGTTACAATGAACTCACTTTACGCCGAATTCGCGTTACGCGATTATTTCTCGGAACCAATTAGTCGCGTAAGTCGAGGGATACCTGCAAATTAGAGATAAGCAATACGTTTGAATGGAGCGACATAATCGCTGTCAACTCTTTGCTATGAACAGTAACAAAATGAACTCTTTTTATTTTTCTTCAAAATGGTTTAAAATTGCTTCGATACGCTGGTCATATCATAGTGTGATAAGATCGTCAAGCTTTCATTTTTTATATATCTCTATAAATTGCACTAATGTATTAATATACCATTTAATATAGCATATATTTATCGTTATTATTATTCAGATAGCAAAAAATTAAGGTAACTACAAATCCCGACATACATTTTATTATTTTCCGTTTTAAACAGATTTTAATATGGCACATTTTATTATTTTCATTAAACAGCTTTTAATACGGCATACATTTTATTATTTTTCCGTATTAAACAGCTTTTAACACGGCATACATTTTATTATTTTCCGTATTAAACAGTTTTTAATACGGCATACATTTTGTTGTTTTCCGTATTAAACAGCTTTTAATCGGCATACATTTTATTATTTTCCGTATTAAACAGCTTTTAATACGGCATACATTTTGTTGTTTTCCGTATTAAACAGCTTTTAACACGGCATACATTTTATTATTTTCCGTATTAAACAGTTTTTAATACGGCATACATTTTGTTGTTTTCCGTATTAAACAGCTTTTAATGCGGCATACATTTTATTATTTTTCGTATTAAACAGTTTTTAATAAGGGGCCATCCGGGGCAAGACGGATGAATAAACGTTACCTGTGAACAAAGATACATATAGGCTTACTGAGAGTAAGATCTAGTCAAACAGATCTCAAGAAGCCGTATATACGGCCTCAATTCATTTTTCCCAGAATGAAGATTGCTGTCCCTGCGTCATAAAAATACAATCAATCTACGTATCTAAAGATGGCGGTTAAACCTCTAAAGGTTCATATAAGAAATTAAAACTGATGGAGTAGTATTAATCTGCAAATAATTTTGACCTTGCGTCCCTTTCTGGAAATGCCTAGGAAACCTCCCATCACTCCGGAGAAACATCTGTGGACTATAATTTAAAACAACACGACTTGAAACAATGTGCAATAATTCATTGAAATAGAGATTAAAGAACGACTTTCGTTTATATGAGTTTTACGGCGCAAGGATAGCAAAGATCGTGCTATGCCGGAGAATAACTTTTAAAATTTAAATAATTGAACGAAGGTTCTAAAAGAATATTAAAACACTTCTGAATAGCTTGTGTTGACACAGTGTACATAGACCACGAGTACTAATTTTTATTACCATTCGTCGACGCAAACACGTGTCGATGATGATTTAAGCGGCGAAATATACTTTTCTCTAACGGTTACCTATTGATATTGCAAATCTTAAACTTAATTAGTAATTTTAATAAATGATTATTTTAATTAAAATCCCAACTTTATTATCTATTTCATCATGAACTTAAATAAAAATAGAATCACATATTTAATTAAAAATTAAAAAACTAGTAACTAAGTTTGCTCTTTTGTTACTTACGAAACATATTGATGTTAATTATTACCAAAATAATTAGCTCAAAAAGTAATTAATTTTTTTACTTGCCCTTTTTTTCTAATTTATGTTTTATATTTAATTAAAAGATAGAAAATAATAAAAAGGCTATTGCACGATGATACAAAATAAACTCTTAAATTGTTTTTTGGAGCTTGAATAAAGCGGGAAAAGGATATAAGAGATGAAAAACGATTATTTAACTTGTAATTTATTTCCGAAAGAAATTCTCCCATTTCTTGCAAAAATAATAAACGAATTTAAAAGAGAATGATCATATTAGTATTAAAAATTGTTATTTGTTAAATGACGGTTAGACGAAGATCATTACGTTGAGGCGGGTTACTCATTATATGAAAAGATTTTCTTCCAGTTCAGAAGCTGAAATTATTAAATTATTATAAATGGATTCGAATTTCATAAAAGCTTATTTCCTTCTACGGTTATGCCAAAATAAGATTAATAAGATTAATAAGATTAATAAGATTAATAAGATTAATAAGCGAAACTTTACCTATACTTTATAGCTCTTCCAACTGTTTTACACGAAACAACTGGCGATATTTTAAATACAGGGAGCATGATATAAATTACGCAAAGGTAGTCGAATGTTAAATATTCTCTACATTGGATTTGTAGCTATTTAGTGATGATTTTATAATTTAGAGAGGAAATGAATAGGAGGAAACGAAATGAATCTTTAGCTTGAGCTACTTATACGTGGGTACCGAAAATTATTGTATAATGAATTCTCCCACGAAAACTCCCAAAAAACTCCCCCTGGTGGCTTTGTGTGTTGGCCATTATTTGGCAATTATGCTATCCCTGAGAAGGGTAATGTAATAATATCTTATATCCTTATATAAAGAGAAAGAAAGATTTGTTCCTGTCCTTGTTCGACTAGCGGTTAAGATACTCCAGGCTCAACGGCTCGAATCCAGGACAGGGGCGGCATCTAGTTTTCTCTTAAAACAAAAAAGCTATAGCTTGAGCTAAATATACGTGGGTGTCGAAAATTATTGTATATAAATTCCCCCACGAAAACTCACAAAAAACTCGCCCCGGTGGCTTTGTGTGTTGACCATTATTTGGCAATTGTGTTATCCCTGAGAAGGGTAATAATATTTTTCATTATTAAATACACATCATTAATAAATGATGATAATTAAAAGGCATTTGCAGTATGCCCTAATGGAAAGGCACTTACATACTGAAGGAAGGACACTGACATGCTAATGAAGGAGCACTCGCATGATAATGAAGGACATTTGCGTACTAATGAAAGGGCATTAAAATACTAACAAAACGCTTGTATACTAACAAGAAAACACGGTAATCTCTAAAATTACTTAATATTACTTTAAAGGCACTTGCCTGTTAAAGAAAGTGCCCTTTCATGATAATGGAAGAGTACATTTTAATAATAATTTTTTGCACTTTCATGATAATGAAGAGAATTTGCGTATTATTGAAAAAAGGGCGCTTATATTCTAATAAAAGGCTATATTCATGCGATCTTTAATAATAGATGAACGTTTGATTTCAAAAGCGGGGAAATACTTGTACGTATAATGCAAGTTTAGAGAGGTTGTCAACGAGTTGTAGTGCAAAAACAGTAACCACCCTTTTCTTCCATTTCTCATTGCTTGGTCATGGTTTAAAGGCTATCAAGATATGGGTTTCTACGTAATCGATACAGGAGTCTGGGAACATGAATAAGGGTGCATCCATACAACTTAACTACGATCATTTTATTTTTTCAGAAATTTGCGTATTTTCTAATAGTGTTGGACTATTATTTTTAAATTGATATGAAAGCATAATACCCTTTTTCTCATCCTCAAGCCTACAAGAGCGAAGATATATAATTTTTATGCCTAAATTTCAACCCAAATTTGCTGCTTTTAAGACGTGGAAGTGGCCAAATAAGTCCTTTCGTTGCAGATCCTTTCCATTTGCAATTTCGTATATGCATTTCTGCTGCCTAACAACCTCGTTTTATCCCCCAGAGGGAAATATTGTTTACGTTAACTCGTTTCTAAATCTTTACTAAACATCAACCAGCAGCTAAAGATATTTCACTTAACGCACTGAATTCATTTCTAATTTACATTTCTCCTCCGTCCGTTGTTAAAGAGGCGATTTTATTCAGATGGCGATTTTTGTTAGGAGAATCGCTCTGTATAGATAAGACTGAGAATGGATAGAGGCCTTAGAGGGATAGGGATTACTAGGGAGCGAATGGACTAGATCCCTATAAAAAAGATCCTTCTCTTAGAGCGCCTTATTTCTTCGTTTTAGTCCTGAAATGTCTCGTTTGTTCCTTTTACGCTAGCAATAAATATGTGCCGAAGAGGTTCCACGTTTGTCGTAAAATCAACTCTTTGATCCTTTCTTAGATTCCTGCAACTGGATAGCATAAGTTCAAAGGCTTTGTTTCGGACCAAGCCTTGTTTGGAATGTAATTGAGCCACTTTGCATAAAAGGATGGTAGGTGGCTCCCCCTAGGCAAATGAGATCAACTAAAAGATTCCTTTAAGGTTTCATTAATTGATCTCGATATTTCGTTTTCTTTGCCAGTCATGTTTATTTATAACTCGTTTTATCGTTTTACTTAACATTAAGGAAATATATCCTCGGCTTTTTAAAATAAACAAAATGCTATTAAGCGGATTATAGAAACCAAACGGTAACATTTTTTTCTCATATTAAAGATTTTGACTTCAAATGTTTAATTAAAGTTTGTATTAACAAAGGAACCACTTTTGTGGAAGCTCGTACTCTGACACAAGACTTATCACAAATGATAGTCCCTAAGTTCCTTATTAAGAATATGAAATCAGTTTTTTGTGAATGGCGTATAAATTTTTTTATTAATATTCAAAGTCCAAAAATCGCACTTTTTAGGTGAAGTTTGATATTTTTTATTCGCACTGTATATGAAGATAATAATTTTTGAACTCAATTCAAATAAAGAGGGTAATTGTATTTAACGGATAAAATTATAAAATTACACGAAAGACGATTAAGAGTATTTAAATATTTATATATATATATAAACTAAGCTTTTTAATACCAATATTTGGCGCATTTGGCTATGATTTAGAAGAATTGGCGATATCGGCATGAAGTATAAATGTTTCATCAAAAAAAAATTTCAAACAAAATTGTTCTGAATAAAATCAAAATTGATGTAACACATCAAAATGAAATTTTAAAAATTCAGTTTTTGGTGTATAACCAATTAAGCGTAGAATAATATCGCTCTATGCTGCAATCATAGGCGTATGCAGGAAGTTCATAAGGGGAGGGTTATGGGCTCAATGAGGGGATTACAGAGCTACAACTCATGTATTCTTATGTTAAATATACAGAATTTCATTGCAATGTTGGGGGTTATAACCCCATCAACACCCCTCCCCCTACGTACTCCAGTGGCTACAATATCCTTGGTGTAAAGGTTACACACCTAATGAAACCATTTAATTCAAAAATATTGACGAAATATCTTTTCGCTTAATTGATAGGATTTGCAGGGATGATGAATTTAATTAACATCCATTTTTAAAGCGCAGCCATTGTGAGGCACAATCATGCTTTGAATACTTTTATGAAATGTATCATTGCCATAACGTAAAAATACTTTCGGACTTGGATATTTTGTGTCATTTTTATAATTTTCTCATATTGAAATTCTGATTGATTTACAACATTCAAACTTCTCACGCCAAATATTTACGAGAACGAGATCGACTCCGCAACAAAAATAGTAGACATTAAATATGATACAATGCTCGCCTGCATTTGAAAACAAATTATTTACATATAAAATTTTGAAACGTAAGCTCGTAGCTTAGCTTAACTTTTACTTAACTTGATTATCAATAGATGGCAGCACTTACTCAATAGGAATAATTGTCAATTCTAGGGTCACGGTAGCGACACCTACATCGTGTATAAAAGCAGAGATTTGACAGCAGTTTTCTCATACTCGAATTGCATTTGAACGTTTGTTTTTGGCCAAGAAGGTTTGTAATGCTTCGTGTAAGGAGGAGAAATGCCTACCAGCGCATGTCTGACTTTGATTGAAGAAAGATTGTAGCCTACCGGGATTGCGGTTTATCGTACCGCAGTATTGCTGCTCATATTGGTCGAGATCCCATGACTGTCCGCAGAGTATGGAATCGATGGGTTCAGGACAGTCATGCGGAACGTCGTGTAGGATCTCAGCGGCCCTCCCTCCCCCCATCACTAATAGCCGAGAAGACAGACATCTTATCCGCATGGCCACAAGGGATCGTACAGCCACGTCATGAACCTTGAGTTCGGAAATGAAATCGTTTGCAAGATAACAAATTTCTGCTTGAACTGTTCGACGACATTTGCAGCAGCATGGACTGTCAGCACGGTGACCATGGCTTCGGCTACTCTTGATGCTGCGTCACAGACAGGAATGCCTCCAATGGTGTGAACAACGACGAACCTGGACGCAGGAATTGCGTCACGTTATCTTTTCAGACGAATCCCGGTTCTGTGTACATCATGATGGCCGCATCCGTGTTTGGCGGCATCGTGAAGAACGCACATTGCCAGCTTGCATTCGACATCTTCATACTGGCCCATCACTTGAAGTGATGGCATGGGGTGCCATTGGATATATGTCTCGATCACCTCTTGTTCGCATTCCCGACACTTTGAACAGCAACCGTTACATTTCTGATATGTTATGGCCCGTGGCTCTGCCCTATCTTCGAGGCCTCTCTAACGCTATGTTTCAGCAGGACAATGCACGACCGATGTTGCCCTTATTGATCTGACCTTCCTTGATGCAGAATATGTTCGCTTGTTGCCCTGGCTAGCACGTTCTCCTGATCTCTCACCAATTGAAAACGTGTGGTCAATGGTTGCTGAGCGACTGGCACACCACCACTCACCACTCACTACTGTCGATGAACTGTAGCATAGTGTTGAAGCTGCATGGGCTGCTGTACCCATACATGCCATACAATCTCTGTTTGACTCCATGCCCATGCGGATAAATGCTGTTATTTCTGCCAAAGGTGGTTGCTCTGGGTACTGATTTCTCAGGATCTAACCATCCTAATTTCCTGTAAATTTAATCACTTGCTCTTTCCACTATAATATATATGTCAAATAAATATCATTCTGTTATTTGTATTCCTTCCTTGTGTAACAATTTTAATGGCCAGTAATGTATGTACTGTCTACAATGATTCCGTACACTTTTTTACAAAACAATTATTTCTTTTGACAATTTATATATTCGCAGAGTAGCTAAATTTTATACCCCACACGCACTTACTGTGAATTGTGTGTGACTTTATAAATAGCCTTTAAATTTTGAACAACTAATTTTGACATACATAACATGTCGTATAGTATGAACCTCCAACATTGTTATGGGGAAAAATAACAACTTGTGGCTTATTTTTAATTACGGCACCACTTGTTATGGTGAAAATTCTTTACGTGTTAATATAATAAATTAGTTAAATTAATTTCACGTTGATTTCATCATTGCGTTGTGTGAATATATATTAAAGGAATTAAAACAGGACTGAATAATTATTACCCATAATAAATAGTATATTAATTAATTAAAATTTCAAATTAATAGTTTATATATTGACATTGCGTTGTGTATTTTAAAATCAATAATAATAAACAGAATAATTATTTACCCATAACCCAAAATAATATAATAATACTATACTAAATAACCACAGGTTCATTATAAACAGACATGAGAACAACCAGGTTCAAAAGTTTTTTTCTTTTATTAAATTAAACAGCATAATTCGGTAAATTTTTTTCATACTGGGGGTTGGCCGTATCAATTAATCACAACCTGAGGGAGTTAATATCCCATCAATTTTGGTTCTTACATAATTATTTCTTTTCACTACATCTAAATATATATGGTAAACATCACAACAACATAACTTAGATAACAATCAATTTCTTGATTACTTCACACCGGGTATGGAACACCCAGGAAAATTTTATTTGCTTATTGCATTACAATAATTTAAGGGGGGAAGAGGAGGCACTTATATTTACTGTTAAGGAAAGGAAAGAAAGGAAAGTTACTTACATGTTAGGGAGTCTACCGTGGCAGGAGCCTTGGCTCTTTAGTTTAATTGTATTAATGGCATCAAGTAGTTTCATATAGAGGCTTTGACCTCTTTCTGCTCTCAGGCCATCGGGACACACATTCTATCTCTAACTCTAACTCTGATAAAAAATGGCCGGGCTTGACTCTATATCGAGGAGAAACGTGGAATGTGATTGGCCAGTTGAAGTATTACGTAAAAGTAATCTCTTTTTCAATTGGCTGATTTAACCCCTCGATTTACCCCTCTGTGGGGGCGAGGGTCTGCTTTTCGTTAACTTTTAAGCTGTCCCTTTTAGACAGCTTTTACCCATAACTGTGACTTTGTGATACGTTCTTGGTGGTTCTTCCAAGAACAGGATATCGTTGCGGAGGTCTTTATGCAGATGTGCTTTTTGCGTGAGTCCGAGATCTCTGTGGGTGGTTTGACTGTTTTTCGCCGAAGGAGTCATACAACTTCTCCCTCGACCAGGGATTTCGTGGAAGTTGTTAGGACTTTCTGTTCACAGGTCTTCGAGAAACGTTCAAGTTATAGCCTGAAGGGTCGAAGTTGAAGAAAGGGGGCTAGAATTTATATGGTATGTTTAGTCGTTGAGGGAGAGATGGTGGGATTTGGTATGGACTGCGGCAGATACAAGGGAAATGTTTAGGTCAAATTAGCTAGGGGGCTTATTTCGCAGCTGCGTCTTGCAAATGGTAAAAATAGGAGGTCAAAAGGGTAACCTTACTGAGAAGCAAAAGAAAAAAGGAGAAAGAAGAAGTTTATGCATTTAAGGGTTTAAGAGGGTAAATGGGGAATTTTTAGAATTGCAATCTTACTATTGTACAACATGCATCAGTACTTTCAATTATTATTATTTCAAGTTTTGAACATTTTTAGAATTTGACATTAAGAATGAATTACACAATCAATCAAATTATAAATATTATAAGAAATCAAACTGTTCATTGATGATTGAAGAGACAGTTAGTCCTCTGTAGTTCATAGATAGTTAAATTTCATTTGGCTCCTTCTGATGATTAAAAATTGTTCGGTGGTTACTGTCTGATGCACAGGCTTCAGGATGAAGAGGCTAAGTTGACGCCACGGAGTTGACCATGAACGTAGGGGAACAATAGATGAGGAGCTGAAGAGATTAAATTGATATAATGTGATGTTGGATTGGTGTAATATCATCAAGGAAAAGAGGTGTCGAAGGTCGGGAGTACATATTCTTCTGAAATTTAAAAAACAAGAGCGGCAGAATCTCGAAATAACATGATGACTAATACATATAACATACATTTATACACAATATATACACAATGGTGAGAGAGAGAGTGTGTGTGCCGTTTCTTTTCTTTTCTTTTCTATATATATATATATATATATATATATTTTTTATTTTTAATTTAAATAGTCTACTGATGCGCGTCTAATTATGAGTGTTTAATTTTGATTAGGCTTTTTTTATTAAAAAGAGAATTTTGAATTTTCACCTTACCATACCAGCAGATTTAATCAGGAAACTTCACAACTGCAACAGAAAATGTAATAAATATATCATGAATAGAGGAAAAGTCTTTCAATGATTAGGAAACTTTATTACATTAAATATAATTAACGAAGGAAATAACGAATCATTAGTCGATTTTATTTATAAAAATAATCTCGTTTCTAAACTAAAAATGAAATTAAATGCAATTTGGTCAGTTGAAAAAGAAGGCGGAATTTTTAAGGTCCTCATTCTTTTACTCGGCTTTTCATATAACATAACAAAATTTTTGTTCAAAAGAAAATAAAAAATTTTTGGGCCATATTTATATTCCTCATAAATTTACAAAATGCCGAAGAAGCATTTTATATTTCTTATATTTTCTTTGAGCACATGATAGCCCAGATGTTTTTCGCAACCTAAGGATCAGATGCCTCCTTCAATGTTGTAGTCAATGTTCCGCTTATAGATATTTATTGCCCTCTGAAGATATATTATCAAAGGTCCAAACAAATCCCTTGACTTTGCGGTAAGATATTGGGGCAGGTTTTGCTTTGATAAAAAAAAGCAAGCAAAAAAGTATTTTTCGATGTAAGATATCGTATTTGGCCTTCACAAGCAGTTTCTCCCTGCTGCAAAGTAAATATTTAAAATCTGGTATGGGCGTTTCGATCTATGAAAAGCAGTGTACCAGAAACCTGGAAAAATCTTTCCAAAAGAGTTATTCTTGCTTCGTCTGTTTACTCCCGAGGAATCCTGGGAATAGGTGTCAGGGAACCCCTACTAAAGATATTATAGGTACAGTTCAGTTTTTCCCGCTACGATAATTAGTTCTTGTTTACTATCGCCATCTCCTATGTAACTCTAGGGTCTCCCTGAACAGAATGCAAGATCGGGATTCCTGTTATAACGTGATGAAAGTTTGAGTTTCCGATCTCTGAAAGGTAGCTATTATTATCATCAAGAAAATATATTGATATATTTTGAATTTTAATCGATATAAAAGGGGCACAATCTTTACAAAGTAACTTTTGATTTAGCAACTGCTTTACTTCACTACTTGGTTCGGAGATAGTTTTCTTTTCTGAACAAGTTAATATCGTAAAGTTGGACGTAGGTAGTAGATCCGTATTCCAGCAAAGAGGAGGAAGCGTTGTGCTTATGAAGTGAAAGTAGACGAGAAATGTCATGTTTTTTGATAGAGAGAGAAAGAAAAACAAAACCTTTTTTTTTCCTACCTAAACATGGGTTTTGACACAACCAGTCCACACCTTCTTTCGTTTCTTAAGGTATCTTTTCCCTTTGGTCAAATACTAATTACTATGATTAAATGACAACTATTATTTACTTAATATTTAATAATTACATCAACAAAATGGATTGCAGCTGCTATATGATTACCCTCAAGTATAGTAATTTTGATGCGATTAAGTTTATTAAGTAATTTCATCGTGCATTGAATAATTCCCCTTTCTCTCTCTCTCTCCCCTCCAACCTTATTAAATTCTTATGGTTTCAATGCAGGCCCACTTTCAATACGTTTTTATTACTATTGTTTTATTTTTATTTTAAAACAGTATGCACGGCCTCATCTTGCTGTCCTTGCGCCATAAATATGCAACCAACCAATTCTTAAAGAGTTTCACTTTTAGTTAATAACATATAGGAGAAAAGAAAAGAGCCACGCACAGCCGTTATCATGGGCGCCGCGGTCAAGGCAATGATAACTCATAGATCGCTAGTTGGATTCCAGCCTGACTATATATATCGGCATATTTTCTTTACTAGATCTATTAACTCACGTCTAATATAAACTATATAATATCCGAGTGCGAAAACTTAAATGTATTGAACAATCCCTTCACAGCCTTTTTTTTTAAGAATTAAAAGCGTTTCCCTTTAAGGTAGTAAGTTAGGTTATGAAAAGGAAGCAGAAATTCTGATTACATTGAAAACGTGGTCTTGGGTTAGAGATATGTTTCACATTTCTTTCCGGCTTCGCAACTTATCCCTAACTCGGTGTATTGATTTGCAAATGATCTATGACACTGCAGAAAGTTTAAAACAGAAAGTACGGTTATTGCAGAACGTGATGGATTACATTACATACGATGCAATACTGTTCTACTCATTCTCTTTCAGCTCCTAATTTTGGAAAAGAGCCGTCAACTAAAAACTTTGATAAAACTTTTCAGCTTAGTCTAAACTTCTTGCAGTATCGACTAACTCGTTTCGTAACAGATGCAGGCCATTGAGGGCGTTTCGAGTTGCTTTTCTTTTAGACCATTTGAACCTGTCGCCGCAACCTTTACTGCATGTTGTTAAAATATGAAGCTCTTTCAAGGCGCGAAATTTCCCTTTTTCTGAGCGCAAAAATTATAGGTAAACGCATACACTATTTAAGATCTTGTTTTTTGTGAAAAATACATATCTGACGTATTATTTGATACACTGAATGTATTTCCAATTATAATAAAGAAAATATTAAATTGGAAAAATAAGAGCACCAGTTAACCGAAATAACGGAGCTCACCCTGTTTCGAATTATATGGAAATTCAATTTTCAGTTTAAGAATGTAAAGGAAGGATATTTATTTTATCCAAAAATACACTTTGACTATGATGTCATGTGTTTCCTCTTGTGGGGTGATTTACTTCCTCTTTCCCCCTTCCCATAGCGTGACCAGATGCCCTGGTCTCAACTATTTCAGTAGAAGCTCTTAAACCCTCTAATACCTAGCCAGTGAGGGCACATTTCCGTTTGGAGAGACGAATTTACAGAAAAGATTCTTAAGATTGCGAATTCATGTGTCAGCTGCGTCATACCGGTCCACATACAACGAAAGAACATGCCAGAACAATGCAGGTGCGATACGTATATCAAAACATGCCATAAAAGACTCTCTGACTCCTAAATTTTAACCTTCACACCAAGCCTGTTACCAAACCGGGGCAAGCAGCGGCGCAGCCCCATCGAGCTATATATATATATAGAACAACCCGTGGATGCCCTTTGCCCCACATGACATTTGTCTCGCTTCAGTTGCCCCTTCATCATGGCTACAGTCCTATTTCACACCACGAGGTCATGAGTGGTTGAAGCCGGCATAGAGGGTGAAGAAAAAATAAACTAACACCAGTCAACTTTTCTCTTGTACATTTTATTTATAATATTATGTTCTTGAATAGCATTTCTGTCGATTTCTTTCTGAAGGAGAGTTCAAATATTACGTAAGCAAAATTTTGGCCCTATTTATTACACCCCCCTCGGTAAGCAAAAATTAACATTGGTTAACATATAAAAATAGGCGCAACAGCCACCCCCAAAAGTGCATACGTAATACTTGAACACTCCGTGATAATCGGAGTACACTAGAAAATAAATTTGAGTGTTTTTGCCAAAGATATTGGACGGGTGTCCTATTAAAAAAAATGCGCAGTGAGTCCTTTGTTAACCCGAATTTCAATTAAACGAAGTTCGGTTCAGCGGGGTTCAACTCACTGCATAGTTGTATTAAATATAACTTTATATATATTTTATTTCATTAGGATGAATTTTGAAGTAATATTTTGAAATTAAGAAATTATTATTAAATGTTATTGGATATCCAACAATTCTTAAATGCGTAAAACTAATGGGACTAAGGTTACATTTTAAAAGTTATTTGCTTATTTCACGAATTCCTATAATAGGGATATCTTTACAAATGCGGCATATATAGCAGCTGCGTGTCAAATCGTTCGATGACCGACTCTCTGAACGGGTCTTCTCGTTTATGAGAGATGAGCAAAATACCATCTGAGCTATGAACTACAATATCTAATCCCTTTACGAACGTATATATATATACTGAAGCCGGTTATTTCGCAGAATGGTGTAGTACATAGACTACTATTTAAACCAAATTGCAAAGATACCGGTATTAAATTGATCGAAATGCCCGTTGCAGCATATGTATTTATATAAATCGAACACTACGCAGATTAAATTAAACAACAATATCCATCAACGTTTATTGGCGTAGTGATACCAGCGCCGATGTTATGGCGTGATTAGATGGTGAAACGTTCGAAAGATACATATGCTGCAACGTGCATTTCGATCAATTTAATACGTCTCTGTGCAATTTGGTTTAAATAGTAGTCCATGTACTACACCATTCTGCGAAATAACCGGCATCAGTATTATATACGTTCGTAAAGAGATTATATATTGTCGTTCGTAGCTCAGATGGTAGAGCCTCCGCCCGGCAAGTGGAAGGTCGTGGGTTCAGGTCCCACCGAAGGCAGAAATATTTATTTTCTTTCGAACGTTTCACCATCTAATCACGCCATACCATCGGCGTTGGTATCACTACGCCAATAAACGTTGATTGATTGACATTGTTGTTTGATTTAATCTGCGTAGTGTTCGATTTATTTAAAGACGTTATTAAGGGAGGCCTCCACAGGGCTCCACAAGTAACAGGTTGTTTACTATACAGAAACAACCTGTTACTTATGGAACTAATGGAGGCCTCCCTGATAACGATCTTCACACGTGTTTCCTAAATAATTTTCATTGTTCTATTCTTTCAAATTCGGTTCACTTTATTTTTAATCAAATTCACTTCGTACCGTTTTTAATAAGTTAAGGTTTTTGTTATTTAGTATAATGGGGTTTTATCAAAATTTCTCGTTGGTCCATGTGGTTTGTCATGTCTCAAGTCTACAAAAATTCTCGTCGCTCCACGTGGCGTATTAAAACTCAGTACTGGTATGTTGAAAATACCTTTTTATCGTTATTATTACTATTATTTTTATTATTGTTGTTTCTTACTGGTTTTCTGAAAAGTGCATCCCACGATGCTAATTTTATTGCTAATTTTCTTAATTAACGGGTTTGATTATTTCACTCTATACTATGTCTGTTATTTGTAATAGTTTTTTTGCTACCCATTTTGCTATTTTCCCTAATTATTATTATTATTATTATTATTATTATTACATTATATCTACATGTCTTTTGTATATACATCTCGTCAATGCATTTATTTTCAGCTTGTGCGCAGTATCCGTTGACGTAAATAGCTTATTTGTAATTTTTGTTTCAATGTAACTTTTTCTTATTTATATATATATATATAGCCTATTAATAGGCTTCCGGTAGGTAAAGTGTAAAAGGAATGAAAAATCATATCACAAAAATATGCAACACGAATTATACATGTGCTTGCCTCTTTCATGTTTTGAAAACCAATGAACAAACGAAAATGAAACCCAGTCAATCACGGTTATAGAGAAAACTGTAGCTCGTATTTATTTTTGTTTTTATAACAGAGATATCAATATAGTCCTGAGCAGATATATTTTTAAAAATCGATTTGATGACCTCAATAAAAATTAAGAACCAGTTTGAGTTTTTATGGCGAAAGGATAACTAAAGTCATGCTGCATCGTAAGCTATAGTTTTCGGAGGTATCCGAACCTCTGCTGCTGAGAGAATCAAACTCAGGTTCACGGTGGACAGATATTATAAGACATACCATAGATCAGTGGTTCCCAACTCAATTTAAGCCGCGGACCACTTTTCCACTTCAATTTTACCCGCGGACCACTTTGAAAAATTCTCACGAGTTCAGGGGCCGATTTAGGTGGCGGGGTGGTGATCGCCCCTCCCCCCACGAATGAAAATTTAACATTGAAAAGATGCAAGGTAAAGGTCCATTTAGGTATCATTTTCAAAACTCAAGTCATTAATCGCCCCCCGAATGACCTTTAAATCCGTCCCTACACGAGTTGACTGCAAGACCTTAAGGAAAAAGGGAGCCGGCCTTTTGGGGGAAAGATGAGGATGTATAGAAGTAAACAAAGCAGTGTTGCCAACAGTGAAGCCAAACAAAGCAGTGCTGTCAAAGTGAAATCCCTAGTGGCAGCAATGGAAAGTCCCTACATTTCACCAGAAAGTCCCTACATGCAACAGCGTAGCAGCTTTTCTTCAAATGTGCGTGTAGAGGGGGAAGGGCGAATGCTACAAATATGCGTCATATAAAATACCTCATACAAAATACTACAAATGTACAATCAATTTCATTTTTATATTTAATTTTAATATTTAATAATAATTTTTATAAGTATTTTTTCCAATAATATCTCTTAGATAATGTCCCGTCCCGCGGACCATTCGGGATTCCTTCGCGGCCCACCAGTAGTCCACGGACCACCGATTGGGAACCACTGCTCCAGATGGACGAATGCTGTAACCACTACGTTGTCGTGGGAACCACTAAACACCAGTTCACAGAGAATATGCGTTTTCTCTCTCGCTTTAATTTTTATAGATGGAAACAAATGAGAACAAAAAAAGTCCCAAAATAAAAGTCCCGATATTTAGATTCAGTGGGTTTCGATGAATATGGAATCTGTTATTTTTAGCTTTGTCTATCTGTCATCAATCAAGAGAAGGGTCAATTAGTGAGTGCCGCTTTAGATGTTGCTGCTATTTACATGCGTTGTGTACACGTATTTACTCTTCACTCTCCATATCTCAACTCTCCAATTCCTAAATCTCAAATTCTAAACTTTCCAATTCCTAAATCTCAAATTCTAAACTTTCCAATTCCTAAATCTCAAATTCTCCACTCTCAAATTCTCCTTTTTAATGTTCACAATAGCTATTGTATATACGGGTAACCTTTACCTTACCCTTTTTACTACCAACAGACAGACCGACGGTCAATCCAAAAGCCATCACTAAAAACTGTTTCCTATTTTCGAAAATATTTTAATAATAGGTTTATACGAACCTGTGGGAGCTGGTATCCAGTTCACCACTTCCTCTCTCTCTCTCTCATTTTCTCTCTCTTTCTTTCTCTCTCCCTCGCTTTGTGTGTGTGTGTGTGTATACTGCATTTAATTGTTAATAAATAGTTAAAGAAATGCCATAAGAACGTCATTAAGTAAAATGTAAACCATCCAATTTTTTTTAATCGTTCTTTTTAGATCACCCGTCTCGTTAAATCAAAAGATTTGAACTTATTGCTAGTCATAAAAATATAGGCGGGATTATAACCCATAATGACCAATATTAGTAATGACCATGAAGTGAAAAATGAACATAAAAATTGTCATTGTGATGAACGGCTTTCAAATATATTATATATTAAATATTACAACCTAAGTTTCTTATTTGTAACGCCCTAAGTTTTCTTCGAATCGAGCGCAATTAACTTGGAAAGTATTCCGTTTGAACAGATCCAATTTTTTCACTGAAATTAATCACTTGGGTGGAGACTACTCTGGGTGTCCCATTTGTGACGAATATGAAGATTTATTGCTATGTAATTCATGTAATGCGATTCGAAAAAGCAATTGTTATGTCAAATCTCGTTTTAATCTTCGTTACATATATTTCACTTTACGACCAAACAAATTACTTTAAAAACTACTCATATTCTAATAGTCGTTAATTACGTATTTTTAGTTGATAATAAGTTAGTTACAGTTTTATAATATGCATGTATGTTTACGTAGTTCGCGCCGTCATTTAATAAACTATTAAAAATAGAACGCATTGTCAGCAAAGTTGCAAGCCATATTTTAACATTGCGCCCTCTGGTGCCGTAATGGTAACTCATTTGTTTAAAATGCCGGTAACTCGGGTTTTAATGGGAACGTAGAACTCGTGCCGTTTTTCTGTTACTCATCGTAGCCAGGGGTTGGTTTTCCTACGCAATAAGGGCTCAGGTTCCCTGAAAAATTGCGTTTCCCCGCAAAATACCACTTTAGCTGTTGTTGGGCCTTAAAACAAGAACAAAGAAACACATATGTTGTATAAGCAAGGAAACAAATATATATCGCATAAACAAAGAGACAAATATACATTGATTAAACAAAGAAACAAATATATTATATAAACAAAGAGACATATATATCGCATAAACAAAGATATATCGCATAAGCAAAGAAACAAATATATATTGCATAAATAAAGAGATAGATATATGTTGCATAAACAAAGAGACAAATATATGTTGCATAAACAGAGGCAAATATATATTGAATAAACAAAGAGACAAAGACATATTACATAAACAAAGAAATAAATACATTGCTTAAAGAGGCAAATACATATTGCATAAACAAAGAAACGCACATATATTGCATAAACAAAAAAACACACATATATTGCATAAACAAAAAACAAATATATTGCATTCAAAATATATAAACTAAGCGAAGTCGCTATGAAAAGTTGGTAAATATTAATACTGCGTGCTTTTCATGGAGGCTTGCGGAGTAAACAATACAGAAGTCAAAAATAACAAAATAATACGAGACGTGCAAGGTCATTAGAGCTGGAAGGGTTTAAAAACTGCACTAAAGAAACATGAAAAATGAAAAATGTAACTGCTAACTATAAAAAAAAGGGGTAATGGGAATGAGCGTGACCTATCGCAAAAGAAATTGATTAATAACGAAAACGAAACTTTAAGGAAAATAATAAAAGTTTCTCGTGTTCAGGGCTTTTCCCAAAGGGTACGTGCTATGTGCGCCGCCTACGTAGTTTGAAAAATACAGAGTACTCTTCGCATACTCTCAAGATCATAAGGAAGTTTTTGTATTTGATGATTTTTGTGCAACTTTCAACAAAGTTCATATTTTTGTTTTGCTAGTCATTAACAAACTTAAATGGAAACAAATGAAGAAATGTGGAAAACTCCCTGAACCCCCCTCCCCCCCACCAAGCCTCAAAATAATATGCTGCATACGACCAGGAGAGGAATGAAAAACTGATGAAAGTAGCAACTGCCACCTTGGGCTTTACTAGACGATAGACGACCAGTCAAATGACAGTCAGCTCGGCGCTGTGAGGTCACCAAGTCCAGAGTTACCCCGCAATTTCAATACTCCTTAATTAAGACAACACTGCATACTCTCAACAATTTTCTTCAGAACAGCACTGCTCGTGTTACAACAACAGTGAAATTGAAAGAACCTTATGTAGAAAAGTGTTTCCGAAACTTTTCAATCCGCGGCCCACTTTTTAGAACGTTGATCATTCGCGTCCCATTTAGCTCTAACCTGTGACTTATTCAGGGAAAGGGCCTGCCGCCACCGAAAGAGGAAATTCTAGATACGTGCTAGATTTTTCAAGTTCATTTTCAATTTTTTAGAAAATAGTTCTGAAAATATCCATACTTCAAAAACGTTTCGCGCCATACTAAAAAATCGTCCCGCGCTCTAGCACTGGGACGCACCCCATAGGTTGGGAAGCATTGGTGTAGAATACGTACGAAAACAATTATTGGAATTGTCAAGTCAGTTTCAAACTCTAGCTTATTAAGTTAAATTCTGACACATGGGCGTATTCGGGAGAGGGGGGGTAAATGAGGTCATTACTCCCCATGAAGTATGAACGTATTTTATATATATACATACATTCTGCGATTTTATATCTAGATATATGTGTTTTATTTTTAACTGTAGCCCGGTGTCTCCCCACCCTCTTATGAACCTATGTAGTCTATTGTTTTCGAAACCCACACCTTGAGCCCAAACTAGAATTCCACGAAAAGGCAGATCCAGAAAACAATTTCCGGCGGGAGGGGAATGCAAAGCCTGAAAACGAATGTAGAGTCATATAATATAAGTATAAATTAATTACTCTCGGCGGTGGCGCGCACCCCCTCGCCTGGATCAGTCATTTGTTCTGTGTATATCAATACTTAATTTCCTTAATCATTAGAATCGAAATAATAAATGCGTAACAAATTCTAAAATCGCGATAACTCGCTGCTTTCGAAAAGTTTTATATTTAGTAGTAAAAAACCCAGTAGCGACGACAATCGGAACTCCGTGCTAAGCTTATTTTAAATTTGTGCGCTGATTTTAGAATTATGGAGGAAAGCGTGACAGTTAGTGCCTTTTAAAGATAAATGGCAACACAATTTTGCAGGCTATTGTCAGCCAAGTAATTAATACTCAGGCAAAATGTGCCAGTTTAGTCACAAGTTGATTAATAATCCCTTTTTACTCCCACATGATTTCCGTTTTCGCGTTTTAACGCTGCTTATAATAAATTGTTTTCCTATTAAGCGCCGCGGCCGGGATCCCCAGGAAGGAAACGAACCGTTGAGTTAAGAAAAGGGTGGTCTAGCCCGGCCAGGATCAGGAAAAAGGTTACCCTAAATTACAACGGAAATTGTTCCAGGGACGACGTTCATAATTAACTGACCGTTGGCACCCCGACTTCCCCCAACCGCCATCAGTTCCCTAACTAACTTGGCTTTGCTGATCACGAAGCCGACTTTTGATTTTATTTCGCTAGCTGGACGAAATTCGGTACCCTTTGCCATAATTCTTGCTCTTTTCTGACAACTTCTATTGCTGTAGTCAATTTCCTCGGTCGATAAGAAGTTTCATTGAAGATCCCAGTCACTTGCCCGATACAAAACTTCTGTGGAGAAGTATAAAGTTTCTTGGTGTACTGTTTGATGCACTTTCACTGCAATCCATAACCGATATTTCTGTCCTTAAACCACCAATAACGAAACGTTAACAAGAGTGAAAATTTTTCGTAAAGTAGTTTGGGTTTTCTAAAACTCACACATTTTTCATGAACTTCACTCTGTTGCCCAAACTCAAACAAATTAGTTTTGGTGAAAAGATTATACGCAAACTATGACTGTATCCAAATTCGGAGGAATTACCCTCAGTCTTTTCTTACACAGACTCTTAAACAGGTCTTATAAGAGTCGGTAGTCCAGAGTCAATTTGTTTTTGTTCTAATGTATATTTGGTATACTGGCAGTTCACTTATCAATAGTTAATGCTTTTATTATTAATTATGTTTATATTAATATATAATATAATTATATTATTATAAATAATATATATGTACATGAGTATATATATATATATATATATATATAGATGAGTATATATATGAATATATATATCATCATCATCATCATATTCAACCATTATCTATCCACTGCTGGATGAAGGTCTCTCCAAATGCTTTCCACACAAGTCTATCCTGGGCCATTCGTTTCCACGTCACCCCAACCTGTTTTCTTATTTCATCCACCCATCTAGTTTGAGGACGTTTTCTAGGTCTTCGGTGGTCTCTTGGAATCCAGTTCAGAATTTCTGTTGTCCATCGTTGATCAGTTCTTCTTGCAATATGCCCAGCCCATCGCCATTTCAGTCCTTTTACTTTAACAATGATGTCCTCTACTCTAGTTTGCTCTCTCACCCAAGTGTTTCTTTTTCGATCTCTCCTAGTTATTCCAAGCATGCACCTCTCCATGCTCCTTTGGGTTGTCTGTAACTTCCGTATTGCTGCAATTGTTAAATTATATGTCTCTGATCTATAAGAGAGGACTGGCAATACACACTGGTTGAAGACTTTTCTTTTTAGACACAAAGGCAATTTCCCCTTCAGGATAAAACTGTTTCTTCCAAATGCACTCCAGCCAAGTTTAATACGTCTGTTGAGTTCTTTCATAATGTTGCCATCCATTGAAATCAGCTGGCCAAGGTAAATATATGAATCAGCAATTTCTAGCTCAATGTTGTCAACTTGTATTTTTGTTTCCTCTACGAAATTATTGAACATGATCTTAGTTTTTTGTAGGTTCATCTTCAGTCCAACTTCTTTACTTCTAGTTGAGAGCTCCTGTACCATGTCTTGGAGTTCTGATGGGTTCGTTGAAAAAATAACAATGTCATCAGCAAACCGCAAATGATTTAAATATTCACCATTTATTTTTATTCCCTTGTTATTCCAATTTATCTGCTGAAAAATCATCTGTAAAGCTGAAGTAAAAAGTTTTGGAGAAATGGTATCTCCCTGCCTCACACCTTTACCAATTTTGATAGTTTTGGTATCTTTATGTAACCGAAATTTTGCACTTGCATTTTTATACACACATTTCACCATGTCAATGTACACATCCTCGATGTCTGCTGATCTTAAAGAGTTGATGACTGCTGATGTTTTAATAGAGTCAAAGGCCTTCTCATAGTCAATAAATGCCACACACAATGGAAGTTCATATTCATGTGTTCTTTCAATTAATTCTCTTAATACTTGAATATGGTCCACTGTACTGAATCCACTTCGAAATCCAGCTTGTTCTCTTGGTTGAGCTGCATCTAATTTTTTCTGCAGGCGATGTGTTAGCACTTTTGTGAAGATTTTATAAATAGCAGGTAACAAGCTAATTGGTCGGTAATTTTTCAAATCCTCTTTATCACCTTTTTTATGCAAAAGAATTACTGTTGCAGAATCCCATTGGTTTGGTATGTTACCACTGTTAAGACATTTGGTAAAGAATTTTGCAAGTATGTCTTCTACATATTCTCCAG
>QLNU02014176.1:69120613-69151655 GCA_006491805.2 Dysdera silvatica
GCTTTAAAAGATTCGGACTCTTTGGACAAATGTGAGTCCGTTGAGATGGTATCGTAGAGGTAAAACATTCGCCTATCATGCCATCAATCCGGGTTCGACCCTCAATGGTATTGTGGGGCGCGTGTCCTTTTTCTGCCCACTGCGACCTGGTATTTGACAGTGGCATAGCACAGAGAGGGGCTCCAGTCATTGGCTATCAAAAGACACTATTTTCTCATAGGCCGCATCATAAAATCTTCTTTAAAGGCACTTGAGCCCCCGCTCCATGCCACTTGAGCTCCCATGAATTCTGAATTGCTACGCTACTGATATTTGATTCCATTATCAGAAAAGGAGGAGGACCGTAGGTCCCAGGGCGTAAACTTTCCATGACTTTACTCCCTAAGAACACAAACTAATAAACACAGAATTTTCTTTAAAGGCGCTTGAGTCCCCCCCATGAGTTTTTGAATTGCTACGCTACTGATATTTGATTCCATTGGCAGAAGAGGAGGATCGTAGGTCCCGGGGCGTACAACTTCGATGACTTTACTCCGTAAGAACACAAACTAATAAACGCAGAAAACGTTAGTGTGTTCATTTTTCGCTCGCAAATGGACAAGTATATAGTATTTTATATTCGCGATAAAAGACTGGAAGGATAAACATACTTTCTCGCCAAATGTTTTTGTAATTCCTTTCAATCTTTTTTATTTAGTTCAGATTATGTTTCAAGATGGGAAAAAACCCATTGCGGCAAACCAAGTTGTATTCCACTGCACGCGGCTAAATTTAGAAAGCAGGTAGAGTGGGATTAAAACGAAGAAGATGAATGGCGAAAGGTCCATGGAATATGAGCCATTATCTTAATGGCTTAAGGAGATGGTACTCGGAAAGCATCTTATAGAAAATCCCTGCAGCCTTAATGATGTTCCCGCACTTTTCATCAAGAACAGTTCGTTACAGATCCAGCCTTCAATTCTATATATTATCTTAAGTTTATGAGTTGTGTGTTCATTAAATAAGTTCGCGAATGTCCAAGAGATTTGGATTACCAAGCGGAGGGTGAAATTCGGGAAGCTACGGTTAAGCTCTGAAGAAAACACCGAATGCGTCCTCGGAAATTATAATCGGGGAAATTGAGCTCGTTCTCGCTAATATAAAGCTTAGTTAACGCACGTAACTAAATTAAAATTAACGTGTTAAGCTGCTATCTTGACGTGAAAAATTTGCTTACGCGGAAAGTTTCCGAACGGTCCGATTTTAGCCAAATTGTTAAAAATAAATTTATTTTCCACATTTGCAAATGGATTCTGAAATAGATTGAAAATATACCTGCACAAATGTGGCACATAACAGCATGCATTAAATAAACAGACATACAAAAATAATTGTATTCATTAAATAAGATGAGGCAAGTACCAAATAGATTATGACTAGTTAAAATTTGGAAGAGCATACAGCCCGTAAAACTATAGTTAGTGCTTTGGTGTTTTTAGCATTAATGCTAGATATATTGTTATTTGAAAACATACTGTTCTTTATTCGAACATTTTAGAAGAGCAAAAAGATTATTAATTTTTATTAAATAATTATATTCTCATGCACTTAATAATAACAATAATAATAATAAATTTTTATTCAACCCGATATACAATATTTCGTGATACATAGCTTGAGCAGTATAAAAATTATAGAAATGTAAGAGAAGATCTATATTAAATTATTTTAAGTTTTGAGGTTAGAAATGGAAGAGAATATAAAGCCGAAGCTTGTTACGAGATTCTCTTCCAGAATGCGGTGATGTTGACAAGAAAAAAGGTAGATTTTCGTATTTCTGCATTATGCTTAAGGAGCTTTATGACAAGTCTTCTATGACAAATGCAGAATAAGTGTATTTCTCTCACACAGATGTACTTCAAAAAAAGCAGCTACAGTTAATGCAATATAGCCTACTATAATTGCTGTTTAAAACTTGAAGTTAAAACTATTTGTTTTTTGAAGAATACAAAATTATTGATTTTTATATGAAACCTAATTTTAAATGACATATATAAAAGTCAGATAAATACTCTGGAAATATTCACACCGATTCTAATATTTCTCTGAATGTGCATATTTGCAAAAGAATATCTTTTAGAGGAGCAAAGCAAACAGTATTTCAAAGTATGGCTAATTCCGCTACCGTGGGGCGGTAAATTGCCATAGAACTTACTAGGCCCCCCCACTTCTGAATAGACAATACTAGTTCTATTCCCAGTTTCAACTACAGCAAATGCAGGGGCAGCCGGTTTCACTCTTTTAATAGGCCCTACAAGTAGCCAAGGGCGTATTCAGAAATCTCTCAAGGAGAGGGTAGTTGTTTCTGATTCTTATTTTTAGCCAAGTTTCCGATACTTCTCATTTTCCATGATATAATCCTGGCTCAAGGGAGGCCATCTCTCCATAGCACTCTTGGATTCGCCAGTGGCAGTAGCAAAGCATTCTTCTGTCGAGGCATTAACATAGGTTCAACTCTCAAAAGTGAAGTGAAACCTGGTAAAATAATCACCTTGGTAAATCGACCACCTGAATAAAGTGACCACTTTTTATAAGAAGGAACAGGTAGGGACTTAGTCATGCCAACACTAAAGTCTGTCGTGTATAGTGACTACCTGTCTAGGGTGAAAATTGCAATCCAGACCCAGAGGTGATCACTTTAGGCAGTTTCTACAGTATTAATAACAGAATGCTTACAGACTAACTCCTCGCTGTGACTCGTGGGTTGGTCCTTTAGGCCTTAAGACAGGGGTCTTCAATCCGCGGCCAGCAGACATGTTTCATGTGGCCCCCCGGCTCACGAAAAAATGCAAATTATTTCACATAAAATTAGCGTCCCTGCTCCCTCCGAGTCTGAAATCTATATATTTTATTCCGTTGTCATTTTCATATTTCATAAAAAATATCTTAAAACACTATATAACTAAAGTAACACGAGGTTCCTCCCAATTATGTTTACCTTTAGTTTTCTCTCGTATATGAGAACTAGGTGTAGTTTTCTCTATTTGCAGCGCAACAGTGATTTAAACAAAACATTTAACTTGGGAATGCTCAAATTCTATTTTGAATATGTTGATAAGAACACCTTCCCAACCATCTGACTGCACGCTCTGAAAATGTTACTATTCTGGAGCACTTAGGCACATAGATTGACGTAGAAAGTTCACAGGTGGAGTTACAGGCTTACAATTGGGGGATTGAAGAGCTACAACTCCATATATGTATATACAAAATTTTATTGCAGTGGGAATTATAAACCCTATTAACCCACTCCCCCTGCGTATGCCAATACATCTGCAAACAGCTGTCTTCAAAAATGAAATTGATGAAAATCAAAATTAGGACCAGAACAACTGACGTCCACCTTAGAAACACTCTTAGTGCCGCAATATTAAAAATAAGACCTGATATTAGCAGGATTATTGAAAATAAGCAGTGGCAAAAATCTCGCTAAAAGGTTTGATTTCGCTGTACATATTAATAACTAAAAGTATTGTAAATGTTTTTTTGCGTCCATACATATTTTACATTGTAATATGTAGACGGCCTACAAAAGGGTTGCTGGTATCTAACTGGAAGGAGACCCACACGCTGAACGTATGTGACGATGTGTGGAACCGGTCGGGTCAGTAACCTAGTGTTCTACCCCGCCTTCCAGTGGTGCGGGCCGGGCTTTCTATTTATGAAGCAAATTATTATTTGCTGCACGAATAGAAAGGGGGAAGGTGAAGGCTAATTCACCAATCCGTCTAGCCAGCGTGGTGAAATGATGGCTAATTCCTCCACTATACCTACACACCAAAAACCATGACCCTTAGCCTCCAGGTGCTGGAGTTGGAGTGCTCCTGATCAAGGCAGCGGTCAGCGTGGCATGAAAGCAGGTTGGTGCTAAGAATCACTTGAATGGCCCAGGTTGCCATTTGTTATTGATCTTGGCTACGTATAATGGACGATCCTTTGCTCCTGGAACAAGACTTCAGGAATTGGAAGAAGAACTTGAAAAGATCAAATGGGACATTATAGGACTCAATGAAGTCAGAAGAAAAGGTGAAGAATTGGTGGAACTTAAAAGCAGACATTTGTTTTATTATACAGGAACGGAAACTGGAAGAACAAGTGGTGTTGGCTTCTTAAACAACAAAAGAATTAAAGACTACCTTCTTGAAGTCGAAAGCACGTCAGATCGAGCAGCGAGGCTCGTTGTTCAACTAACCCAGCGATACCAACTTCAGATAGTACAGGTATATGCACCAACATCAAGCCATACCGACGAGGAAGTTGAGGAATTCCATGAAGAAATCAAACAGTTACACACCAAGGGGAAACAACACATCAAGCTCATCATGGGGGATTTTAATGCAAGAATTGGACAACAGGATCGAGGGATGGCATCGGTTGGTAAATATGGATAGAGGGAAAGGAATGAACGTGGCGATCAACTCGTAGAATTTGCCGAAGCTGAAAATCTTAGCATCATGAATTCATTTTTTATGAAGAAACTACAAAGAAAATGGACATGGAAACACCCCAATGGAGAAACCAGCGAAATTGACTATATCTTGACAAACAAGAAATCAATTATTGAAGATTGCAACGTACTGAACAGATTTAATACCGGAAGTGATCATCGAATGGTGAGATGTAAAATGCACTTAAATACTAAACTAGAAAGGCAGAAGCTCATTAGGAAACAAGTATGTAAGAGGGTGGATGTAAAGAAATTGAAAGAAAATACCGTAGCATTCAAGTTGGAATTAAAAAATATCTTTTCTGCACTGGAGAGACGTATTGAAGGAGTTGATGTCAGAAGCATATGAAAATATTGCTAAGAAAGTAATTGAAACTGCTGGGGAAATTGGTGGTGTAACATGTAAAAAGCAGAATAGCAAATTATCTGAGAAGACGAAACAACTCATGAAAAGGCGAAGACTTATGAAGGTGGACAATCAAAATACCAGTCGCAAGATCGAGTATGTAGAACTTTGCAAAACTTTGCGCAAAAACATGAAAGAAGATATAAGAAAATTCAATTGTGAGTTAGTAAGGAAGGCCATTGAAAGCAACAAGAGCCTTAGGGTTGTTAAAGGGAGTTTGTCTATTGGGAAGAAACACATCATTGCATTAAAAGGAGAGGATGGCACTGTAACAAGAAATAGGGAAGAAATACTTAGAAGAGTTGAAGAATTCTACAGAAAGCTGTATGAGGGAAACAGTGGATTAAACGAATACAATTAAATAGTCGAAAGAACGGTTACTAAAATCTTAAAAGAGTAAGTAGCATTTGCAATAAAAATTACGAAGAAAGGAAAAACTCCTGGTGATTATGGCATCACTTTAGATATCCTAAAAGAAGCCGGAGAACATGTAGAAGACTTACTTGCAAAATTCTTTACCAAATGTTATAACAGTGGTTACATACAAAACCAATGGGATTCTGCAACAGTAATTCTTTTGCATAAAAAAAGGATAAAAAATTTGAAAACTTACCAACCAATTAGCTTATTACCTGCTATTTATAAAATCTCCACAAAGTGCTAACACATCGCCTGCAGAAAAAATTAGATGCAATTCAGCCAAGAGGATAAGCTGGATTTCGAAATAGATTCAATACAGCAGTCCATATTCAAGTATTAAGAGAACTAATTGAAAGAACACATGAATGTGAACTTCCATTCTGTGTGGCAGTTGTTGACTATGAGAAGGCCTTTGATCTTAATAAAACTTCAGCAGTCATCAACTCTTTAAAATCAACAGATGTCGAGGATATATACATTGACGTAGTAAAACGTATGTATAAAAATGCGTGTAAAGTTTCGGTTACATATGATACTAAAACTATCAAAATTGGTAAAAGTGTGAAGCAGGGAGATATCATTTCTTCAAAACTTTTTACTTTAGCTTTGCAGATGATTTTTCAGCTGATAAATGGGAATACCAAAGGAATAAAAATGAATGGTGAATATTTAAATCATATGCAGCCTGCTGATGACATTGTTATTTTTCCAATGAACCTATCCGAACTCCAAGACATGGAAATATAGGATATATCTCCATGTCACATATAGGATATAGGAGCTCTCAATTGGAAGTAAAGATGTTGCACTCAAGTTGGACCTACAAAAAACCGAGATCATGTTCAATAATTTCGCAGAGAAAACAAAAATACAGGTTGAAAACATTGAGCCAAAAATTTCTGATTCATACATTTACCTTGGCCAACTGATTTCAATGGAAGGCAACATTGTAAAAGAACTCAAAAGACGTATTAAACTTGGCTGGAGTGCATTTGGAAGAAATAGTTTTATCCTGAAGGGAAATTGCCTTTGTGTCCAAAAAGAATGTTTTTCAACAAGTGTATATTGCCAGTCCACTCTTATGATTCAGAGATATGGAGTCTAACAGTTGGAGCAATACGAAAGTTGCAGACAACGCAAAGGAGCATGGAGAGGTGCATGCTTGGAATAACTAGGAGAGATCGAAAAACAAACACTTGGGTGAGAGAGCAAACTAGAGTAGAGGACATCATTGTTAAGTAAAAGGACTGAAATGGCGATGGGCTGGGCATATTGCAAGAAGAACTGATCAACGATGGACAACAGAAATTCTGAACTGGATTCCAAGAGACCACCGAAGATCTAGAAAACGTCCTTAAACTAGATGGGTAGATGAGATAAAAAAACAGGTTTGGGTGACGTGGAAATGTATTGCTCAGGATAAATTTGTGTGGAAAGTATTTGGAGAGACCTTCATCCAGCAGTGGATAGTTAATGGTTGAATATGATGATGACAATGATATATATATATATATATGTATATATATATGTATATATATATATATATATATATATATATGTATGTATATATGTATATATATATATATGTATATATATGTATATATATATATATATATATATATATCATTCACCATGAATATTTATTAGATAGAAGTCAAATAAACCTGATAAAAGAGGAATGCAGTTTTGATAGATAATTTATTTCTATTGCATGAAAATCAATGTAAAGATGTTAAATTGGTAAATATCTAATAACATCTTTTTTAAAGCTATAAGGAAATGTGCTAGTCAAACCATTAGCGTCGTAGCCGATGATGCGGTATTATTAGATAAAAAATTACTCCCAGAGGACATTTGATTCGATGGTTGTAGATCAATGGGAAGTAGCACTCCACCTGTTATCTAAGGTTTTCGGTTTAGTTGCCACCAAGCTCCGAGAGACATTCTTTTCCTCGCAAATAAATTAATATCCCCATGCGAGTAATTTGTCATCGTGTTATATGATCTAAATTTATCAATTTAATTAAAGAAATTTGATTGAAAAATCAGATTTCTAAACATACGTCTAGGCAAAATATATATTTTTTTGCTGTTTTCCGTAAAATGCATAAAGGATCAAAAGAATTTTATCGGAATTTGCTTAAAGAGATATTGCAAATATCTTTGAAATTCATTTAACCATTATAAAATCCTTCAGGTGTTCGTAAACCTCAAAGAGACACTGTAATTTTAGACAAAAAAGAAAAATTTCCTTCTGAAATAAAATTTAAAAGATATTGCAAAATGTGTTAAGCGTGAGATGATAGTGAGTTTTATAAATCTCATTAAGCAGAAAGCCTTTTAGTTTGCACTAATAATTATGCAAATATTAGTTTTCTGATGATTTTCCCAAAGGTGTTTACAAATAGCATTTTCGTTTTTTTTTTAAATTTAGAAGAGTTTCTGTAGTCATGGATTAAAATGTACTTCCGTGCTTTTAATACATTGGACAGGTGAGTTTTCATATTTCAAGTCCTAGGACTGTTTTATAAAGGCAGCAGGGACGGCACCGATACTTTAAGGAACAATCCGAACGGCAATACGTTTGTTTATACACAATCAAACTAACGAGAGAACCTTACAACAATTCATTATCCGATTTCTTTAAAAATTACACACATGAAAGAAGTTGTTAAATAAAGAATAATGGCGCAAAAATATTTTCCGACTCATGTCTGAGAGCAGACATATGACCCTTTGAAATCCTCAAATTTTAGAAAAATTCAGTAGATTATACTGAAATTTTACATATCTTTGTCATATGAGCAGAAAACACCTATCTATGTTTAATCACTAGATTGAAAAACACTAGCGTACGTAGAATTTGATTTCGGTGGGAGCTAAACTTATTTTTTTTTGGGGGAAGGGAAGTCCTGAATACCTTGAATGACCTTTACTTTTTCAATGCTAGCTTTTCCATTTCAGAGGCGGAAGTAGACCCCATCATCCCCTACACCCATCTCGGTACGACCTTGTTTACAAGGGAACTAGTGGACATTTCAATGGCCAATTTTTTTATTATATAACAGCAATGGTGAAAAAGGATGTTTCTATAGTCGGGGAGCATGAGTTTTTGAAATGTCAGGAGACTGGCGCGTTTGGCGCATCAATAAGCCCAATACAAAACACACACACTCCAAAGGCCAGCTATAAATAAGAGGCGAGCTGAACATTCTAACAACCATTATTCAATCAATGTCCGATTTTCGTTAACTTACGTTTGTTTTATACCGAATTGCGAGCTGCTAATATTTTCTTTATTAATACCAAGATTTTTTCTATTTTGCGCAGTAACATATTCATAAGTAGTTGTCAGAAGTGGAGACTTCTCATAACCTTTCTACGGCGTCTCTTGCCTAACTCTAACTAAATGCAAATGTTAGAAGTCAATATCTTTTAACATTTTATTCACGAAGTCGTGTCATGTTGACGTGTGTCTTTGTGCTTTTGGCACATTGACGCGCCAAAACGCCAATCTCTTGGCATTTTTTAAAACCCATGCTTCCCCGCCATAGGAAATTATACCCTTTTATACCATTGTTGTTATAATTAAAAAATTGGCTATTGAAATGTTCAACAGTTCTCTTGTCAACAAGGTTGTGCCGAGCGAGTGGGCTGATGGGGCTACTGTAGGCTACGAAATGAAAACACTAATATTGAAAAAGCAAAAAGTAAAGGTCATTTAAGGTGTTTAAGACCTCTCCACACCAAAAAAATCAAAGTTCAACAACCTCCTCCGAAATTCAATCCTGCGTATACTAGTAGTGCTTTTCCATCTGGTAATTATACATACGAACGCGTTTACTGCTTGCTCACATGGAAACGGTATGTGAAATATCAGTATAATCTATTGATTTTTTCTAAAATCGTTGGAATATCAAAGGGCCATATATTTGCTCTAAGACGATGAGTCGGAAAAACTTTTTACGCCATTATTCTCCCTTTAACGACGTCTTTCATGTACGTAATTTTTAAAAAAATATCGAATGATGAATTCTTGTAAGGTTCTCCGTCAGTCCAACAGGCTTGAAGACGATATGGTCACAACCTATGGAATGTTGTGCGTGCTGCCAACTAATTTAAATTTCAAGGAATTTCAAATCACAAAGGAAGGGGAAATTTTTCGTCGCCCGCTGTCTGTTACACGAACACACAAACACACACACACACACACACACACACACACATCAAGCAATTATATAGCTTATGGTAAAAGTTGTAATAGAGATTTCAATTAATCCGAAATTTTTCTAATCCTAATAAGTCCTTTTCCCAAGTATTTCGGATTAACGAGACTCTACTTTATATATATATCATCATCATTAACAACCATTTTCCATCCACTGCAAGTTGGAAGTCTCTCTGTTATCACGCATACATGTAGTACGGTGAAAGAAATGTAGAAGAAGCTTCCTTAAGCTCATCATGTTGGCTAGATGGGTTGGCAAGCTGGACCTACATTTTAACGAAGATTCCGAACTTCGGTCACTACAGTCGAAGTCATGCGGCACTAAGGCGGGACTTGTTGTGTCACCCTCCTATTGAGTGACGGTCACCGTGGCTGCTTCGAAGCGGCGCTCTGACGTATGCCGGTATATATATATATATATATATATATATAACTAATGCCCAGACTTTCTGTGAGCAGTTAATTGGTAAGCTATCTGTTTTTAGGCAAAGTTAGCAGTCGGAAAGTCGAAATAACCTCACCAAATCAGAGCACTTATATAGAACTATTTTGTTGACAGAAGTAGAGCGGATGAATACAACAAAACAGAAAAATACTTGCGTAAAAAAGTATAGTGAAACCCAGTTATAGCAAATTCACAGGTATAACGAATGGATAATTTAAGATAGTTCGATTTCATGTGTAACATATAGGGGAATCTCTATATTGCGATACTGTCCATAACAGTATTTTTTCTCAGTTCGGGCAGATATGGAGTACATCATATTAAGCCTTGTCTATATCCATAAATTAACTGCAACGGCATCTTTTCGCCGGTCCTTGAGTATCGTTAAAAACAGATTTTACTCTATATGGTTTTAGCGATAAATGGCTATAACAAAGAAATTCCTCCAGCCCTTTGCCGTTTGTTATAACCGACGTCGTCTCTATATATGTGTTTTAGAATACCACACATGACAACGAAAAAATTTTAAAATAATGCTTTTGATTATAGCTATTTTTATACAAGCGTTTTAGAAAATCTATGGGGTGCTATGAGAAATTTGTGATGTATCCCAGAAATAACTTAATTTCTATATATAAAAGATAAATTACTTTTAATGAAAGGCTACGGTTGACGCGTCCGAAAACTTGGATGATCTATTTCACTTGCTATTTAAAATTTTGTCTGCATAGGTTTTCCCTGGTATTTGTATTATATTCCAAATAATACCATTAATGAGAATATTAGAAGATAATTTCCCGATAATCGTAAACATCCATTTTCACCACTTTTTGTTTGTTTTTTCATTCTTAAATTCTTGTTTTTACAACGTATTTAAATATTTTTAATAGAATCTAGGGTCGCAAACCACTCACAGCGCCAAAAAAAGACAAGTTCTAAAACAGTTCAGCACACACAAATATTTATAACCATAACTTATCCTGGGTATGCTTTACAGTGTAGTACAGAAAGGATTAGCCCTTTCCAGTCCACTTTCAAATGAGACGTAAAGCAGCTTTAAATATCCCTAAAATAGAATTACATTTTAAATGATCATGCAGACGGTAATTAAAACTATAATGAGTTTAGAGGCACGCACGTTCCTCGCCAATGAAGTCAATTTTACAATTTCCCCAAATTTATGCAGCCCTCGTCTGAAAGTCGCCGGGCATATTTTTTGGATAAAAAAAAAGTTTCTGGAAAGTGGAGATCCGTATATTTTGAAGATAAGCTGCAGTCATCGATCAAGAGTGCATGCGAACTGATTCATGATTAAAGCTCACGCATTCGTCTACTTTCTTGCATGCACATTTGTCGCAGCTCATGCACGTGCTGCAATCTTTCCAACCTTTGCTTTCGTCGAATTTTTTCGTGACTATAGGGACAGTTTGACCATAAGAATTAAAGAACGAAGTCTATGTATAAGGATTTGAAGATGCAATTGATCTTAATCTCGTTGTTAAGGTTAAGCCTTAAAGGAAATTGATCTAAACAACGGGGTGATGGTCAGGAATTTCATTGGATAAACCGTTATAATTTTATTATTAATTATTGATAGACTTCATCGACTCAATACTAAACTTTTGTATATACTATAAATCTCTTTGTAGATAGAAGTTTTTTTTATAAAAAAAGAGACTGTTATTAGATAAAGTTGTCGCGGTGTTTTGCTCAGAGATGTCCATCATGATCATTTGCAATTTTTTAAGACACTTTCTTATTTCCCTCTATTAATTCAGTTTATGGTTGTTCTGGGCTTATCCTTTCATTCTAATACCTTTAAACTTAATCACAAACGTTCCTAGGAAAGAATTAGCGTAATTATGTTGCATTATCTTTATAACGGTTTGAGCACATTTTCTTTCCCTTTTAAAGGACTGTACTATTCTTCCAATCACATCATTTTCACTGCGACTTTCTTGTTAAGTTGAAGACAATAAGGACAAAGTGCCTTTGAGAGAGAGAGAAAGAAATGCTCCTAGATCTGATTAATGCCTCACTCGAAACGGATCGACGTTGAGTGCCACTGCACTCCAACCAGAAGGTTTGAGATCTAAGAGGGTATAGCGGAGTTTTTACAGCTTTTTGCTCAGTTTCTACGAATGCGGTTCTCGATCCATCATTTCCTTGGGAGTCTAGAGAAGAATTCTTGCCTGACCAGGGATCCAAAATATTTGAAGCCCACTGGATCTGACATCAGCATTTGCCGCTTAAAAGATGAAGAATGACCTTTCTGGCCTCCTTTTTGCCCTTGCTTTTCTCTCATTTTACTTATATTTTATGTCATATATTTATAATGTATACAATATAATTTATATTATATATATATTTTATTATAAAATGTCTTGAAAATATTTAAAAGAATGCAGCTTTATAATCGGTAAACATGATCAGGGAAAAATTAGATATTATAATTTCACTAGCTAAGAGAATGATTACATAATACACGTTGAGTGCTCAAAAAATATTGAAAATGAATTTATTTTTAAAAATGCAGATAATAGACGCCAGTGAAATAAAGCTGAACAAATAGCTCGGATATCGTCTGCTTAGGGGGAGATACTTTAAGTAAACCTGGCCAAGCATTTAGCTGGAATAAAACAAAAATATACGACGACTTCTTTTTCGCCTCCGAAGAATAGAGCCTGTTCGTGGTGAGCAATATGTCGCCTTGAAATTTTGCATTCGTTTACAGAAATCTACTGCAGAAGTATACGGAATATTGCAACAAATATATGGCCAAGATGATTTACCACAATCAGCAGCACATTGATGGTTCAAAAAGTTTAAGCAAGGACGTGTTTTGTTTTTAAATCAAAATCATTCGGGAGCTCCTGCTTGAGCAGTGAACGAGATCATGATAAACACATCTGCTGTCATTGTCCAAGAAAATCGCAGAGTAACAGTGGATGAACTGGCAGAAATTTTAAGCATTTCTCATGATAGCGCATATACCATTCTTCATGATTGCCTGCACATGAGAAGCGTCTGCGCGAGATGGGTGCCGAAAGTGTTAAGTACTGAACAGAAGCAAACGCGAGTAGATGTGTGTGTCGGAAATTTCAGAGTATCAGTTCAGGACTTCAGCGGAGCAAGGTGAAGCATGTTTGAAATCCACCATTGCTGATGATGATGAGAATTGAATACACCATCAGGTCCTGAAAGCAAACAGACAAGCACAGTTTGAAAATCACCCAGTTCTCCCAATTCAAAGAAAGCCAAAGTTGTAAAGTCTGCAGGAAGAGTAATGATTATTTCCTTCTCCGACTACCATGAAATGATTTATCAACATGCAGTGCTTAAGCATACAGCTATTACCGGCCAGTATTGTGTGACAGTTTTGAAGACCCTGACTGAACATATCCTTCGAAAAGGACCTGAGATGCATGCATCCAATTGGCGCTTACATTATGATAATGCATATTCCCACGTTTGAAATATCGTTACCTAGTATTTGGCTCGAAAAAGAATAGAATGTGTGCCACAAACTCCAAATAGCCCGGACCTGACTCCATACGACTAATTTTTAAGGTGTGGGTGTAAGGGGGTGGTGGTTCCGTCATTCTTCAAGAAATTCATTTATAAAAATTATGGTTTTATTTTTATGAATGTACATTTATACGGCATACTGTATTGATATTAGGCAAAGAAATAATTTGCGGTTAACTTACTTTTAAAAAAAAATGTTCAATATGCTGGAAAAGGACGTTGATAATTTTTATACTTATCATTATATTTTCCACATTTTTTTATTTATAATATTTATTTTGTTAAAAATGAAGTAAAGAAAAACGTGTATGAAAGTTTTTTGTTTTCTTACATAGAACCGAAGAAAAAAATTATTTGATATTTTAACAATATTTCATAGTGAGAAACATAAAACAGGACAAAACATACACTTAGAATTAAAATATCAAAGTTATGTTCCGACAGTTTGTTTATGTCTGTAGATATTATATACCTGTCAAATTTCAAGGCAATATCTTCAACGACTTATAAGCCTTTGCATTTTGAAATTGCAAAAATTGCAAAATGGAATTCCGAGTAAATTGAATTTAAAGTTAAAAATGCCCTATTATTATCATTATTATTATATATCATTATTAAAAGTTTTGATATGATAATGTTCCGCTTGACTTAGAAACAAAATTTTGTTCTTACTAGATATATAAAGATTCATATTTTTTTTAAGCAAATAATTTTTTCAAGTTTGGTCATTTTTGGGGACATACTTCCATAATTCTCTCATTTAAGATCAGAGTTTCGATGCCACCGTTGTCATTCGTCGATGGTAGTTTTAAGGAAGATGGAGGCTTTTCTAAGGATGACGTCATAAACTTGGACCCAAGCACGTGTGGCAGCAACGGCAAACACGTCGGGCAAATTATATACACAGTTAATGACAAGGTCATTGCCAGGATTTAATATCTGGGGATTCAGAATTTTTTACAACGTGTATCGATGAAATCACAGCATGCAAATGCCGTAGCCAAGTCCCATTAAAAATTTAGTTTCGGGGGGACCGGTCCCTAAGATCCCCCCACTCTGGATACGTGTATGTTTAATGGCAACTATTTCGGAAACTATCATGTACAGATGGACCCCCACCCCCCCATAATGAAATTCGTGCGTAAAAAATTTTTTCTCAATCTTTTTTGACTACTACCCGCATATATAATTTTACGAAAATTACATATATAGTGGAATCTGGTAATGTGACCACCTGGGTATGGTGGCCACTTTGTAAAGAGTGAACCGTTGAGGACTTAGTCATTCCTATATAAAAGTCTGTCATGTAGAGTGACCACTTGTCTATGATGACCATTGTAGATCATAACTGAGGGTGGTTGGTTTATGCAGGTTCTACTGTAATATATAAACTCTAGTTCAGGTAAGTAGATTCTAGAAGCTTAGCTTCAGAGCTGGAGATATAGTGTTGTTTAATTTAAATTTCTTTTAATTCCATTCAAGATTAAAAATTTGCTTATTATATAATAGTAAAAAGGTGGTTAATCTGCATTTGAAAGAAATCAATATGGACATATGTGTGTGATCAGTGAAATATTTCCCTATAAACTAGGACTGCAAATTTCTGCGTATTGAATTTGATATAACAAAATCCATACCACACGATGATATAATCAGATGTTTTGCCGAGAAGAAAGCTAGACGTCATGCTTTCCATTTAAATACCAGCATTCAATATATTTTTTTTTTTTTCTAAAATTAAAATTTATTTCAATAAAATTGAATTTGATTTATTATATACCAAAAAGAAATAATACTTCAATATAAGTTAATATTGTTTAATATTTATGTTTCAATTTATGAGTTTGTTTTTCAACATATTTATTATCGACACAAAAGTTTTTGGCGTATATTGAATGTAGCAATTTTTATGTTCTTACAGGTCATTGATTTGGGGTGGGGGCGGATAGGAAAGGGCGGCAAAAATGCAGCATTGGGGCGTCGAAAATAGCCTAGGGGCGGCAAAATGGTAAATCCGCCCATGTGTGTGATTTAAATGCAATTGGCATATAACAATTATACATCACAAAACGTGGCAAAAACGAATGCGATTATGTTTATGCTTTTCAAACCTCCAAGGAAGGACGACAATGCGTATGAATGTACTTTTTATTCCTATAAATTATGAATGAGAGAAATAATTCTTTCTTTTCAAGAATGAATGAACGTTCTAGCTAAGTAAAACTGTCGGCTATTCAATTCATCCAGCTTCAAATAATCCAAATAGGACTCCCACTCTAGTGGGAAGAGGGAGGGAGAGATTCGTTTTCTTTCTTTTTTGTTTGTTTTTTTCGTTCTCTCACAACTGTCTAAAAAGTTTTAAATATGTCTTCTTCTTTAACGATTTTTTTTAACATTGCTAGAAATTAATTGTTCTAATACATTACTACGATAATCTAATTTTCATATTAATTTGAGAAAAATTTGTTTTTTAACTGCGTGTGTGTAATGATTTCCATTAAAAAAGAGGGGATAACGCGACTGCACAAGTCGCATCAGCGCCATCTATTAGCTACAATAGTTAATAGAAATAAAACCTATTACTTGAACAATTTCGAATCATTTTGTTATGACCGTATCACATGAAGTTTGATTATATATGTAAATATAACCATGATCTGAAATCGCGTTGAGACGTAGACCGATTCCAACGAATTGGTCATGAAATTTTAGGACGCAACAAATTAGATTAATATTTAAATATTAAATAGTTTAATAGCGACACACTGCACTAATCAATAGAAATAAATGCAGAACAATTTTTATGGTTTTATCGAACTGCACCATAAAAATTGTTTTGCATTTATTTCTATTTAAATATTAGTCGGAAGTTAAAGAAGAAATCGCGTTAGAAGTGTTAGGTCATAATAATTATAACAAAATTAATTATAAATAAAATTATAATTATCAAGACGAGGAAATATTCGCAAACCATAAGCAGTCATATACAAAACTTTCAATAATTATCCGCATTTATATCCCATATTGTGTGTGTATGTATATATGTATGGTATACTGCAGTGGTTCCCAAACTGGGGGTCGCGATTATCAAGTGAGTCGCGAGCAGGTTTCGAGGGTGGGGTCGCCGCAACTATTTTTAGTTGCAATTATTTTTATAAGGAATTTCATACCAAATGTTTCCAACGCTTTTATATTTCAACATGGCTACACATATTGCAATATTCTACTAATCGTTGATGATACTAACGTATCACTACGCCAATAAACGTTGATTTATATTGTTGTTTGATTCTACTAATGGTTGCTAAATCTAAAGCTATAATATACATAATTAATGTAATATAATTTTGTATTTAATGTGTTTTCTTTACTCTGTTAAAAATGAATTTTTATGCAAATGTGGCGGCGGCAGATCTTTTGGTTACTATAAAAGGGGGTCGCGGATTACTTGGTTACTATAAAAATGGGTCGCGGCTTGAAAAAGGTTGGGAGCCATTGATATATTTTGTCGAACAAGCTGGAAGACGTTTACCATGCTTAAGCAAAAATTTTTGGGGTAGCCATATTTTCCAAGATTCTAAAAATATTTTACTAACTCCTTTCCTTTAAGATCAGAGAGGTGCTAATTAACATTATCTATGCCAAATATAGCCTATGTCAAACACTCATGCTTATAATGAATTGATATCATTGATTAATTACGCATTATAATTATGTAAACATGTATAATTTATTAAATTTTAGTAATTCCCTCATCGTAGACGATGACGTAGTTGTATCGGATGTTTAAATACTCACAAAGGAAAGAATGATTTTCCCTTGCGAATATTTAAATGATACAAACGCATCATCGGCGTTTCATTGAGAGAATTAACCAAATGTAATATTAACGCTCGTCTGACTTTTCGGACGTTTAACTTCTTTGACTTGTTGCTCTGGTTTGAAAAACAGTCAAAGCGCTGCACCATTCTTCGCTTACTTGTCCGTAATGAAAGTTTTATATACACTCACAGAGCGGGGAGTGATCGTCCTCTGTAGCTTAACGGGTAGAGCTCTTAACAGGAAATTAAGGAGACGTGGGTTGGGTTCACACCAGGCGCAGAGAATCATTCTTTTCTTTGCGACTATTTAATCATCTGATGCAATTTTATTGTTTTTTGTAATCCTTTTTTTGCATGGAATGTTACTTGCCTAGGTCTTATAAATTATTATTATTATTATTATTATTATTAATATTATTGTGTCCGTTATATATTTTTATATTACACAGTGTCAAGGAGATAATCACTATCCTCTTGATCTGGAGTTCTTGGTTCAGTTCAAGTCTCACCCAGAAACCTGAGAACTGTCCATGTACCTTCTGAAAATATAGGCGGTGCCCAGTAAGGCGGTTTCGCCTATATTTTATTATTATTATTATAATGTATTTTGGTCATCCAGAAAAGTTGAGACCCATCCTTGCCACTTTTCAGAGACCCCCCATAGATAGAACACGCCTTATTAACCCTCTAACTGCTCGATTTTTTTTATCAAAGTCGCTTCAAAAATTGCATATATTTTTATTACATATTTCAAATCTACATGCATTTGAGAGTTAAAATATGTAGCACATTTTTGTAATCCAGATTTTTTTTGATATAAATTTCGTGCATAAGAACAGGCTTTCATAAAAATCAATTTTAAGAGTAATCGTTTAAATTCAAAAATTCTGAAAATAAATCTTGATTAAATTACGGTTTACTTTATAGAATACAAATATAAAGCATGTATACTAATAAAAATCACTCGCTGAACGTTTCCTGCAAGCCATATTCTGAATACAAAAACCGATAACAAAGGGAGCGCTTGCAAAATCAGTTAGTGAACTCTATGCAAATACGAAAATTTAGGCAACAATTTAACAAAACACGACTCAAAGTTTAAATATTGTAGAAAATGCATTACCGACAGTTAAACGGTGGAGAAGCGGGATGCGCTTTTAAATAGATGGAAAAATTGCGTACCCGTGAAAACCGCGGGATGAGCAAATTTTGTTTCTTTCATGTTTCCCGTGGAAATCGCTGCATTTAATTTAAGCAGTTAGAGGGTTAATAAGAAAACCGTTTGTAATGTATATTTCGTAGATAGAAGGCTACATTTCCGGGCATTTGGTTTGCACACACATTAGATGCGTTTGTGAACAGATTTTAAGTAATTCTATTAAGCAGTATAGACATTTTCTCGAGATCTTAATCTAATAACGCGATATATGGAAACGAATAGAAGGATTTTTTTTTTTTTTTAAACGGTAAATCTACATTAGGCAAACACATGATTGGTAAAATTCGTTATTCCAACCAAACATTGCACACGTGTGTCTGTTCGCATCTCATAATCCGTTTAATCTAAGCAGTGTTCATGAGACAATTGGATAAGCGTAAAAAAAAACCAACCCTATGGGACGAACAACGCTGCGGCCTTATATAAATTCACGAGCATCCAATCATAACGCCGCGGGAGTTAAAAGGGAGGCCATCCCCTCCCCGTTTTATTACTTAACGAAATTATTCGCATCGCCACTGCTGCCACCGATGAAATTCTTTTGCATCCCGAAATGACTAAATCTTTTCCCCAGGCGTCAAGCCTCGTTTGCATCACAATGAGAGCTGGGAGCCAGGGTAATGCTAATGAGAGGTGAGTCAGACAAGATTCTCAGAAGTTGGCTCAACTAAAAATGCATTTGATAAATGAACATTTTCTGTTGAACTTCCTGAAGTCCGTTTACACGTAGAAAAATCTTCCGTCAATTTATTATCTCCTGTTATTTGTTTCAGCTGTCTTTGGAGTCTTGTTGGTAAAGAAGCAGGTTCAACCCGCGACCGTAAAGAAGGAAGAAAAACATTAGATTTCAGCTGGCAACAGAATCTTCATAACTCGATTTATTGGATAAATTCTAGCGTAATTTCAGCACGCGGTTCAACCCAATATATTCAATCATACTTATCGGGATTTGCTACATTAAATCGAGTATTTCACCTCAAAATGGGGGAAAGCAAAGAAACGAAGCGGAAAATGGTGATCATTTTAGATAAGTGACAGTGATTACTTAAGAATTAATAAAAAGGGATATTGCAATGGCGCACATAACATTTCAATTAAAACAGAATTGTTATTCTTTGTCAATTATAAAATATGAATTGTGCAGTCTTTTGGCTCTTTATTATAACAACAAATAGTTACAACTTTTATTTCGAGATGAAATGTTCTGATTTCAATGATTATACATTAAAATCAGCAATTTTAAAAATCGGTTAATAATAATGAATTTTTGATTAATTTAATAATTGTGATTAATTATAATAATTTTGATTTTTTAATAATTATGAATTTTTTTTGTGGGGGGGGCATCAGAGTTTTTGCTTGCGTTTCTAATTGTCGTAGGAAGCACCTACAGAATTTAAAAAGAAAAACTACATATATGGTACTCATAGGCAGACGCAGAAATTTCATAAGGTGGGGGTTTACAGAGCTACAACTCATATATTCCTATGTTAAATATACAAAATTTCATTGCAATGGGGGTTACAACCCCCATCAACACCCCCCTGCGTATGGCAGTGGTGGTACTAAAATACCTCTTTCATAAATATTAGCTGAGGTAAAAAAAATCTTGGTAAATAATGAATAATATAATATCCCTCATTTACCAAGTATATTCTAAATAAATGATAAATTATACAATTTATATAAAATTTACCACTTATATTATAAATAAAAATATTTAAGCATAGAAAAAGAGTTTTGACGAGAAAGTGTTATTTCACTTCAATGGCAATGTCCTATCGATTAATAGGGAAGTATTACTTAGATTTTCGAGAACAACGGATATGGTCGCTTTCGTTGTAAGACGTCTCATATATGTGTGTAGCCATGACATAAAAAATGTCATTCTGTTTGGCTCGTAGACAGAAAATTATTATTATTATTAGCTTATTCCAAATCATATCTAAGGTTACGAAAATTGAATAAAAATTACTAGGTATTTTTCGTTGACCCAAATTGTTCATTTTTGCCCGACTGAGGCGCTGAATATTTAGCTTTGATATTCAATAAGCAAGGATTTTATTGAATACCGAATATTGAGCTTTGATATTCAATAAGCAAGGATTTTATTGAATACCGAATATTGAGATTTGATATTCAATAAGCAAGGATTTTATTGAATACCGAATATTGATCTTTGGTATTCAATAAGCAAGGATTTTATTGAATACCGAATATTGAACTTTGGTATTCAATAGACAGGGAGTTTCCTCCAAGTATTCTAAAGTTCAGAATCGAATTTCTAATCCCTTGACAAGACGTTGTCCATTAAATGACAACAGTTATTTGCACTGAAGGAGAGAAAATTACGTATCACTATCTCGTCTTTCGCACGCAGGAGTCACTTCGGGTAGTTAAGAGGAAATGGACTTATGACCACATTAAAGCTGATAGTCCTCCATTCTGCGTTCCAATTGGCAGTAACGGCGTTGATGTACTAAACCCTGTTATTGTGATTCAGCCGCAGTATGCGATAATGCGTTAACGATTGGCTTTTGCTGGTGAAGTACGGAGTTTAGCGTAGGAAAAATGGTCACTTCAATAGCAATCGCAGGCTGGCATTTTGCGATGCCAACTCTTTATATTAAAGGGTTTCGACATTTTGTGGGTCAATTGATTTCTTTTACTTGAAACGACTTGGATTAAACTATCTTAAATTATTAGATAGCAGCAATGTAGACGTTTCAAACTTATTAGCGAATAGGCAAGCACATAATATATACATTTGTATAATATATGTAAAATAGTAATTTATTTTGTATTATTGGGTGCAGAGAAAACTTATGTATATGCTTGTATATTTAAGTATTTTATTTCTCTGCGCGAAATTGATGCCTTAGTTATAGACATGAAAGTGAAATTGAGCGACTTATTGTTATTGAATTGAGCGAAGTTATTTTGTTTCTATAAGTATATTTTTAATAATAATGTAACTACGATAATTTATATACAGGATGTTTCAAAAGTCCGGAAACATCCAAATACCTTGAGAAATATATTTCTCAAGCCTTTAACCAGGATGAAGGGGCAACTGGGGCAAAGGGCATATGGGGCACAAATCAACCGAGAATTGTGCAATATATATATATATAGCTCAATGGAGCAACTGGGACGCAAGCATGGGGTAACCCTGATGGCCCAGGCTTGGCTACAGGCCTGACACTTCGAAATGAAAAATAAAAAACAGGTATTCAATATTTTTAAAAAAACTATTTAATGACGTTAAAATTGAATACTCTCCTCTCCTCCTGGGAGTGGGGGATGGGTAATTTGGAAATTTTAAATGGGAACCCCATTTTTTAATGCAGATTTAGATTTTGCAGAAAAAGAAATACATGACTTTGATCTACGATTTTTAATTTTTACTCTCACAAATGACGTTATAATCGATAAAATGGAAGATGGGTACAAACGTTAGAAAATGGGAAACCTCGAGAAATACACTTCAGGTCGGAAAATAAAAAAATACATGTTAAATATTTTTATAAAAATCTATCCGATGATGCCAAAATTGACTCCCATCCCCTTCTCCCAGGGATGGAGTGAAGAGTTATCGTTCTTTGGAATAACAGCGCCATCTATTAGAAAGTAAAAAAGCAATGTTTAGAATGAAAATTACGTATCATTTCCCTAAACTTTTGACATCACTGGATAGCTTTTTTTAAAAGTATTGAACACGCATTCTTTTATTTTTGAATCCAAAGTGTATTTCTCGAGCTATTCTCATTTTCAAACGTTCGTACTCTTCCAATTTTATCCATTATAGCGACAGCTTTGAGAGCAAAAATTAAAAATTGTAGGTCAAAGTTGTGTATTTTTTTTTCTGGAGAATCCAAATTTTAAATTGGAGTTCCCATTTAAGATTTTAAAGTTGCCCCTCTACCCAACAACAGAGTGGGGAAAGAGCCAAGTTTGGCATCATTGGATAGTTTTCTAAAAACATTAAACGCGTATATTTTATTTTTCGACCTAAAATCTATTTCTCAAGATATTTCAGAGATACCGGACTTTTGGGACACCCTGTATAACCTACTGTACACAGAGTGGTCAAAATCGACAGTACGACAATGACATAGTGGCATTCCTTGAAGAAATTTCGTCAAAAAAGTTGACGTGAAAACACTAAGGAAACACCTTTTGTACTAATGACAATATGGCCAATCACTATACAACTTTTAACACTAAATGTAGTACTGTCTGACTATAGCCCAGTGATTGGTTCCCTATGCCTTAAAGGGCTCGGATTAATCGGAAAACTACGTCCAGGCGCAGCATCACCTTGCACCATAAAACTCAAAACAATCAAAGAAGTCTACTTCCTGTTTTTTTTAAATAACTAGTATACGTCAACGCCTAATTCCATTCTCATAAAGAGAAATTCAAGTTTTAGATTGGTTTAAAAATCTTGAACCTTTTGTGCGCACTGGAAATTTTACGTGAAATTTTTAATTGTGACAGCATACGTGTTACATTTTTCACGTCATATTAAGAACAAGGTTTACACATTCATTCGTCTAGCGGTCCAAGACACTCCGGGCTAAACGGAGGGACCCTGGTTCGAATCCAGGATGGGGAAAGCGTCTCTTTTTCTCCAAAATTACACAAGCTCTAGTTTGAGCTGTAATTAAAACGTGGGTGGCAAAAATTATAGTATAAGGTTTACACACTTGACAGTTTTTCCAAGTTATGTTGTAACGATTGGGTAATTTCATAAAACGTTTCGAAAAACGCTATTTTGAACAAAACTAACTTATTCTAATACTAATCTTTACTCGTACGTTTTTAATATACAGGAGGTAAAATCTGAATCTGTTAATCCGGTTGTAAATATTCCAGTTGTATAAGTTTCAGTTTAAGGCTGATATAGAAGCACTGACATGACTTGGGGACCGTTCAAATATTACGTAAGCATCTTTGGGGGAGGGGGAGAGATTTGCTTATTTTTGGTGACAACGGGGAAGTAGTGTCTGGACTATGCTTACGTAAAACACAGATAACAATAGAACTAGCACCCAGTCACAAAGCGGCAACTGCCTTATCAGACCTACAATACTCGGGCGTATGACACACTTCGAGGAGAAGATAATATATAAAATAAACGTAATCGCAGTTAAATATTTAATTATTTAAACCAGTAGATTTCAACTTTTTTTTCCCTCGTGGGCCACCCCTTCTAGGCTCTCCGTGGCCCCCCTGAAATGTTTAGATTATAAGAAATATATTATTTTTAATAAATGCATTTTATTAAATCCACTTATATATTACACTAGTTGCTTACAACGTAAGAAATATTAACAATAAAATGTAACAGTACTTTATAATGCCAACAAAATAGCTAATAACAGCCTTTTAAAAATAATTATTATTTTAATTAATTATGATTTTTTGTGATTATTCGCTATTTATAAATAAGCGTTTAATATTATAACAAACTTACTAATAAGTGCTCAATATTACAATAAAAATGTAAATAAGTATTATAATTTACATGACATATTGCATTGTAAGCATGAAGGGGGAGGCAGCTTTTGCTTAATTTTTCTATAAGGTGAGTATAAAATGCCCAAAAATGTGCTTACATAATACCTAATTTACTAACTAATTTACTAACTTACATAATACCTAATTAAATAATGTCCCGCAGGCGTAAAATCTAGAGGGTGTGGCTGAAGTTTTTTCTAGAAAAGGCATATCTACACAAACTAATGTGCCACACATAGCATTCTTTTTTGTATTTCTTGAGGGCTTCATTTATGCATTGTACGTATTCGCATTTCTTGAGGGCATCGTTTATGCATTGTACGTATTCGCATTTCTTGAGGGCGTCGTTTATGCATTGTACGTATTTGCGTTTCTTGAGGGCGTCGTTTATGCTTTGTACATTTTTGTATTTCTTGAGGGCTAAAGTTTATAGGGAATGCCCAATGGCGGATCCAGATATCTTTCAAGGTGGTGCTATTTGTTTTCGATTCCCATTTTTTTTCCAATGCTTTTCATTTCATTTCCCATGACATAATCCAGGCTCAAGAGGGGTGGAGCATCTCCCTCCCCCTTGGATCCGACATTGGGAAGAATAAGCCACCTCTAGATACGCCAATGTATTGAAAATGAAATGTGTTCAGATCACCCGTGCAAGAAACTTACCAAACAATATATATTTTCAGTTAGTTTTCGCAAGGAATCGTATATGTTTGGGGTTTTTGCAGAGAAAGGGCAGCAAGGGTTGTGTTGCCCGGGATCAAAATTTTTTCTGGAATTCGGACCCCTTGTGACCTGCAGAAAACTCCCCCAGAGAGCTCCCGTCAGTTTTTTAGCACAGTTGCGAATGGTACTCAGGATAATGCAAAAAGAACGCTTACTCAGAGATCTCATAAAAGATCGCACTGCTCACTGTAGTCCGGGGTTTGGTTCCCCAGGCCTTAAGAGGTTCGGATTCCTCGGAAAACAGTAGGTCCCGGCGCAGCATGACCACTGTAGTCTTTGAGCCGTAAAACCACAAACAAACAATCGCAATGGCACGCTGCGGATAGGGATGAACGTATACCACTGCTATGCCGTAGAGCCTATTATGAATCGCTCTTGATTTTTGCAAAATACTGTGCTGATTCAGAAAGCTATTTATCATTTCGTTTCCAGTTTAGTAGATATCTTAGACCTATTATTTTATTTTGGCTAAATAAATTTGTTCGGTTAAATTATATTTCGACAAAAGCAATCCTAAATTGATTCCAAAATTGTTTTTTTTGGTATTTAACATATTTCGTGCGCAGAAATATGTATTTTCGTACAACTACCTCTCACTCCTTCCATCTGACAAGAATTTTACAAGCAGCAAAACTAATTTTAAATATAATGTGAAATATTGACATTACGACAATGCTATGAAAAACGTAAAACTTTTGCTAAGAATTTCGTGCATCCACTTTATTTGTCATGAATTACACTGCTATTTGGCGAGGCTAAATTTTCTCTGGGTTTAAAAACTTAAGTCATTGGAAATAATCACAATATAGATGGTGTCAGGTAATGGTTTGAGTAGGTAGCTGCGTTTGCTTTAGAGGTTAAATTATTGAATGAATTGAATAGATCAGCTGTTATTAACCTTTCATACCTCACAGATCACTAAATTCATAATTTTAAATGCCGCGGATTATTAATATGAATTTTTTTAAAATGATAAATACAGGGCATCTCCTGGTAACCTCATTGAGGCAAATGAGGGTTTTTTCACTAATTGCCGATAATTATCTCAAGTACATTATCGATATAAAAATTTACAATTAATTATTTTAATAGAAAGTTAGAAATTAGTACTTAAAAATTTAGGAACCTATCAAGTACATTTCATGAATCTAGTGCAATATAATCGCGACAATTGTCATTCAGAATATGAGAATTTCTTAAAATATTGTTTTTGTTTTGTTATTAATCAAACATTAAAAATGCAAATAATGTCCAGCTTTTTCTGCGGACCACCGGTTGGTGACCTCTGGGATAGATCATTAAAAGCATGTTTTCTCGGGTACAGCTGGCTTTACTCGTGAACTGACTACGAAAGAAATGTTTATAAACGCAAAATGGATTATAATTGGCTACACTTTAAATGCCATTAGTATAAAGGAATATTGGGGTAACATACATGAATCCCCATGAAGATGTCTTAAAGGCAGAAGACGCCCGATGTGACCTTGATTGAAGCTAAATGGTCATTGATGTCCTTGCGTCATAAAAATACATCCAACCAATGCCCTCCTGTCTGGGATTACAGCGGCCACCCTTCCCAATGAAATCCTTGCACAATTCCTCCTCCAACCAACGCCCCAATGAGTGCTATATATAGTGAACCATTGAATGCTTTACATATTTTAACCATTTGCATAAATTTTAACCAACAACGTTCATTAGCTTTTAACCAAAATAATTTTACCCTTTGTGACATTTTATGCAATTCTTTTAATCATGAAATCATTTTTAATTTTTTTTATCTAATATTGGTTTTTTAAGTCTCATTTGATTTTTCTACATCATCTCCTTTCAATGTACTTTTAATGCATTTTCTGTCGTTATAGTTTTAATTCGTTTCCGTCTTTAAACCGTATGCACTGTCTCACCTTGCTTGGCGCAGAATGACCCTTGCTGTCCTTGCGCCATAAAAATACAACCAACCAAGTATTGGGTTTCCATTATTTTCACTCATCATTTTTGGCATTATTTTTGGCTTAAAACACTTCAGGGAATGCCGCTACGTGGTTATTATAGGATGGATTAGGACCTGACCTTTATACACGCTCAATTTCATATGCATATGAAGATGAGCGTGTAGCCAACGAAATTCGACAAATCCATTCGCTCACTGAATTCGTTTTAGGATTTAAAACTTCAAGCTTTGAAAATGGAATCTCTATGATCAACATACGCGCATGTAGTAATAATAATAAACTTTGAATTTGTTTAAAATTTAGTGGAAAATGTATTTCATTATATAGGCCTACTACTTAAATTTTAGTACAATAAACCAAATGCCCTGCGGTGGCGCAGTGTGGTAACGCGTTCTCCTATTGCGCGGCTAATCCGGGTTCGACTCCCAGCAGTGCAAAGAACGCTTACTCAGAGATCTCATAAAGATCGCACTGCTCACTGTAGTCCGGGGTTTGGTTCCCTAGGCCTTAAGAGGTTCGGATTCCTCGGAAAACAGTAGGTCCCGGCGCAGCATGACCATTGTAGTCCTTGAGCCACAAAACCACAAACAAACAGTAAGTTAAATCACAGCAATAGTATCACAACGTGCTTTTCCTATTTCATCCATCTTTCGTGTTTGAGGATATTTCTTTGGCTTAATTAAATATTTGCATCATTCAATTCGATTTTCTTTTTGAATATCAAGGAATTGACCCATTGTAAATAAATATTTTTTAATAATTAATATTATATACTCTATTGCAAACATGGCCAAAGCCGCCTTACCATGTTCGGGGATTTTTTGCACATTGTGAGATATCTGCATTCGATATTTTTTAGTGTCCTTTTTTACACTGATTTTTTAATTCCCAAATGTTTGAAATGAGAAGAGTATAATATGCAATAACAATAACAAATACACAGACTGACAATTTGGGGCAGTGTTTGCGTCTGGACACGGTCAGCCATTTCGTTAAGATAGCATTGAAATTTATATAATGAAATCATATTGCAGAACATATTCAACAATTTCTGCCACCCACGTATAGATTATAGCTCAAACTAGAGCTTTATTCGTTTTGGAGAAAAAGAGACGCTTTCCCCATCCTGGATTCGAACCAGGGTCCCTCCGTTTAGCCCGGAGTGTCTTGGACCGCTAGACGAATGAGGACAGGAAACAACGCTCTCTTTCTCCGTATGTAAAGGTGTTAAGGTATTATTACCCTCCGCAGGGATAACACAATTGCCAAATATGGTCAACACAGAAAAGCCTCCGGGGCGAGATTTTTGTGAGTTTTTCGTGGGGGAATTTATTATACAATAATTTCTGCCACCCACGTATAGCTTATAGCTCAAACTAGAGATTTATTCGTTTTGGAGAAAAAGAGACGCTTTCATTTTCAACATTCGCTCAACATTTTCATATTTTCGATTTCCAGTCGTTAAGAAGCATTTTTTTAATTCTAAAAGAATTTTAAATTTCTTAAAAATGAGGCAATACATTAGCAAGTTAAGCTTCCCTACATTTTTCCCCAATAAGTTTTGGATATTAAAATTTGTGAAAGCCTACCTGTTACTTGTGGGGTCCTCCGATGCAGCAGCAGGCTTCTTTTTATTATTTGCCTCCTTTTGAAAAGGATGGCCTCCCAATTTCCGATAAGCAATGATCTCAAAGATGCCGAGGAGGGTGAAGAAATGGTAAAATATCAAAAAGAGGAGATAGAAAATGGGGATGGGAAGAGAGAGAGAGAGAGAGAGCGAAGAAAGTGATATTGGAAAGGTTATTTCGGAAAGAACAACTTCGTGGGGACTTTAATCCTGGAGTAACATCAGAACTGATGAGATGTAAAACGCATTCGTTACGCGTCACTTCACCAATCGATTTCAAATTACACCTGAGGAACAAGAAGTGAGATTCTCGCTTACTTGAGGCACAACTCTCACTGCCGATTGTCGACATGTTTTTATTGCATTTCTGTGGAAAAGGAAGAAATTTATTTTAGGCCATGAAAACCTAAATGTGTTATTAGTTGTATTAAATCTTGAAAGCTGCGAATAAACATATGAAAAATACAAAATGCATTTCATTTCCTTGTGCAGATTTTTTTCAATCATATTTTATAAATAAAGGATTGTTCTGATGCTCTACCATTCGTTAGTGGCCTCATTATTCAATTTTATGTTTTTGATCTTTGGTCTTTCTACGAGTACAAACACAGTTAGATTATCACGACTTCAAAATAGATTTTTTACAATTTTCTTTCCAAATCGATTTAATCGATCTGATCCTTTGACATTTTACTCATCTTTTAATATCATTCCAGTAACTTCACTATATTGCTATTTAATGTACATTCTAATATTTAAACGAATCATTTTCAATTATCTTGGTGATTTAATACATTTAGTTTCAGTTACTTCACCATATGATCTTCGATCTATACCTATGTTTAGAATACCACACACTCGTACCAATATTGGTTGAACCTCTTTGAACTATATTGGTCCAAAAATTTGGAATTATATCGGTCATAACCTCCCTTACATTCATTCCCTTTCAGAATTTAAGCGCAAGGTTCGAGAAATTATTTTTTCCTCGAATTTTTCTGCCCCTTACCGATGTTCAGCCATTTCTCTTTTTGCTGTTTTTTATTTATTGAAATTACACATTTATTTCTTTATGAATGTCATGGTTCGGGTGTTGACAGGTCAGTTAAACTGTGGTATTTTTTCGGTGCCTAGAGATTTCTTTGTACAATTGTTTCTTAATTTTTATTTTTAGGTAATTTTATATTAAGATAAACGTAAGATATTGATCTTAAAATTCAGTTATATCAACTTAAAATTTTATGATTTATTGATTGTAACATGTTGTATATTGATGCGAAAATAGATTGATTGATTGATTGACTGATTGATTGATAAATGAACTCAAGAGATATAAAATTTCCCCACTTTTTCGTCATTAATGTACACATACACCTTATCTTCCTTTCAATACATAAATGCGTTATAAAATTAACTGAGTGTAAGAATTGAATTTTTTTTGGAAAAAATATTTCTTTGTATAATGAAGAATTTTAATACGTACGTATGTAGGTAAATTAATTCTGCTTAAGTCATATAATTCTACGACGTATATAATCTACTACTCGTATGTACTTATTAAAGCATAAGACTAAATGACCACGGAAAGTCACTAATGACGGATATGATAATAGTCTTATTCCATAAGAATCATTTATTGCAACATATTTTCATTCTATGCCAAAAGTTTTCATAAACACATTTTGTTAGCGTCTAAACGTCCATTCTAGTACAAACCTGGGAGTACATTCTAGTACCTGGAAGTATATTCTAGTACATTCTAATTCCTGGACGTACATTCTAGTACATTCTGGTACCTGAAAATATATTCTAGTACCTGGAAGTTTATTCTAGTACATTCTAGTACCTGGAAATACATTCTAGTACATTTTAGTACCTGGAAATACATTCTAGTACGTTTTAGTACTTGGAAGTGTATTCTAGTACATTCTAGTACCTGTAAGTACATTCTAGTACATTCTAATACCTGGAAGCACATTCTAATACCTGGAACTATATTCTAGTACCTGGAAGTATATTCTAGTACTTGAAAGTATATTCTAGTATCTGGAAGTACGTTCTAGAACAAACCAGAGAAGAATCAGGAAAAAGAACCAGGACAATCGTCTATTTAGATTCAGTACTGCAAATGGGCGTTCGTTTTTCTTATGGAATGTTTGTGAAAAGGGAATTTAGCATTCGCTGGTAGTTTATCCTTTTCGCAGAAACTGTTTTTTTCAAGACGAGTTTTTTGTAAAAAGGGCGGGAGGATTTCATTTACCTTTACTTCTGTATTTACGCGTATATCAACTGGTTTGACAGTTATCTTGAGGCCCTGTTTAAATCCCTTTTTTAGAAAAGATAATCACATAAATTTGATTAAGGTGTTAACCGGGGAATAAAATTTTGTGAAACTCGTTTCACACTGGGGACTTTTTTTGGGGGGAGACATTTTGGTAGTCTTCCGGGCATGACGAAAAATGTCGTTATTCACATTTTGGTAGCCACCCAGGCATGACGAAAAATGTCGTCATTCGCATTTTGGTAGTCTTCTGGGCATGACGAAAAATGTCGTCATACCCAGTTAACAGGTTAAGATGTTCGTTACGGTTAATTTAGTTCTTCCGTTTAGCATCTCAGCTACTTTTTACGTAGCTTCTTTGTGTTGGTAGAGAGTAAAAT
>QLNU02014176.1:69151755-69195072 GCA_006491805.2 Dysdera silvatica
GCCGAAAATTTTGAAATGCCCTCAGTAGCGAGCTCAGCCCATTTCGGAAGGACATTGCAGAATTCGTCCCGTCATAAGTTGGATGGGTAAATCCTCCTTATCCTATACCTGCTACCTCTTATAAGGGATGCCTCCAGATAAGAGACAATTACACTGGTACGTTGAATATGTATATATCAACACATGTACCTCCGAAGAATGGACACCTCTGTTTGAGTGACAAAATAAATTTTCCCGTCTTTGTCCTTTATTGGGAGGTAATACTGTAACAACAAATGCACAATGCTACTGGGCTTCAATTTTTTTAGGGAAAGGTTTGGTAAAAGTAAAAAATTATATATATATAAATGAAATAAAACTTTGACATTTTTTGAGGCCAAAAATTTTCGGGGCCCAAAGCGGGCTTTAGACTCAGGTCCTGTGTCTATCAAAACTAATCTTGTTCCTGGCAGACAGCTGCTGCCGTTTCTGGAAACTCGGATAGTCTATTTGCTACTTTACCAATTTTTAGCCTTTGTTATGTAATTGTTTTCTTGGTAAGAGTTTGTAGTTTGTAGTTTTATTCTAAATTGAATAATGTTGAAATGCATCGATACTTTAAATTTATTGTAGATTAAGTAGTAGGATTGAATATTTAAGAATTTAAATTTCTATTAAATTTAAATGCAGCTAATGATTATATTCAACGTTCAGGTCTCATGTAGACGAAATGCAATCATTAAATTATTCAAAAGCAATCTCTTTTATATAACAAATGGGATATCTTCCTTTAACATTCCAAAATCACGCCGACAGTTTTAAACCCTTTGTATTTCAAACATATTAACATTATTTTTGAGAAACAAATTAATATAACGAAATCGCGTGACAAGAAAATGAATATTACCAAACGTCGCAGAAAATAGAAATGAAGTTAAGTATCGACCTCTGATTAAGTTTTCTATATAACGATACATTACAAAATTGCTTGTGGTACACAATTTTGTAGTAGTTAATATTCATCTTAAAAGTCCTGACATTAAATTTCAATTAGACAGGCAGTTATTCTTTAACAAAATGTGCAAAATTTTCGAAATAGCCGAATATTGGGAAATATGAAGTCAAGTATTTAAACTTAGAGAAAGCCTGCTCCAAAATGAAGATCAATGGTTAATTAATGCTTTCAATTTTGAAATAATTAAGGCAGACTGATCATGCACTAATACTCAGATAAAACAAAAATACAAGTTGACAACATTGAGCTAGAAATTGCTGATTCATATATTTACCTTGGCCAGCTGATTTCAATGGATGGCAACATTATGAAAGAACTCAACAGACGTATTAAACTTGGCTGGAGTGCATTTGGAAGAAACAGTTTTATCCTGAAGGGGAAATTGCCTTTGTGTCTAAAAAGAAAGGTCTTCAACCAGTGTGTATTGCCAGTCCTCTCTTATGGATCAGAGACATGGAGTCTAACAGTTGGAGCAATACGAAAGTTACAGACAACGCAAAGGAGCATGGAGAGGTGCATGCTTGGAATAACTAGGAGAGATCGAAAAAGGAACACTTGGGTGAGAGAGCAAACTAGAGTAGAGGACATCATTGTTAAAGTAAAAGGGCTGAAATGGCGATGGGCTGGGCATATTGCAAGAAGAACTGATCAACGATGGACAACAGAAATTCTGAACTGGATTCCAAGAGACCACCGAAGACCTAGAAAACGTCCTCAAACTAGATGGGTGGATGAAATAAGAAAACAGGTTGGGGTGACGTGGAAACGAATTGCTCATGATAGACTTGTGTGTATATATACATATTTTTATTTATTTATTTTTTGTTCTTACCATAAATGTTTACTGAAATGTTAACGTTTATTTTTCATATAACAATAAATGTTTGTTTATTTAAGATAATTTGACGCAGCATTACGCAGATTAGATTTATAAGCAAAGAACAACATTATAAGCGTAAGTAATGTTGTTAAAACGTTTTATTTCAACGTACGTTTCTGACGGACTTGGCCGTCTTTCGTCAGGAATGCAAAATGGGAAAATAAATATTAGAAAACTGGAGATGGTGTTATTGCGTGACTATTGTGTTGCCAGTTGTGGATGAATAATTAATGTGAAAATTTTATTAAACATTTCCAAGCTTGATTAAAAGTAGGAGTAGATTTTGGTTCATTGACTATGATAGAAGAATTCTGAGTGATATGGAATGCTTCTAAAATATCTAATTCATGTATTGATCTTGGTTGACAGATAATTGTGGGTTGGTTGAATTTGAATTTGTGGTTATGTGACCAGCAATGAACCGCAATGGCAGACTTATGGAATTCTGCCTTCTCTACGTATTTAGATTGTTCCGTTAGTCTGTGCTACAAGGCTCTTTTAGTCTGGCCTATGTAGGACAAGTTGCATTTGCTGTAGATTTGGTAAACACCCCAACGTTTTAAAATTAGGCTTTCGTCCTTAAGTTTAAAGATACGGATTTTGTTGAATGGTGAATTACTCTGAAGTTTGCCTTTTTAAGAATTTTGGAGAGAAGGAAGCTAATTTTTGGGGAATGGAAATTTATACTTGCCTGTGAGCGTCTATTTGTTGTTCTTACAATAAAAATGTTTACTGAACTCTTAACGTTTATTTTTCTTCTAACGATAAATGTTTACTTTCCTGTTAACGTTTCTTTTTCTTCTAACGATAAATGTTTACTTTCCTGTTAACGTTTATTGTTTCTTATAACAATACATGTTTACTTGCCTGTGAACATTTATTTTTTCTTCTTACAATAAATATTTACTTGACTTCGGTCGGACTAGCAGCAGATATTGACAAGTTCAACTTTTCTTCTTATTCGAAAGCGATATTCCACGGATTGTTAAATTTCACCGGGCTCTGAACTAATGAATTTTAAGCCCTGATCACGTATGAATCATGCTACTGCTCTAGTAGCATGCTTAAGAATTTACAAGTCCATTAACATGTCGTTCTCCTGTCAACGAACCAGTTAATTACTACGGGAGATCATAGGATCGGTAATGCTTCGCAATAGGATGAGATAGTCCAAGTTTCCCCTATTCATGTTGATAATCACACCAGAAAATCAAGCAGTTTTACCTTGTCACCTGTGATGTTCAAAATGGCTAATCCTACATTTGTATTAGACTTTGATGAATCTTCTTGAAAATATTTAAATAGTATGATTAAACTTTAATCAAATTAAAAAGAATAAAATTTCAATTTAAAATATTCTAAAAGCCGATTTAAATTAATCAACATTTTTAACTACTTTTTAATATTTTGTATTTAAAAATTTTGTGCTTCCCTTGAATTGCTTTCACTTTGCAATATCAATATATTTACATTTTATTTTTATTTTAATCATCAATATTTTTACTAAACTTCTTATTGTCAGCTAAATGTAGGCCCCTAAATAAAAAATATTAGGAATAAGGCCTTTAGCCCACATGGATCCTCATCTCCTCTACTCTGCTTTAGTGTCAGTATATTCTTCGAAGCACAAAAATTGAAAAATCTACTTTCCTAAAGTAGTTATTCATAGAACGTTTGTTATTAAAATTTACAAAATGTATAATTACATCATATGTATCAATTTATCTCATAATGTCATTTAAAAATTTTAATATGTAATTTAATTTATATAGTATATATAATTAAAATTTATATAATGATTGCAATTAAGTCACGCAAATGTATAAAATCAAATCATTTATAAATCTATATTCCTAAAAGGGGAGAAATTAACCGGTCAAATTGAAGTTTAGGATTTAGATGATCCAAACCTTTACACAGCTCTTGGCGTCATCAAAGAGAATCCGGAAAATTAAGGAAATTTTCTTTTTTAAGTTGGATAATTCACCTCATCTATTTCTCTTTCTAAAATCACTTCTCTTTCAGTATCTTTTTTATTTTTTTCTGCTTTGTTTCTTTTATTTCCTTCCATCCATAATTATTCGATTCCGATGGCCAATACTGCAAAATCTAATGAAATAATGGAATGGAAGCAGCATGATATTGATGAGAAAACAAAAAGTAAATAATAGTTGAGATTGCCACGTTGCGAACTCCAATTTCTGTGACTTTCTTTGTACGTGCTTCATAATTAATTGACTGGGGTAATTAACAAAGACCTAATGACCTCGAAGGACTAACAGAGGAAACGTAACTATCTTAATTAAAGATTCCAGACATGGTCTCGTGTTGTCGCTGGTAGTAGTGGTCTCATCAACATAAAGCGTCTGGTCCCCAAGTGTGGCAGTGTTACCGAAATTCCCCAATGATCCCCCCACCTCTCGCCCGAATTTGCCCGTCGCCCGAGGTTGGTAAAATTAACTCTTCGCTAATTGCGAGCCCCATTGCCGAGCTTCTAAATGGAAAATCGGCTTCAGTTTTGCCTGACTGCCATTAGATGGAAGGCACTACCCCTACACCCAGACCTCCCTGATTGGAAATCCGAAGGGGTGTCATTCTCTAGGGGGCTGAAACTAAGCTAAATCCGCTTAGAATAAGCATGTTTGTCCCGTGTCTGACCTGGCGAGAACGTTGAATGTGTCTGACGGGACATGTCAAACCCTGTCCTCTTTTCGCCCCCCCAATGGTAAGAGTTCATAAGTATATAGTCATGTTTGAATAAGTGATGGTAGGAGCATTCGCATTTTGAATATTAGCACTTTAAAATATAGACAGATATATGGGAGAAATATAAATGCGGTGCCACTGTCGTGCCAGATATTTTTGAATCCTTGTCTGATAAATAGAATATATAATTTTCTTACGTTTTTATAAATGTTGCAAAAACTATTTAACTCACATCCAGAACAATCTTATTACATATGCATATGGCAAAAACTACTTTATATATAAATAAAACGTTTTAACTAATATTTTTTTTAGTTTAAATGTGCTTCTCTCTTTCTGACTTAGTAAAATGCTCCCATAAAAACAAGAACAAAGACAACCAAAAATATGAATAATCGTGACTTACAAAATTATGTGAAATTACTTTTAAAAAAGTAGGACATGGGTTACATTGAATATCAAGTTATTGGAAATAAGTGTAAATTCAGATAAATAACGCAATTTTATTTGAAAATATTGCATCATTTATTGTATTATTCAGGTAAATAATGCAATACTTTCAAATAAAAGTATTATTAAACAAAATACATGATATAATGAAAATACAATTGATATATAACCTACCGATAACATGGTACAAATTACATACACATTTTTACTTCATATGTATGATTAAATTCAATTTTAATACAGATATATGTATATATGATATGTAGTATGAATTTGCACATATTTTTTTTTATTTTAGTGCTGTAGCTTACATTAGAATACGAATTAATTTTATTTAACCTAATTACAATTTTGATGATACTTTTAGCCATGTGATATCCTTGATGTTAGTTGATATTCATGACTTTGAAGTTGAAGATATCATTGCCTTTTTAATGTTATTGTATGATTTGTTAATTAATATAATATTTTTTGTCATAATCGTCGTAAATCACATTAGCTTTTGTTTGTATTCTTTAATTTTGAACGCCATTCGCATATATATAAAGAAAATACTTACGTTAGCAAGTTGTTATACAAATCACGTTCGGTTGTTATATAGTTTCTTGCTCTTAAGGAAAGTGGATGGAGTGGATGGAACTGCGGCACAAATCTTTGTGTTAGCTATTTGTCAACGTACTCCTAGTAATAACTTAAGACGGGTTGACGACCTGTTTTGCCGCTGAACATGTAACGTAATGCAAAGGTCGTGGTATACACTTAAAGTAATTACCCTAGCTTGACGGTAACTATAAACCATGGAATAAAATGCTCGACTTGCTGGCTTTTCATTGATATTAGGTATCTTTTCTTGTCCAAGTCATGTTGCTGTTCACATAAATTTCGCTGTTCAAGAAATTTTCAGTTAAACTACATTGTCTTGAACACAGAAACAAATTCGTCTTCCTTTTTTCTATTAAAGATAGGGAAGGATTCAGCTAGAGTAGAAACAATGGCTGCGAACATAATGTATTAGACTTCACCTACAAAAGACTTTTTACAAATTCTGAGGCAATCATCCTAAGATCACACATACACACATATATTGCGCATATGTATATTAAATTTGTGTCATGTCAGTCATGTGTAGTAGATTTTTGTAATATTGTTTTAGCACTTGTTCTCTGTAGACAAAGGTATTAAAATAGTCATATCGAACGATAAAAGTAGTATTTTTTTGTTTATTTTTTGTTTGTGATTTTACGACGTAAGACTAAAAAAGGTCTTCTGCGCCGGGACCTAGAGATTTTCTAAGAATCTGGATCTCACTGCCGAGTAACCAAGCCCCGGGCTATAGTGGCAGAAAACGGCAAGAGTTCTACGATACCGTTGGGAGTCGAACCGATAAATGAATACGATATCGTTACTCCACCATAGAACATTAATGGACCTAGATTTTTTACGAGGAATCTGAAATTGGTAACGTCAAGGAAACGAACACCACCATACTACAGTGAGAAATTAGTCATATTTGTTCACCTTGCAGAAACAGTAAATTTATAAATCTTCGTTGGCTGAACATTCATGGGAGAATGACCACACATTCTCATTTTCCAACGGAAAACTAATCGAAAAAGTATTTTAATAATAACCCCCAACTTTTCCGAGGCCTTCCGCTGTCTTTCCAATGCTCATATCTCAGTTAATGACTATTTGCCGGTCAATACTGTCTGTTTCACCTGTTTGGGGAAACTGCATTCACTCTACAGCAAACGAAATCTCCACAAAAGCACATGTTTCTATGGCTAAACCTACAAATTTGTCATCGGCGAAGTGCTAACGTTGATTAGCATGGTGTGCACACAGAACTAGTACGGTTCTGATGATGGTGGCAAATAGCCATGGAAATAATTATTAACGAATTAAAAAACTTTAACTGGTGTAATTTATTGTCATTATCCTAAATATATAACTTCTACACAATACGTCGCATAGATTTATGTCAAAGATCAATTATTATCTCCAAAAGTCGATTTTCGTCACGGAATATGTGGTTCTGAATTTAAGTCTTCCATTGCATGATTCGTTTTACAGACGAATGAGGACAGGAAACATGTTTCCTGTCCTCATTCGTCTAGCGGTCCAAGACACTCCGGGCTAAACGGAGGGACCCTGGTTCGAATCCAGGATGGGGAAAGCGTCTCTTTTTCTCCAAAATTACATAAGCTCTAGTTTGAGCTGTAATTAATACGTGGGTGGCAAAAATTATAGTATAATAAATTCCCCCACGAAAACTCACAAAATTCTCGCCCCGGAGGCTTTCTTGTGTTGACCATATTTGGCAATTGTGTTATCCCTGCGGAGGGTAATAATACCTTAACAGAATAAATGATTTAAAATAAAGTTCTGCAACAATTTACTTTCTGAAAAAATATTTTCCAGGGAGGGGTGGGAGGGATAAGTGATTACGTTTTGAGGAGAGGCTCAGCTCATGCCTGGCCCCAGTATAGTTACAGCCCTCAGTCTGGTGTCGACAATATCTTGACGAGTATCAAATAACTTACAGTTACATAATCGTTGTCTTAACGAGTTCAAGTTTTTCACTGGTCTGAATGTCCAATAATTCATTTAGACCATTCAAATGAGTGTCAAAAAAATTGTATTCGTCATGGTAATCCCTGGTCATTTGTTGTATTCTTTTGTATGATGGTTTTCTGTGGGTGTAGACATTCATCAACGTGTGTAAGTTAGTACTTGAGTGGCACTAACTTGACTCAAACACTTCCCAATAACCATGGCATAGGTTAAATTCACCCTTTTCAAATTGAGGAAACCGAAGAGCCTGCATCTTTCACCATTTTAGGGTGAAAAATAAATATTAGGAAATTCTATCATTATCACGTTACATGGATCTAATTTTACAGTTTCAGAGATTCGCTCGAGCAATTTGGAAGCATGAGAAGGACTGGCTTTAGACATTTCCTGGTCCTAAATGGAGATTAAAACTATATTGTTATGTAAAGCCATAGGCGTAGTCGTAGGTCCATAACCCCCCCCCCCACCAACAACAATTTTGGAACAATTATATTATTTCTGTACAGTGTGTTCAGTTGAAAAGTTAACACTCTGTATATCTCTCGATGGGAGTTGAGTAGAAATTTGGAAAAAAAAAGTCAATTTTGATTTACTAGGGAAAGTCTAAACTTAATATCAATAATTGTTTTTTGTTCAACCTCCGACCTTTAGGCTTTCTCCAACTTTGAATTTTCAAATTGTGTCCCTATCTTGTGATATATCATTTTAAACAGCGTAAAAATACAATATTCTTGCGCAAAGAAAACGAAATTGCTTAATGCATTCGTGAAAAAGAGCTAAAAATGAAATCGTTATTCGGACACTTTCAAACAATACTAGAAAGAGAAAGAGAGGGGGAGGGGAGAGCTTTAACCTATCTTTGGATTGACTAAACTTACGAGTGTATGAATTTTCACGCCATCTGCGCAGAAAATCAGGTTTCTTCTGCATGTTGATTGTGAGCAGTGATACTAGTGGAAGATAGCCACGAATACTAAAAGTCGTATTCGTTATTACTATCGGGACATCGGTGTGAATAACACAAAATGACGATTTCATTTTAGCTCTTTCTTACGAATGCATGAAGAATTTTCTTTTCTTACTTAAAAATACTGCATTTTTTACACTGTTTACAATGATATATCACAAGATAGGAGGTGCCGTTTGAAAATTGAAAGTTGGGGGTTTAGGGTTTGGGAGTTGAACAAAATAAATTCTTTGATATTAATTTTGTGCTTCTCTCTGGAAATAAAGATTTACTTTTTTTTTCAAATTTCTACTCAATTCCTATTAAGAGGTGTTGCATTTTCAACTGAACACACGGTGTAGTTTCAACGTGAGAATACGAAATTTAACATTGTATGACGTTTCCCCCCCCCCCCCCACTTCCTCTTTAGAGACCTTGACTAATCCCAATTTGTGAAGAGAAGTGAAGAAAAATGTATTTTTCCATAATTGACATTGCAAACAACGGTTCAAAGGATGTTGTGATGCGTCAAGAGCATAGAAAATAATTATGGATTGGTGATAAGGGCCGGTTTTAGCGACTTGATCGTTACCGGCCCTAGGAGCTGTATAAAGCGAGAGAAAGGCCAGTCATAAATGAAAACCTTGGCTAGGTGGGCTTCCTTAATAGGTGGTTTCCCTTTAGTCGATAGCTTTATGGGACCATCTAGCTTCGTCTATTGCTGTAAAACCACTCTTGGTCCTTTAAAAAGACCATTTTCTACATCTATCTTGAATCAATAGTTGGAAGAAAATCATCTTCATTTTCTAATAATTTCTTAAATAGTGATTTATGCGATCGGAGAACCAATCTGCATTAATTGGAGTGGTGGAGGTAGCAACAAATAGTTGCGTCTTTGCTACTATATTCGAATGTCTATTTAATACTTCTGCTTATCCTTTATTGCCGTCTACTATCTCTATACTCATCCTGAAATCTCGGTTTATAATTTCTTGAGCACACTTTCCTCGGAACCTTATTAAGTAAAAATTTATGAGGTTCCTTTGTTCATATCAAGCTATCTCTTTGGTTTCGTTTATTGAAAAGTTAAGCAGGGTTTGCGTTTCTCATTGGCCGAAGTTTTATAAGCTCTCTTATCTCCCTTTCATTTCGTCAGCGAAATTAAGGAAGTTGTAACAACGAAACTTTCGTACTACAAATTTGAAAGATAAACGTTGGTTTACGCAATCTGGGGGAAATGGACCCTGTTTCGAGGGTCCGTAAATCCGACTTCCCCCATACCACTTAAATAACAGAGATAAAGGCATACCAGAGGCCATAAAGAAGGAGATTACGCCCAAAAGAAGGCCGTCTTGACTCTAGATAGTTTCCTTTATGATATTTTGTAAAGAAAGCAAAATGCGTTTGAAAGATAGACTAAGAATATCCACGATAAAATTTCAGTTTCTTCGCTATGGTTGATTATCTGTTTATAAGCAAATACACGTTAATTGAAGATAATTTTAATGCTAATTTACAAAGCTAATAAATACATATAAGATATATATATAACCACAATTATTAAGCGATGATGATCATATACAATTGTTTACATTATTATTATAATGGTAGAACTTCACGCTCAATCAATGGCACAAAATCCCTCACCCAGCAAAAGTTAGATGACGAATGACAAATCAGCCAAATAATCAACAGTGATAGAAAAGTAGCCAACAAGTCAATACTTCGAAAAAGTTGAAAAAATAGAAGATACTTCTAATTTTTCATAAAGTTGAAGCGAATTGATTTCAATATTAGATGAGATAATATACCTGCGAAAACATTTAAAACATCACTGGTTTCTTTAAAATCTGGAGTGTGTGTGGGGGAGGGGACAGGGTAATTCGTGCTCCGTTTCATAATCCAATGTACCTTCATCTAAAACAACGATTTTTCTTTTTATTGTCGCATTAAAAATTTTATCCAAACTTCTTAATTCCGTTACTAAAACACTTCGGCGAGAAAAAAGGAACGAAGCTAAACGTCGTTAAAAGAAGGCGTGGCTAATTAAAAATACATTAACAATATGAAGTATTTAGTAGAAGCCAGGAACTAAAGTAGACCGTCAAACGAAATGATTTGTTGATTAGAAGTAGGGGCGGACTGCATCTTCCCCAAAGGAGCACACCATGGATGGAAGGCGCGGGTCCTTGCCCATTCAGAGGCGTAAGCATTATGGCCAATGAGAGTGCACCAACCCGGAGGCCGCCGTCCCGTCGGCCCAGTCTGCCCCTGATTAAAAGGGCATTACTGAGAGAAATTAGGGTAATCACATCAAACAATTTCATCGGATATTCCTTGATAACAAATAAGTTCATACATTTTTATATTAATCCTATAAACGAACATTCCTGCATTCGTTGTATTACATAATATCCTATTATGTATATCGTTATATACATAATATCAATAATAATTGTAATAATAATTATAATATAATTTTATACGTAAGTCATTTTTAAGATAATATTAATGTAATAAAATAACTGATTTTTACATATATTAAGTAGTATATAAAAGTATATATTAAGTATATAAAAATACATAAAAGTATATATTAAGTATATAAAAATACATAAAAGTATATATTAAGTATACAAAAGTACATAAAAGTATATATTAAGTATATAAAAGTACATAAAAGTATGTATTAAGTATATAAAAGTACATAAAAGTGTATATATATATATATATTAAGCATATATATTAAGTATATAAAAGTACATAAAAGTATATATTAAGTAGTAGTAGTTATATATTAAGTAGTATATAAAAGCGTTCAATCCTGGCTTTTTTTCCATTTAGTTAAATTACTAGCCTTAAATCCCTCCTGTTTCTTTATTATTATGAAGTGCTTGCATCTCGGAAATAATTCCGAATTTCTACTTGCTTTTAAAGGACGGAATTTGAATATTCGGTATTCTATAATTATATCGTAAAACTTCCTTAATGGTATTTTTTCTTCAATTTTTGAGATTGCCTTGAAGCTCCCGAAGAAACTGTTCTGCCTAGATTTCCGTAAGTGCCGGACGCAATCACAAGGGGAATTTTTCGGTCGACGCCCCGATATTTTGCACGCTTAACATCGCTATAAAAACTAAATTATTACTCCATAAAAATCGCAATTTCCATTTTTGCCAGAATCTTTCTACGAAGTGGAGACTTACAAAAGAACTGCCTGTACCTTTAAACTGTCTGACAGTTGATGTATGCTTCATACAGCACGCGATTTAGGTCGCACGCCTAGTATTTTGTCAAGTCTTACCGAATTTATTAAGATTTATAGCATATTTTTGCGATGTTAATTTTGTTTCAAAAATTATGATTGAGTAGTATATTTTTATAATTACCAAAAACAGTTTGTTGTTTATAGTTTAATTGGACTCACAGAGTAAGTTAAGTCTTCTGGAATATTTTATGATATTTAATATAAATAATTTTATATATAATTTTTTGATTCCTAAAATGATTATATAATCTTCCTTAACATATAAAATAATTCATATTTGATGGTATCAGTAAGAAGTGAGGTTCTCCGCCACGGAGCCGCTTTGACGTCACCCCATGTTGTTTTAAAAAAAATTGATCGAAGTGTAACTTCCAAAGGTGAAACATATATATATCGGTGTAGATCCATGCAAAGTACATGTAACCACTGACAGAACATATATTATACATATATATATATGCAGACGAAAATACACGAACGAAGATTAAGATATGCACTAAAAATTCAAATACGTAATGAAAGATTAAACTTCATGGATAGAAAGATTAAAATTCGAATGAAAATTGAGATATATATATATATATATATATATAAAGGATGAAAATAATGTATATAAGGGAAACAAAAATACATGCAATGGAAATTGGAAATAAATACATTTGTATACAAAATACAGGGAACCCCATGAAGATGAAAACGCATGCAAATTATAATACATTTGAGATGCTGCAATGGAAAAGTATGTGGATCATCCATTGCTTGGATCTCCGAGGAATTCATTCTTATGGTGTCCTTGTTTATTGACCATCGCCTTCGTGTTACGAACATAATCGTCATTACCATCTCCTAATTGGGTTATGTTTGCGATAAAGTGTTTTTCTTTATGCTGAGAATGTGACTGAATGGTTTTGAGATAAAAAAACATGCTACAAAGCTTATATTGAGCAGAATTTTTCTTAAGATGTCATTCCAAAATTTTGTATATCTTCTAATTGAACATGTGGCAGCATTCGTTAGGTAGATCAATCATAGGTGAACCCCATTTTCTCATCCGGTGTCCAGAACTGTTGATGGCACATTAAATAAATTTATTTAAGCAATAAGGGGGAGGTAAAGCAAATATGTATTAGCATATGGCTCATATATATCATAATATATATACGTTATATATATATATATATATATATTTATTACGATATATATACGTCATATACGTCATAAATATTCCCAAATATATTCATAGATATGTTTATAAATAAGTTCACAAATATGCCTATAAATAGGTTCATATACACAGCTCATAAACAAGGTTCATAGATACAAGTGTTTCTATACCAGGTTTTATAACCATATTTAAATAGGTTTATAACTATATTTATAAATAGGTTTATAGATATGCTTATAAATAAGTTCATGGATTTGTTTATAAATAGGTTCATAGATATATTTATAAATAGGTTCATAGATATGTTTATAAATAGGTTCATCACTACATTTACAGATATATTTATAAACACATGCATAGATAAGTTCGTAAGCATGTTCATAAATGTGTTTTATTTTCCAAAAAAATACGAAAACAAGGAAATGCTTATTTATTAAAATTATCTTTTTTAACAACTTCAAAAATTAAAATACCGAAACAATATACAAATTAAAAGCTGCCAACGAAACAATAGCATCGTAGAGAATTGGCGAAGAGCAACTCATACTCAAAGCCTATCATTTATGTTTCCTCTTCTTCATCTTCCATCCCGATTTGGGAGCATCAAGATGAAGGGATGGCAACTATAATGAAAATTGGAAAGGGAGATTTAGGATCATTAGGTTTAAACCTCTTGATCTACATTTTTATCCCAAACTTTATCACTTTTGCTGCCCTGGTAAACGTAATATGCAAATATGTGAATACTTTGTGTCAGACCCATTTATTTAGCGAGAAGAAAGTCTCCGCGCTTGAAAGAAAGTTCTTTTTCTTCGAGGAGATCCGAAGATCACAGTCTGTCAGTACATGGCTGTCTTGCTGGTATAACAAATAGCTTCGGTCGACAGTTTGTGTCATTTTTTAAATTCGCATCACTTATTATAGCTTCTCAAAATGTCAAAAAATGCTTTGTGACATATCCCTTTGAAGGGAAATCATTAATAAAGCTGGACCGCTTTAGCTAGTTTTCATAGATGTCATTTGTATTGTGAAGGATAAGCTGGGAGACGGATATTCTTTTTGTTTATAGCTAAAGTATTTGCAAAGCTGACTTCTGAATAGTCACCTGATTAATGCGTTCAGCCAAGCTGATCTAAATTTGCCATCACACACTCTCTTTTCCGTATATTTAATGACATAATAGATTGCTTTTACGCATCCAAATGGACCTTTTCTCTAAATAAGTGCATTGTCATGGATATGTGAACAATATGGCCCACTAAATATCAGTGTTAACATTATTCAGTGTGGTTTTTAGATGTTGGGTTCATTTTGCCATTTCGTTTGTTCATTGTCATTTCATGTTATTATTTCATTTCTGTGTTATTATTTCATGTTTTCATTTCATTTATTCGTTGTCATTTCATATGCTTGTTGTCATTTCATTTGTTCGTTGCCATTTCATCTGCTTCTGTCATTTCATGCTGTCACTTCATTTACTTGTTATTATTTAATTTATTCATTGTTATTTTATGTCGTCATTTCATGCTCTTATTTCATGTTGTCATTTGATACTCTCATTTTGTTTGTTCGTTGTCATTTCATTTCATGTTGTCCTGTAATTTGTTCGTTGTCATTTCATTTTATTTTGTCCTGTAATTTTTTCGTTCTCATTTCATATTATAATTTTATTCGTGCATTGTTATTTCATTTTATATTGTACATTTCATTTGTTCGTTGTCATTTCATACTGTCATTTTATTTGTTTAAGTTTTCTGTTTCGCGCTACTGTTCTTCGCCTGGTGACAGAAGAACGATAACGTCATATAGCAATGCTGTAGATTTGGTTAAAAGTCGCTTCAGTCAATTCCTAAAAAGGTATAGCATGGCCTGTCTGAAACGCTTCGATATACCCTCTTTGATTTTTATGAAAAAACCTACTACTGTTTAATGTAATTTACTTAGTACTTAACCGATATCAGTATGGTTTGTTTATGCTAACTTAATTAGACTGAAATAGTTAAATTCGATCTTTGGCTGTCAAAAATGGACACGAAAATATCCAAAATAATAACTTAAACGCCATTGTCTATGAAATGCCATTGATCCAAAATTGTAAATATCTTGCAAAAAGTATTTTGATTTTCAAGATGCCTTTTCGTCATTGAAAACTTCAATACTTTGATACGCCCTCAAGGCTGTAATACTTTGTATATATTTTTGTTAGTTGAAATTAGAGTTTATAGTAAATTTTATGTCTCATTGTGTGTGTACGTGTATGCATGTGAGAGAGAGAGAGAGTGCGTGTGTGTGTGCGTATCAGTCAAAGAAGTTAGTGAATGCAGTATATAATTGGCGATTCCACCATATTGTAAATATCTATAAAGCAGTTTATAATGGACTGCCCCCACTACCTTGTATAATAAATACAAAAGTATAACTTTCATCGATATATCAATATAACGTATAATGGTTGACACTATAAGAAAACAGGTCTCGACATAGCGTGATGTATATGTATATACTTATCTTTTACATATCATCCGAATATAGAACACAAACTTACATACTTGGATAATATGTGCTAATTGAATGGTAATTACAAGCACTTGTATTCTTAATGACAACATATTATGCCACCATCTAGAATGTTTCGCGATCAGAATTTAGATTGCTACACAAGTATTGGGAACAAGTTTTATTTTTTATTTTTCGATAATGTATTGCTAGTTAAATTAAATTGATTGATTGTGCTATTCACTAGTTTTCATCGGACATTGGTTATATCAATTCGTTCATTCATTAAGGATAATTAGTCAATGACGGAACGCAAGGGATGTTTTAAAGATTTTTTGTGTAAAATATTTTTTTTTGTAGTATGAAATACATATTTTAAGATTGCTTGCGAGAATATTAATCTAAAATTATACGTTTTCAAAGCGACCGAAAAATATTTTCTAGGACTGTATATTAATTCTGAGAACAGCAAAATCTCATAAAATATATATTTTTTTAATTTTAAGTGAAGATGTGAAATTGCTTTTATTTAAAATTGTCTTTGGAAATTAATTTTGAGATACTTAAAAGATCCACTAAAGAAATATTTTTCACTCTATCATTCTTTTCTCTTAGCAGATCCTTGATTAGTAATTTATCGTTCTTTAATTTGCATTAATTATTTTATTATAGAAATAAAATACAGGGTACCAGGGAGGAAATTACATAAAAAGGTTAAACACTGGTAAAATAGCAATGAAAAAGATCACTCAAGCTTTCGGACGCATCAGCAGCAGTCCTTCATCAGGAGTAATGACGATGTTATGTTTCTGTCTCTTTTTTATACTTGAAATTTCTGGAAAACCCTTCATCAGAGTAGTCCCGCAGAATGGGAAAACCCAATGAGAACCAATGGGAGGCCTCCAATAGAATCATGGAAGAACCCCAATAGGGACCAATGAGAAACCCACACTGCGGGTTACCTAATTTGGGGATGTCTCATACATTTCAGAGTAAGAGTTGTTTATAAGTTTCTGGAAGTGGTTGTGATGTATTAATGGCTTTCCCGTGTAGTTTGTAAGTTTCCCAAGATTCTAAGAAGAGTCTACTATTCTTGTTTGTGATGTGACGGTGTAGTATTTTTGTTGAGTCCCAGTCGGGTTCGTGTCCGTGTTGTAAAGCGTGTTCTGCCAGACGTGAGGCTATGTCTCCTTTCGCGAGTGCTTGTTTGTGTTCTTTTTTTCTTGTTTTGATCATTCTTTTTGTTTGTCCTATGTAATGTTTGTTGCAGTCTTTGCATGGTATTTGGTATATGGCGCCTGTGAGATCTTCTGGTGGAACTGGGTCTTTAACTTTTGTAAGTTGTTTGCGAAGTGTTGTGACAGGGGAATAGAATGTTTTGATATTTGCCTCTTTAAGGATGCGAGAGATTGTTTCGGAAATGCCGTGAATATATGGAATAGATATGCGGGTGTGAGATGTATTGTTTAAAGATGTACTATTGGGTCTACAGTTTCTGAGAATGAATCGTTTAGGGTATCCATTATTTTTAAGTGCCGTGTGTATGTGTTTTGTTTCTGTGTTTGAAAGTGTTTCATTACTGCAGTGAGAATTCGCTCTAAGACTTAATGTTTTAACAACGGAAGCTTTGTGGCATGTTGGATGATGCGATTTAAAATCGAGATATCTGTCTGTATGTGTGGGTTTACGGTAAACTGAGGTGAAGATTGAGTTATCGTGAGATCTGTGTACAAGAACGTCTAGGAAAGGGAGTTTATTGTTCTGTTCTGTTTCGTATGTGAATTTTATATGTGAGTTTAAGTTATTAAGGTAATGGAAGAAGCTTTGGAGTGTATTAGTTTTAAGTATAACAAACGTGTCGTCGACGTATCTTTTCCAGAATTTAATGTTAAAATTCGGTGAAGACAAATATTAAATATTTTATTATTGTACTAATTATACTTCACCGCTTTATAAAATTCATTTTACTATTACATTAATTCCAATTAATTAATTTGTTTATATTTTATTGGCTTTTGCTACATTCTTCTATTTATAATTTTTTCACTCATTTTTTATAATGTTACATTTATTTTCTTTGTTTTTATAATTTAATTAGTTTCCTAACCATAATTTCGCACTTCTTAATACAGGTGCGAGTATGAATAAGTACTAATTTTAGACAGCAAAATACAATCAACGCGAAGTACTAACAACGAAGTTTAAAACTATGTTCCCTTTTGTTTCAGATGATGTAATTACTTCTGAAATTATATTTCTTTAATTTGACAGTAAAGCAAATTTAAATTCTTCTGGAACAAACGTTCCGCAATATATTTAAATTTTATCAATTTGTGCTTTGAGCACTTGATTGTGGGTAAAGATACTGTTATTCGGAGCCCATGGCAAGCCCTCATAGTTATCTCAATTATCTTAGAACGTAAATATATAAACAATAAAATAGAGCCCTCTGGTGGCGATTCCTAACAGCAAGTAGAGAGAGGGAAAAAGAGAGAGAGAGAGAGAACGTGTGTCATCAAACATCTCACTGTAGTCCGGGGATTGATTTCCCTCCCAGGCCTTGAGAAATTCAGATTGCTTGGAAATATGTAGGCCCATTGTCCAGGGATGGTGTTATCCATTGTCCAGTGATATCTCATTCATCATTCCAAACACATTGATACCGCAGACTCCATGCCGTTTGTATATTCACCGTAGTATGGAGTTTGGTGGCATCAAAGGTCCGGATTTCCAGTGAAACTATGGATTCATGTATAGTATGACCTTACTAACTTTGAGCCGTAAAGGTACAAACAAACCATTAAACAATTGCAAAGGTTTAGCCACATTCATTGAAAATGTTTCGGATTAACAGTAGATACTAAAAGTTAACAACAAAATACGTGTAGGGATCACAAAAACAAGCGTAGCGTGGGAAGACACATGCTCGCAATAACTAAAAAAGACTAAAAAAGAAACGAATGGAATGAAGAATGAATGGAAGCTGAGGGAGATTGTCATCGCTGTAGAGATTCGTAAGTGGCAGTGATTTAGATGCATTACAGGGGGAACAGGCTATGATAGAGACAGTAAATTCTTAACTGGATACTGTGAAATTGAAAGTGATCAGAAAAGCGGTCCCTTAAACAAGATGGATAAACCCAAAATGGAGAAAAAATGAAAAAAAAAAAAATCCCGGAAGACATGGATAGGTTCGCGTGGAAGTATCTTACGCGATATTGTTAAAACATGACTGCTAATAGCAGCAAATATGCGTTACAATTTTTACTTAAAGAATTATGTGTTTAACGAGGATTTATATGATCACTCTCTTGATATATATATATATGTGTGTGTGTGTGTGTGTGTGTGTGTGTGTGTGTGTATTTCATATATGTTTACATATTCGTGCATTTTTAAATTAAATAAAGTTGGTGTTTCTTTAAGCAATAAGATATAAAGTAAATGCAGGATTATTCATATAAGAATTTAATTGAATAGAGTTCATGTTTTCACCACCAGGGAAATTAAAGCGGTTTGTGGAACCTTGACTATGGCAGAGCTTGTTTAAAAGATAAGCTCCTTACATCAACTATGTACTGGACAAGCACCTTAGATCAGGAGTTTTCAACGCGCTGCCCGCCGACATGTTTTATGTGGCCCGCCAGCTCATGAAAAAATACAAATTGTTTCACACAAAAATACCGCTCCTAGCTCCATCTAGGTCTTAAATCTATGTATTTTATTCCGTTGGCATTTACATATTTCGTAAATGAATTAATAAATGCCTTAAAACACCAGAGAACTAAAGTAACATGCGTTCTTCCCTCAATCGTGTTTTACTTTAATTTTCCAGCGCATATGGGTATTAGGAGTAGTTTTATTGATTTCAACGCAACAGTGATTTAAAAAAAATTCAAGTTGGGACTCGCTGAATTCTATTCTAAATATGTCGCTAAGAACATCTTTCTAACCATCTGACTGCATATTCTGAAAATGTTACGCTTCGGGAGAACACACATTTGTGCATGGGCATGCTCAGAAAGTTCATGAGAGGGGGGTTACAGGCTTACAATGGGGGGTTACAGAGCTACAACTCTCCATATATATTCCTATATATATATATATATACAAAGTTTCGTGAAAATGGAGGTTGCAATACATCATCAAACCCTTCTGTGTGCACCAGTACGTCTGTGAACGGCTCTTCTCATCAGTAATGAACTAAGTAAAATCAAAAGTTAGGACTAGAATAACTGACGTCCACCTTGTAAACATTCTTAGGATTGCAATATCAAAAATAAAACCGGATATTGATAGGATTGTTAAAAATAAGCAGTGCCAAAAATCTCACCAAAAGGTTTGATTTCGCTTTACATATTAATAACTAAAAGTATTGTAAATGTTTTTTGCTTCCATACGTATTTTATATAAATATATATATATATATATATATATATATCATCATCATCATCATCATATTCAACCATTATCTATCCACTGCTGGATGAAGGTCTCTCCAAATGCTTTCCACACAAGTCTATCCTGAGCAATTCGCTTCCACGTCACCCCAACCTGTTTTCTTATTTCATCCACCCATCTAGTTTGAGGACGTTTTCTAGGTCTTCGGTGGTCTCTTGGAATCCAGTTCAGAATTTCTGTTGTCCATCGTTGATCAGTTCTTCTTGCAATATGCCCAGCCCATCGCCATTTCAGCCCTTTTACTTTAACAATGATGTCCTCTACTCTAGTTTGCTCTCTCACCCAAGTGTTTCTTTTTCGATCTCTCCTAGTTATTCCAAGCATGCACCTCTCCATGCTCCTTTGCGTTGTCTGTAACTTTCGTATTGCTCCAACTGTTAGACTCCATGTCTCTGATCCATAAGAGAGGACTGGCAATACACACTGGTTGAAGACCTTTCTTTTTAGACACAAAGGCAATTTCCCCTTCAGGATAAAACTGTTTCTTCCAAATGCACTCCAGCCAAGTTTAATACGTCTGTTGAGTTCTTTCATAATGTTGCCATCCATTGAAATCAGCTGGCCAAGGTAAATATATGAATCAGCAATTTCTAGCTCAATGTTGTCAACTTGTATTTTTGTTTCCTCTACAAAATTATTGAACATGATCTTAGTTTTTTGTAGGTTCATCTTGAGTCCAACTTCTTCACTTCTAGTTGAGAGCTCTTGTACCATGTCTTGGAGTTCTAATGGGTCCGTTGAAAAAATAACAATGTCATCAGCAAACCGCAGATGATTTAAATATTCACCATTTATTTTTATTCCCTTGTTATTCCAATTTATCAGCTGAAAAATCATCTGTAAAGCAGAAGTAAAAAGTTTTGGAGAAATGGTATCTCCCTGCCTCACCCCTTTGCCAAGTTTGATAGTTTTGGTATCTTTATGTAACCGAAATTTTGCACTTGCATTTTTATACACACGTTTCACCATGTCAATGTACACATCCTCAATGTCTGTTGATCTTAAAGAGTTGATGACTGCTGATGTTTTAATAGAGTCAAAGGCCTTCTCATAGTCAATAAATGCAACACACAATGGAAGTTCATATTCATGTGTTCTTTCAATTAATTCTCTTAATACTTGAATATGGTCCACTGTACTGAATCCACTTCGAAATCCAGCTTGTTCTCTTGGTTGAGCTGCATCTAATTTTTTCTGCAGGCGATGTGTTAGCACTTTTGTGAAGATTTTATAAATAGCAGGTAACAAGCTAATTGGTCGGTAATTTTTCAAATCCTCTTTATCACCTTTTTTATGCAAAAGAATTACTGTTGCAGAATCCCATTGGTTTGGTATGTTACCGCTGTTAAGACATTTGGTAAAGAATTTTGCAAGTATGTCTTCTACATATTCTCCAGCTTCTTTTAGGATATCTAATGTAATACCATCATCACCAGGGGCTCTTCCTTTCTTCATACTTTTTATTGCAAATGAAACTTCTTCTTTTAAGATTTTAGGAGCTGTTCCTTCGACTATTTCAGTGTCTTCGTTTAATCCACTGTTACTTTCATATAGTTTTTTGTAGAATTCTTCAACTCTTCTAAGTATTTCTTCCCTATTTCTTGTTACGGTGCCATCCTCTCCTTTTAATGCAATGATGTGTTTCTTCCCAACAGATAAACTTCCTTTAACAACCCTAAGGCTCTTGTTATTTTCAATGGCTTTCCTTACTAGCTCACAGTTGAATTTTCTTATGTCTTCTTTCATGCTTTTGCGCAGAGTTTTACAAAGTTCTATGTACTCAATCCTGGAACTGGTATTTCGATTGTCCACCTTCATATCTCTTCGCCTTTTCATGAGCTGTTTCGTCTTCTCAGATAATTTGCTATTGTGCTTTTTACAGGTTACACCACCAATTTCCCCAGCAGTTTCAACTATTGTCTTAACAATGTTTTCATTTGCTTCTGAGATATCACTTTCATCAATAAGTCCTTCCAGTGCAGAAAAGCGATTTTTTAATTCCAACTTGAATGCCTCGGTATTTTCTTTTAATTTCTTTAAATCCACCCTCTTACTTACTTGTTTCCTAATGAGCTTCTGTCGTTCTAATTTAGTATTTAAGTGCACTTTACATCTCACCATTCGATGATCACTTCCAGTATTAAATCTGTTCAGTACACTGCAATCTTCAATAATTGATTTCTTGTTTGCCAGGATATAGTCAATTTCACTAGTTCCCCCATTTGGGTGTTTCCATGTCCATTTTCTTTGCGGTTTCTTCTTAAAAAATGAATTCATGATGCTAAGGTTTTCAGCTTCTGCAAATTCGATGAGTTGATCGCCACGTTCATTCCTTTCCCCATATCCGTATTTACCAACCGATGTCTCTCCTTGTTCCTGTTGTCCAATTCTTGCATTGAAATCCCCCATGATGAGCTTGATATGTTGTTTCCCTTTGGTGTGTAACTCTTTGATTTCTTCATAAAATTCTTCAACCTCTTCGTCGGTATGGCTTGATGTTGGTGCATATACCTGTACTATTTGAAGTTGGTATCGCTGGGTTAGTTGAACAACAAGCCTCGCTGCTCGATCTGATGTACTTTCAACTTCCAGAAGACAGTCTTTAATTCTTTTGTTGATTAAGAAGCCAACACCACTTGTTCTTCCAGTTTCCGTTCCTCTATAATAAAACAAATGTCCACTTTTAAGTTCCACCAACTCTTCACCTTTTCTTCTAACTTCACTGAGTCCTACAATGTCCCATTTGATCTTGTCTAGTTCCTCTTCCAATTCCTGAAGTTTTGCTTCAGAAGCAAGGGATCGTCCATTAAACGTAGCCAAGGTCAATAACAAACGGCAGCCTGGGCCATTCCAGTGATTCTTAGCACCCCCTGCTTTCATGCCACACTGACCGCTGCCTTGATCAGGAGCACTCCAGCACCTGGAGACTAGGGGCCATGGTTTCTGGTGTGTCAACATAATGGAGGAATTAGCCATAATTTCACCACGCTGGCTAGACGGGTTGGTGAATTAGCCCTCCCCTTCCGCCTTTCTATCCGTGCAGCAAATATTAATTTGCCACATAAATAGAAAGCTCAGCCTGCACCACTTGAAGGCGGGGTAGGACACTAGGTTACTGGCCTGGCCGGTTCCACACATCGTCACATACGTTCAGCGTGTGGGTCTCCTTCCAGTTAGATACCAGCAACCCTTTTGCAGGCCATATTAATTATATATATTATATATGTTATTTATTTATTTAGTCTGAGGCGGATCCAGAAAATATTTTCAGGTGGAGCTTACAGCCAATATAGAACCTTAGTAAAAATGGCGGCAAAGGCTGTTCCAGGTGGGGGCGCAGAGGCGTCCCCACTGGAATCACTGCTTGTTTATATTGCTTATTAATGTTGCTCTTAACGTTGCTGGTAGCGTAGTGTGGCCCCCCGGGGCCAATAGGAATAAGCAAAATTGGCCCTTGGACTGAAAATGTTGAGGAACCCTGCCTTGGAATATTTAAGACTAGGTCATTGCATTTAGCATGGAATGATTGCAATATCTCTTGGTATGATTACTCCTAATTCGCTTAGAAAATATTTCAATAATGGACGCGTTTTTTATATAGGGGCTGTTCAAGTATTGCGTAAGCATCTTTTGTGGAGGAGAAGCTAAGGTTTGTTTATTTTTTCTGACAACGGGGACGGGTTCTGAACTATGCTTAGAAAAAAACACAGCCCATAATCACAAAGTGGCAACTGCCCTAACGGATACTTGGATGTAAGACACACTGCGAGTAGAAGATATGAATATAAAATACACTTATTCGCAGAGATTTAATTATCTAAACCAGTATTTTTCAACCATTCATTTTTTCAATCCTTTTAGGCTCCCGTGGCCCCTTTGAAATTTTTAAATTATAATGAATGTATTGTTTTTGTTGATCACGCTTTATTGCGTACCCAGCACATACTTGATTTAGAGAGTTCGCCTGCCGCTAACAATCAAGACACCATAAAGCGCCTCAATATACTCCGGCGGGTAAAATTAGAAACTACATTTTTTACCATAAATATCTTTTATATATTGTAATTGGCATAAGTATTAAATTTCGATTGAATAAGTTCATTAAAATTCGCTCCAAAACTCACTAATAGGGTTAATTTAATTGTAACGATCCGGTAGGTAAGTATGCAGGAATTAAATGAGGTGGAAGACCACCGGAGCCCAGATCCGGTACTTCTTAATTTTTGGCGAGTATTTAAATATTAGCCGGAGCCCCTAAATAGACGCTGTCATGAAAAAGTAATAAATTTGTGATTAAAGTCATAAACTTTGTTGTCCAGAAAAATGGACATAAACAATTGATATGATTTATCGATTCTTTTGCAGCCATTTGATTTTTTAATCGATTTATCATAATATTAGGGCTCCTGCACTTTTTTTTTTGTTAGAAATTGAGTCCTGTAAATATGTACTTATATATATTTGAGAGAGGGAGAGGGAGAGGGAGAGCCTAAACACACATACTTGTGTGCTTATTTTCAATATTTTACGTGCTTTTTATGTTTTCTTCCGTAGTTATTAATATTTTTTTAATTTATTTCGACTAATGTATAATTGTACATAATTAAAAAATAAGAGTAAGTGAATTTTATTTATTTTAATTTTTTTTTAATTAGCATTTTTTTTTTCCTTTCCCTTCCTTTCGAACATACGTGAGGTATCACTATCACGTGACTGAAAGCAAAATAAAAGGCCTTTTTTTTTGTAAAAAGCTGCTTCAATGGACTTACTTACGCGGTAATGTAAAAAATTGATGTCCAAAAAAGATCTTTTTCTATACCTAATGACGGACTGATAATTTTCTCTCACTGGTCGCAGAAACAAAAACGGGTTTTTGAAAATCACGAGCAATTAAAACAACTTTCAGTCGAGAGTAAGCAGAAGGGTAATTAAAAGCAATTAGGGATGTGAGGGGAAAAAATGCTTTTTTTTTCCGTTAATACAAGTGGTGTTTCAGTATTTATTTTTTACATGTTTTGCAAGGCGGCTATTGATCTGGTGACTCTTGTTAATTGCCTTCGTTAATTATGCATATCTGTTTTGTGCTATATAAGCTTATTTATAATTAGCGTGGATATTTGTATACGCGAAAGTATCTAACACAAAACATCTTTTATGTGGGAGATTCGATATTTAGAGTCCTGTATCCGTTTACTGTGTAATCAGTTTATTAAGGCCCATCCATTAAAAAACAGGGAACATAAAACTGACGCAATAACGAACGTGGAACAGCTGAGGAAGATAAGACCGAAAATCGATACTTGCAGTGGTTCAACCACCAATCGATTATTTGAACGATGAGACCGATTAGAAATTGATTGGATAAAATTATTCATCAGTTTTATAGGGCACAGTTTTCTTGCCTCATTTATGATACGTTTGTTTATATCAGCGTTTAACTTTCCTAACAGTTATCAGTCACATTAGCATTGAAGTAGAACCCCATTTATCCGAACTTCGCTTTATCGGAATCTGGATTAACAGATAGATCTTGCTGAATTTATTTTTTTTTTCCGGGGACAATCAGTGGCGTTCAATAAGTGGAATTTCGCGTTCAATAAGTGGTCAGAAATGACGAACCGATACATGAAATATATTAAACGTATTTAAACCAACGTTAAAACCGCATCTACAATAATCTATAAACAAAAATGAATTCGTTTTGGGAGAATAAATCAGTCACCCTTCTTTGGGAATGTACGATACTAAAATGTCAACAATCAAAAGTGGTGGTTCCATTCACATAGTAGCAGAGTTGAGATGGTTTTTTGAAAAAATCAGTTATTTATGGGATAACGTGCTGGTCGACATACGGCCAAATTTCCCAGGGAAATGAAACTATAAGAAAACGTAGGAAAACCGGAAGAAAACTGTTTATAGTGAAGCGGGAGGCGCAGTGGAAGTGGAAATAGTTTGTGAGGTGGATTTGAGAAGGTTTTTCCAGGCGGAGCTGAAGGAGGGTGTGGATCTATGATCGTTCACCATAGTGTCATCGTAATTGGTCAATGTTATCGGCAAAATACTCATATTTGTTTTCTTCTTGTTGTTGATGTTAGATATGAGAAAAGTGGCCGTCATAGGTGGCACTGTCTTCTCAGTTTTCTTCGCATTTCAACCGTAAGAGAGAAACCAATATAAATGTTTCATATCGGGAATATACATAGATATCGGACTATTTCGAAAGCAGTTAATATCTTAACGCATACATATCCAGGGCTGTTCTTACAGGGATTGCTAAAGGTGCCTCCATAAAAGGCCGGCTGAAAACAGTTTTATTATATTATTATATTATCTTTGATCTTTGGATTAAAACCTTTATTATGGAACCTCGTTTCCTTTTATGGAAATAAATATTAAAAATATTTCTCTTTGGCATGATAACTATTTAATAGTATACATATACAGATGTAAAAGTTGCAAAAATAAGTGTTGAAAAAATGCAGGAATTTCATCTAGTTGACATAGTATTTTATTAATGCTTCAAATGTTTAAATCCATTTCTTAATTCGCCAAAATATGATTAAATTCAAATACAATGTTAGAGAAATTTAGTACGCTTTTTGGCCTCTATTTACTAAATTTAGTACGACTTTCGTGCCTTCGCGGTACATGTGCACACGTCGATGGTAAATTGAAGACTGATTTGATTTTAGAATTCGGAAAACAATTGCACGTACTGTTGCCAAATATAAAAAATAAAAATATAATTATACAAAATATATGTTCCCAGATATGGTAATTAAAATTATGTGCACATTTAGAAAACATAATGTAAAAAGAAACCATTTGGCATTTTGCCAATTTTAGGAATTAAACTTAAGTTTCCTTTCCTTGCATTTCTAAGTGGCAACAGTTAAGAAAGCCTGCGAAGTGAACATGGTGTTTCTATTGTGGGAGCCCACAAAGTAAGCATTGCACGTATAAAATTCTTAATTAAATAATGCTAAATTAATAGAGGCGGCGGTGCTGTTCTTACACGTGGGCTGCCAACAATCGTACTGTATATATATTTAATTTATGGTGTGTGTTTTTTTTTTTTCGTTATTAATATTACAGTTTGGTAGCACGTCATAAAACATATTTCTGGAAGTAAATTCCATAGTTTCTTTACACAAGTTCACTAAGACTTTAAAAGTTTCCATATTAATTATCCAAAATCGGAACCGCCACCTTTATTTCGCATAATCGGGGTTATATTCTGCTGCAAATTAATTTTGTATCTGCTTAATCGTTTTCTGTATGATGTTAGTTCGAATATCGAACTTTCGAAATTCCGGAGTTCTCCGCAAACAAGCAACTACTTGATTTTGGAAACCATTGTGTCCATGAGGCACTTGTATAATCAATCATTGCCATTTTTCCTTATTTGCCATCGTATTTATATATACCATGGTTCTGTGGCTATTTTGTACTTTGAATAGAGTATTTGTTTATTTGCAGCTGTGAAGAACTGTCTATTAATTATCAAAGCTTGCGAATTGCAATGTCTTTGCGAGTTTACATGGTGGACACGTGACAATGAGCAGCTGTGGAAAGGGTTGGTTTGTTTGTTTGGATTTTTTATGGCGCAAGAGCATCTGGGCTATACTGCGCCAATCAACTGTCGAAAGGGGCTTCAACTGTAAGAGGCTTAACCCCCTTTGGCCCCCAAAATGATAAACAACAAATAGAGAATTGCACATGCAGAATTGATAGGGAAAGTTATGCCCTATAAAATATATTGAACATTATTACGTATTTCCTGTTTGACCCACTTCACTGAGCATGCGTGTCTTTTCATTCATATTCGTTCCTTATATTTCTTTGAATTTGGCGGCAGTAACTATAGGTCTGTTTTAACTGTCTGTCCGAACATGGCTTAATTTAATAGCTCACTTAAAATTAATCAGTTTATTCACTAAAATCTAATTAATCGGTTAATTAATTTTATATTAGAACATGCATATAAAAAATTAACTAGTGAGTATTGTTTTCTTTTAAAAGGGTAGGTGAAAGATTAATTAAATTGTGGATGTATGTTAAATGGTTATACGCACATAAGCTTATGTGTATAGTATTTATTACATGCATGGAGTACATCCTCACACCCAGTGGCGGCTCGTGGTTGGAAAATTAGGGAAAGAGCCTTACCGAATCAGATACTCCCCCCCCCCGAAATTAAATCCTGGCTCTGTTAGTGATATGAGAAGATAGCAGTTTCAAAAATTATTTAATGAGGATTTAGCTATTTTCTGTAAATTAAATCAATTCTTCTGTCCTTTAATGCTGCAAATCTGTCTTATGCATCATCGTAAAAGGACTGTTTCTTCATAAGCTTCATCAATAAGCCTTTTAGAATAGAGTATTCGCTAAAGAAGAAAGCCTCTCTTGCAAACTAGTATTTCTTGAGTAAGTTTTTATTCTTTTAAGGCAAGAAAAACTCATTTCCGCTGGTACACTTGTAGATGGAATTGTTAAGACGAGAGAAAACGAATTATAAGCCTCTGTGAAAATTTTTTTATCATAAAGCATTCGAAGAACTTCTTGCATAGATATATTCCTAAATTTTATATCGGCATATATATAAGACATAGTTCATTTTTAAGGCGCTGGGTTTTTTTTTAAACACATCGCTGTATAACTCTTGCAGATTTTCAAGTACTTGGGATGGAAAATGGAAATTAAATTGTTCAAATTTCGTTGTATCGGCAAGACAAATTGCAGTTTTTCACAATCTTGAAATCTTGTGTTTATTGCCGTAAGCATGTGGTCTAAAATTTCAAAATATTACTGTTTATAATTTTGAGAAATTGTGTGTAGTGAAAAAGCGGCATATTCCCGTTTATATTGGACTATCCCTGTGATTTTCAGCGTGTTTTCAAATATGGTTTTAAAAACACCATCCTCCCTTTTACGGCTTAATAGCTCATGAGTGTATTTTATTTGAGATACTCAATAGTTTAAATTAAGTGATTTTTTTAAAGAATTTCGAATAATATATCAGTAAGTCCAAAAATTTCATTGAATATTACTGACAAAAAACGTAAATTCAAAATCTTTCATATCATTTAAAATCCCCTTTGCAAGTTGAATTGTTGTTTTGTCTGAATGTTCGCTGTTTATCGTAAATTCGAATACTTCTGTAAATTTATCCCAATCTTCGATGATCACATTCACTAATTTTGAATTGGAGGACTATCGAGTTTGTGTTATGGTTGGTATGCGTCTTTCGGAATTTGATGTAAGAACATAAGATCGCTTCACCGAGTGATGAAGAAGCGAAGAAATGCCACTGAGTGAGGCTTGCAAAAAATATTTGACACTTAGAAATGTTAGAAAAACTATTAATATGTGGTGATAATCAAAAGAATCAAAAGGATCCAAAATTTGGTCCAGCATTTTGTACAACATTTCTGACGTTCTGTCTTCGCTCACATCATGGAAACCCAAAAATCGCTCAACTAATATGCCTTCACAAATCTTAATATCAAGGAGCACTTGGAAGTTTGATTTATGTCAGTGGTGTCCACTTGAATAGAAAAAAATTTATCCTCGTTTATTTCGTCTTTGACGTGATCATTTAAATAATCGGAAATACATGCTATCATTTCATTTTGAATAGTTTTAGAGTTACCAGTGAAGACGTTTTTAATCTTTTAGTAATGATTTTGAATTTCTAAAGGATTTTTTGAGATCAACAATCTTAGTAATTCCTTGAAATTTCCACGATTTATGGAGTTACTGCTTTCACCATGCCTCCGGAATGCCATTTCTTGTTTGCTCAAATATATTACTGCATCAATCACTGTTTGTAGAAACAATCTATTCAAATGAACGTTTTCATTGAACTAACTGCACTTTAAAAAGCCTAGCATTCTCCCTCAGGGCATCGGCAATCGTGTTCGATTTTTTATAAAACTTTTTAGCATTAGTTCACACTTCAGATGTTCAGCAGAATCATCGTGCCCGTGGGATGCTCGTGTTATGTTTAATAAGTCGGCGAATCCGTCTTTATTCCGAACAGAATGTTTATTACTAAAAAGCAAGCACTGCCAGCAGAATAATCTTTTTAAGGTTAGACTACTGCATAGATATTTATACTGAGTAAACCTACATTCTTTAAAACTAATATTGTACGACTTACCGCTCTTCTTAATTTCTTTTTTGGCTATAGTCGTCAATAAATCCGTTGGAAGTGCTTAACGTAATACGTTAAGCACTTCCAACCGGTTTAAACAAACACAAATAGGATCATTTCGCTGAAAAATCAAAAAAATGGTCAACAGAATCACTGCACCACTTCATGTATATTCGGCAGTTTCCGGTGCGATTGGCTAGACTTTCTGGCGCTAAAGCTCTCTCTGTTAGTCTTCAGTGTTCTGCTGCTTGCAACAGGAAGAGAGGGATATATTTACTTTTTGGTTTCAACCGGCAACCCTATAGAGGATCCGGGAATCATGTTTCTAGACTTTTTCTGTCTTCGGGCCGAGAGTCCAAATACTTTTCGGCTTCTAATGGCGGTGTTGTCATGGCAAACCACCTTGATTACGGAATTATGTGGGGATATTTTTCGCCAAAAACTTCCCTGCTTAGCTACCGCCATCTACAGTCGTAAATATTGTTAGATATTTCCCGTGTACTGAATAACGATCACTGCGAAATAATTTTTTTTTTATATTTGCAATTATTTTAGCAATTTATAAATCGTAAAAATAAAATAATAATAATAAGAAAATGAATTTTACGTAAAAATATCGAAATGTACGCATATGAAATACTAAAAAAGAAGACTAATATGAGAAATGAATTCGATGAAAAACTTTGGGGAAGTGGCACTTCCCTCCCTTCCTTCCCCTGAAAAGCCGCCATTGCCTCACACTAGATGGGTGGATGAAATAAGGAAACAGATTGAAGTGACATGGGAACGAATTGCTCAGAACAGACTTATGGCGACAACACTTTGAGAAACCTTTATCCCAATAGTGAATACACAAAGGTTGAAAATGATGTTGATGATTTATTACATGCACTTAAAATTAAACTGTTTTCGGAAATGTGTCCTAAAGAGTTTTTTACAGGCGCATGCTTAAAAGGTTGTTTGTCTTTAGGCAGAATACATTAAAATTTCCTTAACAGATACTCCTGATAGCGAGCACCTTTATGTATTGACCACGCTGTCAATGCTCAGTCCCAATACTTGCGATCTCTTAACTTTCCTATTCGGGATACGTAAGTCACAAGATGACCGTTGTTCAGAAATTTTGCTATGTAAAGAAATTTTTATAGCTGTAGGTAAAATGTTTGTAGGAGGAAATTGGATACTGTTTTACACGTGTGTGAATGCCTATATGAGCGTAAGTGTTAGGATTTATTACAGGTGTAATTGAAATATTTTTACAGGTACAAAGCATATGGATAAAGGTAAGCTTATATCAGCAGTTAAAAAATTTCATTATTCATTGCAAATACATCCGACATTAAATGTGTGACTTTAAATATGTGAAACTCTCGTCAAAGTAAGTTGATATTAATATATATTCTAATATGGTATTAATATATATTCTAATATGATATTAATATATATTTTAATTGGATATTAATATATATTTTAATATTATGTTAATATATAAATATTATTCGAAAAATTTTATAAGTTTTGAATCATAACAAGAAAATTTCAATTCACAATTTTCACACAGGGTGTGAAACCAAATGATTTGGTAGGTACGAGGACAGATTAAAAATATTCATATTTCAGCATTCTTATGCAAATATTGGAATCGTTTTTCAAAAATGCAATATTTTGTTTTTCTAAAATATATATAAGCACCGTATTCTAAATTAAACTTGCCTTTCATAATAATACAAAATGCATTATACAAATTCAAAGGACTCTTGTTTTAAATGAAGTTTGTACTCTGAATTAAATTGCTCATTTTATCAAACAATTCGCCATTTAAATGAAAATAGGAGTTAAATAATTACGCTGAACTTTATTAGATAATTTTGCATATAGATGGAAAAACGCAATTAATATGTAAGTGACTTAAATGACATGTTTACCGGAGAACGTTTTCATACGGAAAGTTGTCCTCAGAATTTAATTCATTTTTCAATATTTATGCAAATTGAATTTCAGTCCCTTAGTGAAAATTTTGCTGAAATTTTAATAAAATGCTGATTGTGAAATAAGACCGTCATTTATTACGATAGTCCAAGCTCCAGGCTTGAATAACAAAGGAAATTAATTTCAGATTACCATTAATTCTTATAGTTAGAGTATACATTTTCAATTTATTATTTCTAAGCTTGAAATAGTACAGAATTTCTGGATAACTATTTTATACATGAGCGCAAATATACACCTATCTATAATTTTCTTAGTATACTTATAGTTAATGATGAAGTTATTACTGGTTAAATGAAATAGAGTGACAGCCAGGACTGTCCCCAAAGTGTCCCCAAACGCATTGTGTGCCCCGCGTACTCTCAAGAAATTTTGAAAAATACCTCGTACTCTCGAGAAACTTTCAAAAATACCGCGTATGCTCAACAAACTTTGAAAAATACTGCGTACTCTCAAGAAACTTTGAAAAATACCGCGTACTCTCAAGAAACTTTGAAAAATACCGCGTACTTTCAAGAAACTTTGAAAACTACTGCGTACTCTCAAGAAACTTTGAAAAATACCACGTACTGTCAAGAAACTTTGAAAAATACCGCGTATGCTCAAGAAACTTTGAAAAATACCGCGTATCTCAAGCTTTGAAAAATACCGCGTACTCTCAAGAAACTTTGAAAAATACCACGTACTGTCAAGAAACTTTGAAAAATACCGCGTATGCTCAAGAAACTTTGAAAAATACCGCGTATGCTCAAGAAACTTTCAAAAATACCGCGTACTCTCAAGAAACTGTCAAAAATACCGCGTATGCTCAAGAAACTTTGAAAAATACCGCGTATGCTCAACAAACTTTAAAAAATACCGCGTATGCTCAACAAACTTTAAAAAATACTGCGTACTCTCAAGAAACTTTGCAAAATACCGCGTACTCTCAAGAAACTTCGAAAAATACCGCGTACTCTCAAGAAACTTTGAAAACTACTGCGTACTCTCAAGAAACTTTGAAAAATACCACGTACTCTCAAGATCTCAATAAAGTTTTTGTATTTGCTGGTTTTTGGACAACTTTCAACAAAGTTCAGCCCTTTTTTTTCTAGTCATTTACAAACTTGAATGGAAACAAATGAGGAAAAACATCCTGAATCCCCCAGGTCTCAAAATAATATCCTGCGTACGGCTAGGTGAGGAATGAAAAACTGATGAAAGTGGCAAGTGACACCTTGGGCTTGGATAGACAATAGACGACCAGTCAAATGCCAGTCAGCGCGGCGCGATGACGTCACCAAGTCCAGTAACCCCGCAATTTCAATATTCTTTAATTAAGACAGCACCGCATACTCTCAATAATTTTCTTCAGAACAGCCCTGGTGACAGATACGAAAGTTACCGAACATATGATTGATTATCAATGAGTGAAAGTACAGTAGAATCTCGATAATTCGAGTTAAACGGAACCGAGACCACCTTGGATTACTGGAATCTCGGATTTTCCGAAAAATAATAAAAAAAATACTTAAGCTATTATTTTATTTGAAAATATCGCATAAGATTCTTACACATACTTTTATTTATTTAATAATGATGAATAGAAGATTTTATAACTTAAAGAAATGGTCAATTTGTCTTTGTTTAACATATTGATTATCTTCTTTGCCGAAACACCAACCCATCGTCTCAGGAGCATAACATCAGTAGGAGTGTCTTCATCTTGTTGCTCTATGTACTTTAAAGCAATTTCTAATGCCGTCGCTTTTTCACTGTGTGTGATTTTTCTTCGGTTAGCGAAGAGGAAATTTCTTCATCCGCTTTCGTCTTCTACAATTTGCACAATCGTAGTTTTCAAAATTTTCATCATTATTTAACCATTCTGGTCATTCATATTTATTAGAATTTTCACAGCCTGGTAATTTCTTGACAAGTTCTGATAAAAGTATATTTTCCTCGCCATTTTCATAATTCTTTTCTATGGACCTTATTCAGTTGGGTAAAGATATAGTCCAAGACTCAGCTACCATTGTCGGTTGAATTTTATTCCCTGATTCCGCTATCCTGTACACGACTCCTCTCAAACAGACCTTCTTTAAAATGTCCGAAACACCATCATCATCATTTTCAGTTTGTATTAGAGGACATTTCTCGAATGTTCCTCTTTAAAATATGCCGAAAAATAGGTTTAGAAGGGAAATTCCAAAAAATTTCATCACCTAGAATTTAACAGAATCTCTACCTTCCGAGACGTGGATTTTCAAGATTCTACTGTACATCATTAATAGTTACTTTTAATGACTTCTGTATAAAACATTATTAGTGATGAGACTGCAGGCGGTTTAATCATAGTTGTTTAATCATGGACGTTTCATCTTCAAAATTTACGAATGAGAGAGACCGCTAGTCAGGTCTGTAGCCAACCTGGGGACAGGGACGTGGCTACAGTTGCCCCATGCTTGTGCCCTAGTTGCCCCATAGAGCTATTTATGTATATAGAAGAATCCCTTTGTGCCCTGTGCCAAATGTTCCATTTACCTTGCCTCAGTTGCCCCTTCATCCTAGCTACAGACCTGCCATTAATGTTTACACCACTCTTCCGCAACGTATGTTCAATAATTGGTTTTGACCACCTATAGATAAATTCAAACACCGTTGGGATAGAGTGGATTTTAATAAGAATTATTTAAAAAAAATTTAAAATTTCTAAGGCTCATCTCTACTACGCTTGGTTAAATATTTTGGGAAATGACAGTGGGGACAGTCCAGTCGTCAATTTAACGCTTTGTGGCTGCGTTTATATCGTGGAATGTGAAGTTTCGGTACATATATAAAGAAGGCCTTAGATAAGACTGTGGTGTTTTACCAGAGGTAGTAGAGAAAACAGAACATATAACACAATGTAGCAGATGCACTGTCGAGTTACGTTAACGTGGTCATCAGCTGATACAGAGAGGAACCGCCGCGTGTAGCGTGGTTAGCAACTAGAAAGACTATAAGTAGCTCAATAAGTTGCTAGATGCTCATAGTTGTTTGGAGCCATGTTGACTGCAGTGCATCCGATAGCTGCTGGGGGGGTGCCTAGTGGTGAATCCATAGAGAGAACAAGGCAGTCAAGGCGATCCCAAAAGATTCTCGATTGGTTCAAATCTAGGGAATTAGGGGACTAGGGAAGTATCTAAAAGTTCAAATTATTGCCTGAGTTCACCATTATAATTGGCTGAACATTCTGCAAAATATGAAGATTTTATACATTTAAAGTCAATAGTCAATTTCGTCTCAATACATTATTTCGAGAAATCAATAGCTCGAAGAAGTTTTAGTGACTACCTTTCTGGAAAAATGATTGCAAAAAATTCAAATAAATCCGCGGTTTCTTATTATAACTGGTATTCCTGAATGGCCCGGAAACAAGGCAGTCTCTGAATTCCGTCTAGCCTATTTTTATGACAGGTCATGACTGCTTTCCAAAGCACCTCCATTGTATTGGCATTTACTCCAGCCCTTTTTGTGTTATATGCGATCTGCATGAAGAAATGGACTTAGCCCACCTACTCCACTGTTCTACTCTAACTTCAGTTCCATCGTGGGAACGGTATTGGGAAGCAAAGAATTGAATGGACGCATAGACATCTTCTGTAGCCACCTCCGGTTGGCTTCAGATGCGACATGATGACATGAACATGACGAGATGAAACCCATTATTTTGCGATATATTACTGAAAATGTAATTATTAATTAATAGGCAATTATTTCACATTGATAATCGGTTGCTGGTGTGCCTTGAATAATCTGTTATTTCATTGCCCATCATTGCTCCTAAAATTTGATGTAATTCCCTGTTTTCTTAATATTTAATTTTTAAAGAAACATGTTTGTTAAGAAACGCGTTTTCTGGATTCACACTTTCAAAATCAATTGTATCTATTCCTTTCAAGAATTTGCCGCTTAACTTAAATCGAATGATGGATGTTATAAATTTCGTATTCTACGAGACAATGAAACAGTGTGGGAAGTCTCTACCAAGGTTGGCGTTGCTATGAGCAAACAGATTGGACACTAGAACACAAAGCAATTTAACATTATTTACTCCACACCTGCGCGCAGGTAGTAAAATTCTTTTAAATGCTTTTAAAATATAAGCAGGGAAAATGATTTGTCTCACTTTGCCGTGACATTAAAATTGAGAGTGTTCTTCTCGTAAAGCACTTGAGCTCAATAACTATAACCTAAATTAATACTTTTGGGTGAGGAGAAAAAAAGCATCATCATCATTAATATCAGTTTGCCGGTGACATTCTTTTATTGCCGCCATTGATCCTCATTTCCAGGTGCATATTTTTGTGGAGCGAAATGCATTAAGAAAAGTGGTTCTTTTAATTTAAGGCCATCTAACCATCGCGAAGCAAAAGGTGCACTATCTGATGTAGGAGTATAAATGATGGAACATATTTAAATGTTCGTAATTTAAGGCACTAAATTGTGGGCACTATTTCTAGTATGAGGCGCAGACATTTATTTCTGAAAAGGAAAATATTAACACATCGCTAGACGGAGAAAAATTCTTTTCTCGAAGCAAAGATCGACGCGAGGGATTTATTTTATATTGGTTTCGCTTCGAACGTACACAAGACAGAAAGAATAAAGGGGAAGAAGAAAATTACGTTTAGGGGAACTGTTCCCTTAATTACGTTAATTAGACACTTCCCTTTATTTCCTTTGTTCGGGAGTATCGATTATAACCATTATCGCAGAACTAGGCGTAAATGTCGCCGAATATGAGCTATGAAGGGCTCAGGCTATAATTTGTGGCAATTAAATTTAATGGTTCTCCTCTATATACTAGATTTATCGCTAACTGAGGCGCATATTTTAAAATTTATCTTCGATGTTATTGGTGAGAAGTGGGAGGCAAGGACGTGACTGCCTATTTGCCGATTAATCATACGGTTTAGTTAATGTTGGAACCACTACTTCAAGTAAACAATTTTGAATTTCAACGCATGCAGGCATATACTAACACTTAATGACAGTTTTACGCTTCTAGTAGTTTCCAAACATACCTACGAAAAGCACGTGAGGTGAAGAAATTAAGGACCAAAAACGAAAATACAATTGTGCGATTGAAAGAGATTGTACATCTGTTGCGATTGGGTTAAATTCTAATTCAAATCATGAAATCTCAATTGCGTGTAAAGCCAATATTTTTGGCTTCTCTTGCATTTCTCTATCCATTGTCGGAGTCTTAACACGAGTGCTTCTAGCATTTTCTGTCTAAATAGTAGCTGGGTGATGAACTAAGGCTGTGTGTGTTTGTATGCATGTGGTGTATTTTGGAGAAGTTTGTTAAGCTAGCGGCATTGTGTTTCCAAGAGAGGTGTGTTCAAAGACCTATAAGAGGAGGTAAAGGTAAACTAAGGCTAGCCATATCTTTAAAGATCTTCGCTTCTACCATTGGTTGCAATTTCCCTATTCCCTTTTTGCTAGTTTTCCCCTATTTCTCTTCTTTTCAGTAGATGGTTTTCTTCTCTTATAAGCCCTCTTTGGTTTTTCTTCTCGTCTCTCCGATGCTCTCCATTCAAATCCTCTTTCTCTGATATCCTTTATTATACCTACTGTAAAGCAAACCTAATAGTTTAAAAAGGCATGGAAGACATGGGTGTACAGAGATGTTAAATCGTAGTAATAGGGTTACAGAAAATAATTAATGTTGATTATACGAAACTGTAGAAGATGGTTTAGATATTCACTTTCCTCTCAATAAAATGGTAATTCCAAATCTGAAGAGATGAGGTTTTCTACCATCAATTTCGAAATAATTAAAGAATTACAAATTTTACGCTAGATTTTACTTTGTGGGATTATATCAAATTTATTTCGTCTGATTTGCTTCATTGATTTCATACCGTTTACTCTATGAACTTCATAATGTTTACTTGATGAACATCATGATGCTATCTTCTTCTTCAACTTCATGTTCTTTGGAATAGGCTTTATGACGCATAGTACAAAATTTATTATGTTTATTTATGCTTTATGATGACCGCGAAATCATAAAAAATAAGAATACTCGGGGTCCCTATAATATTCCTATAAAGAGTAATAATATCTTACGACATTTGGGGTAATTTGGGACACTCTTTCTGTAAAAAAAATTGCTCTTGGAAATAAGAATATGTATCTCATTAAATTTGTAGACCAATTGGCAAATCTAAAAATATATGTAAATACAAATATTAAACAAATCAAAATTATGTTAGCGAATAAATTAAATATATTTATATAAATTAATCAAAAATACCCGAAATATCCCATTTAAAATATGTTAACAAATTTACTGAGCTACAAATAAATAAATCAAAACGCATTGTACAAATTAATGAAGGAAACAGAATAAATATATGAAGATTATATTAATAAATAGATAGAGAATAAATAGATAATAGATAGATAGAGAATAAATATATGAAGAATATATTCATTCATCGTATGGTTGCCTTCACACAAATAAAATTCAAAAATACCTCTAACCTTTTCAATTCGCTTGGATCTAGTTTGATGTTTCTTCCTTTCTTAATTACAATGATAAAATTGAAAGAAAACTCGAAGTAAGAATTTACAATCTATAGCATGTCTATCTTTTACAAGAAAGAGAGATGTAAAGAGAAAGAGAGAGAGAGAGAAGATAAATATTTGCCCGAAGATTGAAGAAGTATCCAAAAGAAGAATGGTAGAAATTGACGAAGAAAACGATGAAGAGAAACTTTTATTTGAGATGAAATATACCCTGGTATTATGTTAACATGATGAACGAGGGAGAAAAGAGACGCATAAGTCGTTGACCGGGGCCCTTTGTCATCCCATTTCTAATCTAAAGCCGACAATGGTGCAGTCCACGGAAAACATTTATCAAGCAGATGACTGGACGTCGGGTTATCCTTACAAGCTTTCTGTCATTTCACGAGCTACCATCAAAGTTGGCGGATTTCACTGCCCGAAATATCTTTTTATGCTTTTCAGCATCCTTCTTCGATGAAAAGAAATTAGGATGAGTGAAGAGATGTTGTCCAGCCCTGTACAGCATCCCGATTAAGAGACGCTCTTCGTTTTTTGGATCTCTTTCAAATATACTCTTCGACTTCTCCGATTTTGGATGCATGAAATTCAAAACCACTACAAAACTGTAAAATGTAAGTCGGATGTCTTCGGGTAGTCTAAATTTGGGCTGCATTTCAAAAATTGCGTTTTCTTTATTATACCAAGTCTCGCGGAGCTGCTCAATTGTTGCACGAACAGATTTTCTTCAGAGGTCTTTTTCAGAGGTCTTCAAGAACTGTTTAACTTCAAAAAGCTCCATTGATGGATTAACGTATTTTCCATCCCCCGCAGAGGAAGGATATTGCAACGATAGAATAATCTAATTTTGTGGGGAAATAACTACGTTTCTTCAATTACTAATTTCTGTTGCAAGTAAGAAAGGCCCACCTTGAAGTTATCTATTAATGTAATGCGTTATTCGGATATTTCTCGGATATGTTAATTGAGATATCCTGTACTATCTTGTTATGTGAAATTGAAATAACTGATTGTATCTCATTTAATAAATGCCATAACGTCAGAGTGTGACGTCATAGTATCCTTTGAAAGAGATAGCGTTGTAATACATGGATTAAACATGATGATATCAGTGAAATGGGACGAAATCGTAATACTGGGACTACGTTTAAAAAAAAACAACAAAAAAGAAGAAAGACACCCTTTCCCCAACATATCGCTTTTTCAAGGATTTAGTTTAAGCTCATAGAGAATATAATGCATCGACTGTAAATAGCAGTTTAAATTATTATAGAATGCGTGTATCGATGGTAGAAGTTACGATATATTACGGTCATATCCCGCTAAAGGTATGTTCGTCGGAGGTGAAACAATCTATACGTGTATCAGTGAAATATCTATAAGTGAAGTCACTATCGTATTCTTTTTAGAAAACTGGCCGTTATGAAGGGTAGAGTAATGAGCTTTTTCCAACTGTTGAAGTTAAAATTTGTTAATATCCCCAATGCACCGAAAACTAAATATAATAAACAATATAAAAAATTGTTAAATTGTACTTTATTATCCCACGAGTAGTACAACTGGACATCATTTGAAATATTCATTGTTTTCTGTTTCAATGCAGAGATTTTTTGTCCAATTTTTTTTCTACATTATGTACTTATGTTTTTCTCATAGTTTTACGTTGTCTAACCCGAATGCACCATCTATTTTTAAACATAACTGTCTCATTTCACTAACAAGGGAAAGTTGGAGGGTGGACAACGCGGATTTTAATGACATTAGGCTCATTTGAAAGAGCTGTCAAAAAATTATTAGGTACGTAGTCGGTCATTTTTCAGAATGGCCATAAATATAGGTGTTATAGGGCCGGAGGGAGCAAAAATGGGACTATTTTCAGAGATTTTATAATATCATATTTTCAAAAGTATTGAATATTTATTTTTTTTTTTGCTTCATTATGTTCCTTGCAGAAATCCATCGGATACGCGTTTCACGGTTTTTGGAGACGTAACTTATTAATAATGTTTTTAAAGGGTTATAAAATGCACGCGGAAACGAGTAGCCCAGCGCAAGAATTCGCCAACTTGTTGGCTGCTTGGCGAATATAATATGTTGCATTTCTTTTTCCTGTATACTTATGGTATGATAATGACATAAAAATAATAAAAAAATTGATGTTTTGACGGGGGTAAAATAATAAAGGAAAATCGAGATTTATATCATTAGAAGGAAGGAACATAAATGCAATTGAACTTTCTGCATTTTTATTGAAGAAAGGAGAAATCTATTTATTACAATTTTTCTCCAATATTACGATTTTTAGCAATCAATTGTATGAAAATCACAAAGGCATGAAAAACAAATTTTTCCTGCAGTGGCTGGCTGCATCGAATAAAAGGAGAATTTTTACAATTAGGTATTTTATCACAAACATTTCCTGTGAATGTGAAACACATTTAGCGGACATTTAAAAAATCAGGATTTTCGTCTTCTGATAACCCAGATGTAATCCATGCTATTGATCATGGGTTGAAAAATATCGGAACACATTTGGAAGTGTATCAAGGACTGTAATTGGATAATATTATTTCGAATTTTTAATTCAGAACCAACAGCAGATATTTTAAAGTATCGACATATTTCTCGCGCTATGTACTTTATTTCTCTAAAAAAAAGCGATCTAAAAGTTGGCAAATGGGAATTGTCTGTTCAGAAATAATTTTAACTACCCCATCTGGCTTCCCCCAATGCTACACCTCTTTTCAAAAATCTACAGATTTTTATGAACACTACAAGAATCGAACAAAAGGACACAATTTTCAGTCATATTTCTGAAAAAATGCTCGTCCGAAATTTGCTGGAATAGGTTTGTCGTTAATTTTCCTAATGAACTGCAAGTTATAGTTACATTTGTCGCTTTAAACACAGAAGATTGGACTCTTTTTCCAAATTGGCCTGTGCTTTCGTGTAAACATAAAAATGCATCACCAACAACTTCGCCATCAGCATTTATTAAATATTGAACGGTGTACGAGTGAGTACACTGATTAGTTGGAGATGATGCACAACCCAATGTTATTTTTTCCCCTCGGAAACAAAGCGTTCGACTATCTGTTATATCGTAATTGAACCCGCATTGATCGGTATTAAATATACAACGGGGAGGATATGTTTTAAATAGTTTTATCACTTCTGTTTGAAATTTTGTTGCGGTGTTTCGGATCATTTCCGGAGAAGTCACTAGTTTTTCCGTTACAAGTTTTGTTACCTCCGTAGACGTTATGCCATGACGTTTACAAAAGTCCTTTACCCATGTGCTTGAGGTAAGAAACTTTAATTTAGGGAAACGTAAAGAAGTTCCGATTCCCCATTTCCGAATATCGAAACCATGTATAACTCGTAGTTTTTTGCCCATAATTTCCATAAATTTCACCAAACTTCCATTTCGATTGCTTTATACATATCGATTAGTGACCCTTCGTCTACTTTATCCTTTTTAAAACGCAGATATGTTTTCTGATTAGGCATTTTTTTACAGCCCTTTTTGATTAAAGTGTCCCATTTCCAGGTTGGATGAGTTTCTTTAATAGCGACCATACGCTCCTTTTCGTCTATACTTATATAACCAGGCTCACATTTTATTTATACCCCATTATCATCATGTATAGAATAATGTTCTGGATCTTTTTCGGAAATCTCGATAACTTTACCATCTTCAAACTGCGATTTTGTTAAATAATTTTCCAACATACTACAAAGTTCCACAGATATAGCTTTTTCACAATCGGTGATATTATTGGACATATTCAAGAAATTTGAATACGTTGCTTCGTTTATTTTTTGCAAATGATGAGTAACATTAATTGCATTTATGACCAATAAATCCATTTTAAAGTATAAAGCGAAAATTCGTAAACAGGAAAAAAAAAGTTAATTTGCCAAAAATTAAATTTTCTGTGGTTTTCTGCAGAAGCTAAACTTTAGCTTAATATTAAAAGAACAAGATATATCACAAAGATTTAAATTATAAACTAACTAATTTTAAACAAGTGTAAAATTATATGTTGAATGCGAAGTCAAATTTTTTTAAATACGAAACTAACAATTTATTATGCGTACGATATATAAGAACAGTTTAAATGAACTGTCATGCAACACTCCCGAATGTAAGCCACTTTCTAATACTACCTTTGAAAATAACTGATTATACTACACCAGCAAATGTGCCAAGCAGCCAATAAGTTGGCGAATTCTTGCCCTTGGCTACTTGTTTCCGCATGCATTTTATAACCTTTAAAAAACATTATTAATAAGTTACTTCCCCCAAAAACCATGAAACACTTATCGGATGGATTTCTGCAAGGTACGCAATGAAGTAAAAAGAAAAAAAACCGCATTCAATACTTTTATAAAATCTCTGAAAATAGTCCAATTTTTGCTCTCTCCGGCCCCATAACACCTATATTTATGGCCATTCTGAAAAATGCCCGAATACGTGTCTAATAATTTTTTGAGAGCTTTCAAATGAGCCTAATACCATTAAAATCCGCGTCGTCCACCCTCAGACCTTCCCTTGTAAGTGATTTCTTTCCTCTATCTATCTTTCCTCTAACGTTATGGCATCCTTCATTTCTGCATCGGGTAAATCGGGTGTAAAATTGTCTTGATTTGAATTCAGACTTACAGCAACGG
>QLNU02014176.1:69195172-69211522 GCA_006491805.2 Dysdera silvatica
CATCACGTTTTCTTCGTCAATGCCCGTAACATAAATTTATCCAAATTCATTATAAATGTAACATCGCAGCTATATATCATCGCCGTAATATATTCACTATATTCACAGATCGTAAGCGTTGCGGCCCGTAAACACTAAAAGCTGGCCCTGATAGAAAGATAAGAACCTGAAATTTTTTATCCAGGAGGGGTTAATTTTCCCGCCAAGGGGACTAAATTTATTTTTTTCTAGAGAGGGTTAAAGCTATTACTTCAATATAAAACGTCAACTCCCATTTCTTGTACAAATTCGGACACACTTTACGTTAAAATTATATACGGAATATAAATACTTCATATACATCTCGCTTGCTAATCATACTAATTTGACAACTCAGTGTGTGTGTGTGTGTATATGTATAAAAATCACTTATCGCGATTTCCAAGGGATGGCGTAAGTTCGGTCGTTATAATCAATGGTTGTTATAAACAATGCTTTTGTTAAATAATAATAAAGAAGAACATTCTTATACTGCTTATTGTCAATTTACTTTTAGGTAAATTTATACTTTTATGCGAAATGCAAAAAAGAAAATTTTTTGAATCCGAACAATGCGAGTCGGGTATTGTCCAGAGGGCTATGTGTTTTCCCTAGTTTCTGTGACTCAGTAGACTGTGAACTCACCATAGCCGTTTACGGAATTTTTGATGCAGAAAAAAGCCGTCTTTATAAAATGTGTTAACGTTATACAGGTATACACCGTATATACGGAGTATAAATAATATTTAACATATAAAATAATATGAATTAAACTTCTTCTTGTGATTCCGCTTCTATACGCAGTTTTTCGTTATAATGGGACCGGTTATATGCGAATTATACTGCACATATCTACGTGATTATTATAAATTTGCTTAACTGCATTCTCTCTTTTTAGATATAACTCATTAGGGGCTCTGTTTATTGTTGCTTTAAGTAAGAATATTAAAATTGTATTTGTTTGTGTGTGTGTGAAATTAACCACCTCATTTAAAAAATTACGTGATATTATGCAAAACACTGTTTCGTGATAGTGTTTAATAATTACAATTATTGCGAATTCTGTTTCTAATAAATTATCGAATACAATTTTTTTTATCCATGCAGCGTGCATTGTGGAACACGATACTTTGTCATGCCGTTTTTTAAAGGTGTATTGAGAATTACGTTTGCATACTAGTTTCTCTCTACTGGTTCCATTTTCAGAAAAAGTAAATTGTCTGTTCAAATATTTTTTTGAATTATTGTTGATATTGGTCATGAGGTTATTGAACACATACACAATGGTTGAAATCGAAACAGGGTATACGTCTGTCATCTTATTCTAGCAAACCCAATTGTCTTTTGTCATGAGTTCTATTTTTTAAGAGTTGGCCTACTTAAAATAGTAAAGGGCGTTTAAAAAATTCCAAACCCCAACTTAACCCAAATCCAGCCCTACATATGCACGTTAGCATTCTCGAAAGAGGATGTCAAGAAATTAGCATAAACGATGTCAAGAAATTAGCATAAAGGATGTCAAGAAATTAGCATAAAGGATGTCAACAATAAGCCAAAGGTGATCTATTCAGTTAAACACAAACATGATGGACGTAATCAAAAATTTACCGATAATTATTTTTTTATCTTTTAAAATTATATAATTACATTATATACAGAGCAAGCATGTAATTATAATATTTCCTACTAAATATTATAAAAATTAAATATCCACAATCGTACCAGTTATTAACTAAAGTATCCTATTCTCAACTGAATTATTATTCATTATACGAATACATATGCAGTACTTCGAGACAGCCATAACTTGTGATAAAAAAACAATACATACACTACCACACTGAAGAACAACTGATAGTGGGTTGGAGGAAAAATTACATAAAAAGGTTAAACACTGGTAAAATAGCAATGAAAAAGATCACTCAAGCTTTCGGACGCATCAGCAGCAGTCCTTCATCAGGAGTAATGAGGAAAAATATCATGGTGATTATAATAATACACATAAGATAGAAAACATATATCAGTGTAAATAATACGGACGAAGATAATACTAATGGCGATTATAAATAAAGCAGTAATTTTATCATGGGAGAGAAATGCAAAATTCGCGAGTCAGTCAAAAGCAAAATCTAAAATTCGCGAAAATTAAAAAAAAAAATCGCAGAAAGTGTGTAGCACAAATATTTTAAAAAAATTCCAAACAGTACTACAAATAACTGTTATGTTATAAGAGATTATTACCTTTTACAGGAATAACGCAATTTTCAAATGGTCAATATACGAAACCACCGTAGCAGTATTTCGTGATATTTCGTGGGTGAGTTTTTACATATAGTAGTTTTCTGACCTCCACGTTTGAGATCAGCCTTGAGCTTTTTAATATATAAGAGAAAAAGAGACCTTGGCCCGGTCCAGACTCGAATTAGGGTCTCTTCGTTAGACCCGGAGGGGTACGGGGAGACTCTAGTTCTATACCAGGACAGGGAGACGTCTGTTTTTCTCCTATATATTAAAAATGTATAGAGTCTGAGCTCAAGTGTTGGTGTTATAAAATTAATATATGTAACTATTATGCAATTAAATAAGCATTTCGTACAGCAGAATTGCCCTATCCGCAGATGACACGTTTCGAGACTAACCGCAGATAGCAGCGAACCTTACGTTAGTTGTTCTCCGTCAACGTGTACGCTTGTAATAAAGCTTACTTGATAAGTTATGCACAGTAAGGTATTGTCAAAATTAAGCAATAATAATGTGCTTAATATATTTTATTGTTAAAGAAAGTTAAAAAAAATTATTCAACTATCTGTCAGCATGAAAAGGACGTAATACGAAATTATGTCGCTGTCCATCGCTAAAGGGAAGTATAATAATAAATAAGTTTGAAAAAATTGTTTTTCTTAATTCTCATACAGAAAAACATCCTCATATATGTCATTTATTGTGCTTTTGCCCTTACAGTACTATATGTTTAATAGTAAAATATTAGTATATAATTATACTAATTATTCTTCTTTCAAATGAGCGGGACTCCAACGTTTCTAACTCTCCAGTTTAGAGAGAGAGGATGGAGTATTTTAAAATTTTCTGCACATACATAAATACATTTTTCTGTATTTTTTTTAATAAAAGGTTTTATAATGATGGCAGTGTAGGTGTGATTAGCAGCCATTAGGTCTGAAAATTAATTATAAATTTATAATAGGAATTAGATAATGGTAGCGAAAAATTTTAAATTCTCAAAACTGTTGAAGAAATTCTAATATCCCCTGAAAATATTTCGTAAATTCACGCCACGTTAAAATTGCAATGCCCTAATTGTAACATATCAGTATAATTTTTCTACTTTAAATATCAATAGTTAAGAAAAAATTGGTCATTGTTAGAAATCATCGTAAAACAGAGATTATTTTGGTTGTATAGCTCATATTTGATTAAAATGTACAAAAACTAATTTAAACTGAGGAGGTTTAAACTGGCAGAGAATATAATTTCATTTGAAAGTGATGGGTTTTTATTTCTGTGTCCTTAACTAGTAAACGTTGGCTAAAAAATTTAAAGGGAATGACTGCAAAAATGCGCAAAATGACAAAAAGTTAATTTCCATAATTAGTGCGCTTTTAAGAATTTTTCTTTTGATGTGATAGCGTTTTCTTTTGACTTTTTTGTTTCGTCTGTAAATACTAAAAATCCCTCTTCGAGAGTTCTTAAAAATTTTGAAGGATGTTCATTTTAACTTCATTTTTTCTTGGAATCAAGAACTGCAAACTGAAGTCTTTTCTCCATTCCATTCGAAGGAGAGAAAAAAATAAATGTATTTGGAAGGAGTGTTTTAAACTTGAGGAGTCATTGATTTTGACTCGATTTATTTAGTGAAAAATTGAGCTCACAATTATTTTAAAAGATAATTATTAGCACTCGCATGCATTTACGGAAGTTGTTTAAACGGAAGTAAAATTACAGATAACTTGACAAGGTATTTTTGCAAAATTTAAGCAAGGAAATATTTTATTCTTTCATTTATTTCATCCAAAAGGCTCTAGATATTATTTTTGGCATTGGGCCATGTTTTGTAACACATGTAAAATATAGTACTTTGAGTAATTTTGTTTAAGTAGATAACATTAATTATATATATAATTAAAGTTCTTTGTTATTTATATAATAATATTACATAATAATAAGATATTTATTTTTTATGACTTCATGGTTTTGAAACAATTTTTAGAGTTTAAATATGACATTTGTACTCAGCTGACCTTTATTTGAATATATGGTTAATTCTTCTTCTCTTTAAGCAAAATTTGTTTTACTACAACTGTAATGGTATTTTTGTGCTGTGAGCCATGGCGTCATATATGTGGTAATAGAATTTAGCACTTTAGGTGCGGTGCCTTATAGGTTGTGGGGTGAAGTTGTGATGTGGCCGAAATATGTAAGTGTAATCATATAGTGATTATTTTTATTGCGATTAGTACAGGGGCAGACTAGGCCGGTGCACTATCATCGGCGATAGAACTTGCTCCCTCAAAAGCTATAGGACTTGCGCCCTCATGGGCTATAGGACTCGCGCCCTCCGATAATCCAAAGTATGCACCCTTTGAGAGGACCCAGTCCGCCCCTGGATTAGTACGTTATGAAAGACAATAAACCCTGTCCATGGCTCCTCCCCGTTTAAAAATCCCGCATGTTTAAATCGTGTAAGATTGGAAGTTATAAATATAATATAAAATATTTGTTTAAATTATTTACATTAAATACACCCCACAAAATTTAATGATATTGATTCTACTTCATCAAAATACAATAATTTTACACTTCGTGTATTAAGGCTCTTATACAATTTGAGCTTACCCTTACGAGCGGCTTAACAGTTAATGACAAATTCAGTTATTAATTTTCAAGTTATTTAAAGCTATTATCTCTAATTTAAAACTGTCTCTGAGAGTGAAAGTAAAATTAACTGGACTTAACGGGGTATCACATATTTTTCCATCAACACATTTCCGTCATTCTCGTTGCACCATATCACACTTTAAACAACATCGCCGACCTCTTCTCACCATACAACGCCGGTCATTTACGTGGGCCCCGAGGGGTCCCAGAAGCTTCCTAACAATGTTCACATTCTCTCAGTTCTTTACTATTTCAAGATCAAAATCTCAGTCAGCTTTCTTCGGCGTCAAAACCCGAGTAATACATTTCTTAAGCTCTCTCTCTGTCTGTATTTTTCCTATCCTTGCATTAAGATTTCTAATTGGTTTAAACGGGAATAATGTTATAAAAAACATCCCGGGAAAATTATAACTATTGCCCTTTTTCTCAGAAAAACTAGATTATGCCATAAGGAATATTGGCAGATATCTATGCTTACAATGAATGCCGAGTTTGTCTTGAACGGCAGCTCCATTTTACAACTTTTTTTTACCTATTTTTTGACTGAAGCGCATTGAGAACAAATGTATTTTTATTACCTGCTTAGCAATTGCGAAAGATTACAAAAAAAATACTGCATCCTTCTGCGATTACTTAGATGCCCTTGAATATAAACTAATACATAATGATGAATATAAATAACGTAGTTCATCCACATAAAAGTTTTGCCAATGCATATTGAATGAGCAGAGATTATGAGGGACGTGCTACCTGAGCGATGAAATGGCGTGTGATTAATCTTGTGTAGATCAATCCTGATTATAGAAGACCTTACATTTTTGCAGGTAGATAGGCAGGAGAATATATTGGCACTCACGAAGAAAATAATTTTCTGTCAGCAGTGTGAATAAATCTCATGAGTTAACCAAGTGTGGAAGAGGATTGGTAGCATGCATCCGCGACTCATGGACCTCCAGAAGGCGGTGCGGAAATTGCACTATCCCAGATCAACGGCACATAGAATACATGTAAAATATGTCGACTTCTTTAACAACATCACTCCGTTGACAGATTATGAACATATATTATATGATTATATAGATATGATTATATGTTGACTTTATGAACAAAGTAATAACTGGCGGATAAATATAGCCGCGCCTAACAATGTCCATCATTGTTTTATCCGCACAAAGAATGACGGTGGCGCAATCGCAGCAACTAATGAGGAAGGTACCAGTCGTACTTTTACTAGTATGCTCGACAGTCGTAATAAGTTATGGAATTTATCGGTGGTAAGTTTTGAGAATTGGTACCGGGTATGGTTTCTAATAATAAAATGGCCCACGCGCTGCTGAAGTACGGCGGGAATTTGGGATCGTTAACAATATTATTCGAATTGAGTTTAATGTGTCCAGTCACAAGGAAATCAAGTAGTCTAAGGCTCGCTTTGTCTGGCCAATATAGGAACGATTAAATTCACATCAATTTTTATAAATTTTCTAGCGTTGGGTAAGAGGAAATCTATCTTTAAATATTGAAGTGGGATGTTTACTGCAAAGAGGAAAGGGTGAACTGAAGATTTCCTTTATTCAAAATTTTGGCCAGCGCGAAACAAAGTTTAGGCTAAAAAGTAATAACTTACTGATGCCGTTGGCCAAAAAAAAAATCACAATTGAGAAAGGAAACCCTGGGATATAGGCAAAAAGCGTTAAGAACCATCGATATAGAGTATTTACAAATTTCTCTAACGAAAAGAATAATAATTGACGCGCACATATAAACCAAAGAATATGTTTTTCAAAAATCTTTATCGAAGCCTACTTTTGTGGCAATTTTTTAAAAAGAAAATTGACTTTACTGAAATAAATCCCATGAGTGCCACTGAAAAAACAATTCTCAAGAGAAAAGAAAAATGGTTTAAACTCGGCTGAAAAAAAATTCGATAGTTTTTAAATGTTCTTTACTATCCTTTTATCAACTTCATTTTCTTTAAAAAATTGGTCAGCTCAAAAAGTAAAAACAATCTTATGAGATCGAAAAGCCTAGTTTTCAAAGGGTAACATTTTTTTCAGCAATAGAAGGAAGAGGTGGTAATGGATTCATAGTATAGTGTTGAGGTCTCTCAACAGTGTGTTTAAATTATATTCAGTTTTGTATAGATTCTTTTAATTTTTGCTTGGCAGAATAGATATGGCAGAAACCTGTTAAATGAACTATATGAAATCTCTACTTACAAAAATACTAAATTAACTATACAGAAGAAAATTTCTAACTGAACTCTATTTAATGTTTGTCCTGGTTACTAAATCTAGAATTCTTTTAGCCTTTTACGCAGTTTTTCGACGAAAACTTTTAATACAGTTTTCGTGCCAAACTCGAAATCCACTTAACTGCTTTCTGGTCCTAAAATTTCTAAAATAATGCGCAATAGCATTCAAGATGCATTACTAATGTAAGTAATGCGAATATATTTAAATGACAAAACTGACCTTTGGGAAGATAAAAGTTGTATTTTTATTGCTAGCCATTACATGCAAATGTGTTTAGGAATTTTAAATGAGACTTCTGACAGGTTAAAACTTCCTGTTTTGCGGAAACCGGTAAAACATCAGGAATTTCTTTTCCCTATTTTGCGAACTTTCTGATCTACCTTCGATATTATAAAAAAAAGGCTCCCTGAAGTGTTTCTTCTGTGAGTATATTATCCTTGAAGACGAGATAATAAATAGATTGAAGTATTGATATAAAATGCTAAGGAGTAAAAGTGAACTGTATAAACTAACCTCTCTGCTACACATCTAAAGGCTCTGTGAATACAATTGTTAATACGAATGTCTTCAAGTTTCTTGCTAATAAAAATAGAAAATTTAGCTTTAGCAACAAGCTGCTATTATGTGAATTGGCCGCAAGATATATAAAAGCTATAACTATATAATCATTAAGGGTGTAAATTATTTTTATTCGACTTGTCAGCATTTAATTTAAATGTAAAGTGTGTCCCACCGAAATAAAGCCACCTTGATTGTGTGCCATGACTGGCAACGAAACAAACCAATAAGAACGCAGCAAATATATTAAGAAAGTCTATATACAAATACATATTTACAAGGAGTAACTCACTCCCTGCCCCACCTGGGCAGGAAAAAAAATGAACGTGTAAAAAAAAGAGGGGAAAAAGTGTCCCGCCGAAATAAAGCCACTACTGTTAATAGCCAATATATCCGCCATGATTATATATGACTTGGAAAACACGATGTGGCATACCATTTACCAATCCCTGGAGGACAGTGGCATCAATATTATCCCAGACTTCAATGATGGCAGCCTTCAATTCTGCCACAGACTGAAACTGTCTGCCATTGGCATATACAGCCCTACTGAGGTTACCCCCACACATTTTCTTGGGAAATAAGATCAAGGGAAAGGGCAGGCCACTCCATGACATGCACCCCATTATGCAAAAAACATTCACAAGAGGGTTTTGCAACGTGAATGGGGGCGTTGTCCTGCTGGAAAATCCAACTTGGGCCACCAATTCTCTCTGCAAATGGCAGTAACTGGATTTCTAGCATTTCTTGGTAATCGGTAGCCTTTATGCGGCCTAAGGGGAAAGCCAGGTTAAGTTTACCACCATAGCCGAAGCCTCCCCACACCATTAATGAGCCTCCACCTTATTATCTTTTGGAGAAGATTTCCTCTTCTTTCCTCATGTCACGCCAACAGAGTGCAAGGCCGTCTGGGCCATACAAATTAATTTTTTTCTCATCTGAGAATATAACACGATGCCACTGGTCTTTCCAGGTTTGATGATATTTGGCCCAATCTACTATCCTTTGCTTGTGGATAGCTTTCAACATGGGCTGCTGTTTCCTTTTTTTATATTGGAAGTTTTTTGTATATTTTACAATCCGTGACAGGGTTGATTTTGTCACAGGGATGTTATCCTCTTTGGCCAATTGTCTGAGGGAAATACCACCTTGTGAAAGACGATGCACAATATCTCTTTCCTGCCTGGAAGTCATTTTTCTGCCTGTACACCTCCTTTTTTTATACCTGTACGCATTGCCCTGATTCACAAAATTGTCTATTACGGTTTTAGATCGTTTGATTTGCTTAGATATTTGTCTGTGTGAAAGACTTTGTTCCTTAAAAGCTGTTAGCTGGCCTTTCTCGAACTCTGATAGCTGGGTTCGTTTTCCCATTGCAATACTGCAGGAGAAATAGAAAATACAACCTTCTGAAGTCAACATTCGACTGGGATAGAACAGGTAAGTTATTTGACAACTTCCTGACGTCATAAACCTGTTTACCTGTAGCAGCTCGAATATTGAGAGTTACCCAAAACACTAATAGGGATGGTGGCTTTATTTCGGCGGGACACTTTTTCCCCCTCTTTTTTACACATTCATTTTTCCCCCCGCCCAGATGGAGCAGGGAGTGAGTTACTCCTTGCAAATATGTATTTGTATATAGACTTTCTTAATATATTTGTTTCGTTCTTATTGGTTTGTTTCGTGTCCAGTTACGGCATATAATTACGGTGGCTTTATTTCGGTGGAACCGTATCCGACAATATTATTCATTTAATTGTTTTATTTAAACTATGCCGTTTTTAACTAAAAACAGGTTCGTAATGTTTGCAATGATTTTAAACCGTTAAGAAACTATTATCAATTCTAAAGAAGGCGTAAAATGAAAGAAAGAATTAATTTATAAAATAAGGAAGTATAAATATATAAAATGGATAAAAAAATGGGTAAGTTAAAAAAAAGCGTAAAATCTTCTAAAGAATAATAAACAGCTATATAGAAATTTAAATTTATATTTTTATATTACTTAAAAATATAAAAAATTTTAAAAATGTGATTGTGTTAGCTGAAGAAAATAACATATACCAATAGGGATACTTAACAATATATTTTCACTTTTTCATATTTTATAATAAATTTAACAAAATACTAAACACGTAACGAAATAAACATAAATTAATAAGTGATTTAATGATAAAAATAAATGAATCTGATTCCAAATATGCCATTATTTTTGCTACAGAATAATTTTGATTTAATATTTTTATTTTACTGTCACCCAAGAAATGATGATTTCAAGAAATTAGATGATTGAAGTGGATGAAAATTTTAGAAAATTAAAAATAAAATAGCTGTTATCGAAAACCTTGGAAAAAAGGGGAGTTGGGGATGAATAAACAAAAAGAGGTATATGTCCTCCATTAAATGTAGATGCAGAAAAGGAAAAATATTATAGTGCCAAACATGAAATATTTAAGGAAGTTTATTAGCCTTTTACTTGTTTTTTATTGCTCATTGGATAAAAATAATGTAAATTTAACATTTTGAGGTATTCGACTATTCGTTTATTCAAGCGAAAGGTATCTGAAGGGAGATTTACGATGATAACAAACTCGACGGAGATCCAGCAGTGCATTCTGTAGGTTTAAAAAAAACGTATGAAAATTCTGAACTGTTTTTACAGAAGATAAGCAAGAAATATAAGTGTGACGTATTTGTGGTAACAGAGAAGTTATTAGTGTGATGTTGGGACAACGGTAAGGCTGCGCAACTTACATATACTGCAGTTTTGTGTCCGATATTGGAAAAAATACAAAATCCAGGCTATAAAATGATTTATATTTTTTGTTCTGACACGTTTAGGTTTGTTTTTCCCAAAATACAGTACACTTATCTATGAATAGGGTTAAAGTTTTTAACAAGATATTAAAGTGATGCATAGAAAACTCGAGGGCGATGGAGTACATCTGCTGTAGATTACTTCTAGATACAACAGTGTAACGATACCAAAGCTTTTACGTACGATACGTAAAAACGATACGTAAGCAGAAAATCCATAAGATGGGGGTTACGGAAATATAATGCCATGTATTCGTAAACTTGTATTATAAAGGGGAGTTACAACACCCCCCATAGGCCCCTTTTAGGTAAGCCAGTATCCTAAAGCAACATAAAAAAGAAAAACACAAGTGTATTTCCTAACGCAAGAGGAAACTATTTCAATAATGAAAATTAATTACATAAAATCTACATTTACATTTAAATGTAAAATCCTTTACATTTTATTGCGACAGGATAACAATGTGATGAATGCATTCCGTAAAATATTGTGCAAAGTAAAGAAACATGGTGGCACGTAGTGTCGATGAAGGTTCGTTATCTGAATTTCCAGGTTTTAGTAACAAGGGATATCGACTTTTTCTTGGATGCAATTGCTACTTTGATGCCAGAAGGATATACTGCTTATCGAGAGGTTCAAGCCATGGTCATTTTATTCAGCTACGGAGCTATATAAAAGAGTCCACTGCCTTACGTGGAACTCTAACGTTCTGCATGATAGCAGATTGCTATTTGTTTTTTGCATGATCACGGTAGCGTTTGCCGAACAGTGAATAAAGAAAAACACTACAAGAGATTCTATTAAACAACAAATTAGAAAATCAATACTTAAATACATATATATATAGCAATGAAATAATCAATAATAATAAAATTAATTTATTTATTACTGGTACTATTGTCAACTCGATCTAGGAATACTTGTGGACACTTGAACTCTTTTCATTGGAATAAAAAAAGTAATTACAAAAACCCACATGGAAGAAAAGTTCAATTGCTAACAGAAAAAATGATTTTCAACAATGCAAAAACGAGGAAAAGAAACATTTCTAAAGTACGCATTGATTATAACACAAGCATACGACTCACTCCCACATAGATGGATTACAAAAATCTTTAGAAATGCTTTGAATTAGCTCCAACGCTGTGAAATTTGTTGCCCATACCATGAATAAATGGAAAATATCTTTGCGTGAAAACAATGAGTTCTTAAGAGAGGCATAAGATTCAAAAAGGTGTATTCCAGGGTTGCTCTTTATCTCCCCTTTTGTTGCCAATTGCAGTGATTCTATTAGTAACAATCTTAAATAACATATGAATAGGATATGAAATATCAACGCAAAATGGAAAACTTCCCCACTTACTGTATATGGATGACTTAAAAACAATATGGGAAGTCCAGAAAAGAATGAGATTATTATTAAAGGCAGAGTAAGAATCTTTAGTGAAGATATTAAGATGGAATTTAACCTAGATAAATGTGCTTCGATCACAATAAAAAAAAGAAAAGATAGAAAGCACAGAAGATTTATTTCGAGATAACCATAATAAGATAACCGAACAACTTTCCAGCGAAGAGCTTTACGAGTACTTGAGCATTTTAGAACTAGCTGAATTTCTTCATAATAATATGAAAACTATCAAATGCTCAGAATATTTGGAAGGTTTTCGAAAAATCTTAAAACCAAAACTGAATGGCTCAAACACCATTAGAGCCATAAAAAGTTGGGCCATACCTATAATAAGATACACGGCAAAGATTATTTGATTGGACAAAATTGGACGGATAATTTGGACCGAGAAAACAACGCAAATATATGACCATAAACCACACTTTGCATCCACATAGTGACATAGATAGACTATAGCTAGCGAGGAAAGAAAGAAAGAGACCTCTTACAAATTATTGGAGGGGGGGGACAGGACTTTTTAGATGACTGAAATTCTTCGAAACTAGTACGGTTTTTAAAATTCATTTTCTGAGATGCCATTTGCGGGAAGTTAATAAAAATTTTGCAGCACATAATATCACTTAGTACAATTAAAATATAGTCAATAATTCTTTCTGGGCATTATACATTTTTTTTTAAATACTATGTTTTCTTAAAATCACTCCTATGCGCAGTCACCATTCGTAAGATAACTTCATAAAATCTTTACCCAAAAACATAGCTCATGCTTTAAAATGAAGCCTTGAAGCTGTTCTATAAGAAAAATTAACAGCTTAATGAAAAGTTAATCGGTTGATTTTTAGAAGAAATAAGAAATTAAAAAATGAAAATTGAACGAATATTTCGTACAATATATTAACATGAAATTAAATATGCATTAAATAACATAAATTTACTTCGTTTAGCTGCAAATGATGTCTTAAATAAATGTGCAAAATTTTATGGAAATCGGTTGGGAACTTTTTATTTTCTTACTGATAATCTCCAATAACGTTGAATGGAAATAAACGCATTTGAAGTTCAAAAGACCACACGTGCACACGTGCCTGGTCTGCCAATGTTTTCGCAATAGCTTTTGAACTACTAGATGGATGTTTATAATTTTGGTATTAGAATGTTCAGAAATGTCTGATTAATAAAATTAAGTAAATAAATATTTTTTAAGGTTTAATACTCCTGTTCCCACTTAAACAAACTGTTGAAGGGAAAAAGGAGACTTAAATGAATATTTAAATAGAAGTAATTGGAAGCTATTAATAGAAGTAGCCTTAAGAAATCTAATAAAGATACCAGATTCAAGAAAGGTATATATACTTAGAAAAGTATGTCTCAAAACCGCTAAATGCGATTGACGAATCAGCAGCTAATTATTCAATTCTGAATGTCTTCGTCATTTGACTTGTAAAATATTTGAATCGACTATTCAATAACGAAATAAAATCATCATTGTCTAAAGATGGCGTATGCATTCTCTATCTAAAGATGAAGCGCCCTTTCTGAAAATTACGAAATTTTTGTTTCCAATATCTGAAAAGCTAAAGCTTGTATACAAGTTCAATCTTATTTTCCCCCTTTAAATTCAGAACGACTCTTACTTTAAATCGCAAATTTCACTTAATGAAATTTGATAAAAAAAGTTTGATGGCTAAATATTATGCGTACGGAGAGTTATAAATCATTGCTAAAACCTAAAAAAATTAATAACCAGGCCACGTTATCTCTGAGAGATTATTTTTAATTATATTTAATTTATTTTATTATTACCATCCCGCTCTGAAATGAGGGCAAAGGCGTATGCTAGTAAATAGCCTTTAATTTTAATTATTATTATTAAGTAATGAATTTTAACTATACGGACAGTAATTAATATTACTAATTGCTAATGCCGTAAATAAAGGCACTTGAACTAAGTGCATAGAATGAAAAGTTTAAATAATTGCTTTATTTTTTAATACTTTTCGGTTTTAAAACTTTGCAAACTTTGTTTAGAATAAAATGTCAATTATTTATTCGTTACCGGCTTTTTTCTCAATTCCATTTTTAACGTAACTTAACTGTGTGCGTTAAGGTTTAATAAAGATTTATGAGAGTCGTAAGTTCTTTTGAATTTACGGACAAAAGCAATTTATTTCGTTTAGCTTCGTCTGACTCCGAAAATTATTAAATAAATGAAAATGGTTTAACTTGCCGTTTAAGAAGGTTAAACTCTCAGTAGATTTATTAATTTTCTCATCTTCTGAAAAATTAGGTTTAATATCATTCCTTATTTTAAACTTAAACGAATTTTACGCTTTTAAAATATTTATATGCTAATTTTTTTCATCAGCAACCTTGTATAAATTCTAGGCATTATTTTGAATTGTTTTCCACGAATTTTCTGAAATGTTTAGGGTGCCACAAATTGAATAAAATTTTTATACAACCATACAGACATATACATGATAATTACATAAAATACAATGATCACTTTAAATGACGATTAACGATCCAATTAACGATTAGTTTTGCTCGACGATGGTACTTTGAGGTCCCGGCAAATTTTTCGTAGAATTGCCTACATTTAGGTTATCATCTTTTTCAGAGCAGAATTTACTTTTTCTTGACTTTTTACTTTTTTCTTTACTTTTTTACCTTTTCCTTTCTTTACTTTTCTCTGCAATTTTTTATTAATAACGTTTTTCTCTGTTGTTTGAAAGAGGTTAACGGTAAAAATTACTGTAATAGCAAGCTTAAATATACCAGTGCCACTAAGTATAAACGCATAGGATTTCTTATGTACGTAGGAATGGAAAACTTACAAATACCTTTATTTACTATTCAATACTTTTATTACTTGGACAAAAATCTCCTATAAAAATCACAAATAACACAGAAAAGTATAGAAATATCTACTTTTACACAAAGAAGAAGGAAAAGTGCTGAACAAGGAAGCGTAGATAAGAACGTGATAGAATATTCATGAGAGAAATTTGTGACTTCAGATGAAATTGGGTTGTAAAGTTAAGAGTGTCATTCACAAAATGGGGAGACGATTTAAATATTACCCATTTTTCTTTACTGTTTGAATTTGAATCCTAAAAAATCCCTTATTCAGGGCTGGGGTCAAAGTTTTGGAGATATGGTATCTCCTAGCACCTCACTTCCTTACCGATTCTAAAGTCTTTGGTATCTTTCTGCAATCGATGTTTAGTACTTTTGTTTTTACTCCCACGTTTAAGGCTATGACTGTCTGTTCAAGCTACGGGATCCATAATAATTTAAGTCCCCTGTTATGCTCTTTCTAATGTAATTGACTTATTGTGGCACTATCCCATTGGTTTAGTTCCTATTTGGTATACAATTATTTAATTTCCTTATGAAATTTTAGGATGTAGGGTTGCTGTGAAAATAATTTGGTTTATATGCTTGTATTATTTAAAACCGGTATCGTATGATTTGTTGAATGAAGTCTCTAAACTTGTCTTGGTCTGTCCAAACCATTGTCTTTAACATTCCCGTTGATTAAAAATTCGACACTACTTTCTTTCCTTTCTATGATAAGAATGCACGATATTACTTTCCATAAACTTTTCTTATCATTTTACTGAGTACTTTAATGACACCTTTAATAATTAGATACATATTTTATTTACATGTATACACATTTGATGTTATCCAGTCCAGTTAATTCCAGAAGTCTTGCTTCGGAAGAAAGCGTTCTTTATACATAATTAAAGTCAACGACATTTTAAGCTATTTTGGTAATCCTTGTCTTCAGACTAATCTAATGGCTGCCTTAATTGGTAACAATCTTGAACCTAACTTGAACCAGAAGTCTATAGTTTCGTACATGAAGCCATATTAGGGTGGAATTAGTCTTAAACTCTCTTCACGCTGATCAGACTGGTTGGGTAGTTTTGTTGGATTATGAAATATATCTGTTTTACACCGTCTCGATATCACCCTTTCTTATAGTGGAACAATTCGTCTTACATGCGCCACCTATGTTCAACTGCGCAGGCGCTGAAGGATATCTTCTTTCAATGTAATTCTGTGCGAGTTCTCGTGATATATGTATTCTTTTACTTTTCGGTGCTTTTACCTTTTTTTTTGGCTTGTTTTTCGTCCAAATTAAAGTTTTCTAATCCTATGTGTACTTGCTATCACTTGATTCTACGGTTTTAACCCTTCACTCTCCTGTCTTTATATTTATATAATTCAAATAACTTTTTTCCTAACTAGAAAACACCAGCTTTCATAAAGTGAAATCGCCACCAAACTTTGAACGAGGGAAAAATTAGTTATGTTACAGATATATATGTTGACGAAACAAAGTAATTCCATTCAGTTAAAATAATATTTATGAATGCTTTAAA
>QLNU02014176.1:69220918-69232429 GCA_006491805.2 Dysdera silvatica
CATGCCGCCTCCTCCTACTCTCATGGACGCCAATGCCTCGCGATGGCGCCCATGCTTGCTCTCTCAATTCAATCTTTCTACAACTATTCAGCTTCTATCTACAGCTCCTGTTGGGAGCATAGTACGATGTATGCCATGCCTGAGTAGTCACAGGTGTTGTGCCGAGGCATACGCCATCGGCGGGCCACCTCAACGATCTTCATGAAACTTACAACTATTGTTTATGGCGAAACAATTGCTAACGAATTAATAAATGATGAACTGCGTTAGTTTAGGCTGTGGATATTTCATTTACTTCTCTTTTACTTTACCGAACATATTTATTCTTTAGCTTTAATAACGCTAATAGTGCTTTTTATTTCGATTATGGTTATAAATATTTCTAGTCTAATTTTTTTAAACAGTTGTGTACCCCACTAAAAATGCAAAATTTTATCTTTACCTATCCTGAACATCAAAAACTATAAATTCTGCAAAGTTTAAAATACTTTTGCGTAAACTGACTTTGACTGAATTACAGATTGACTCATTCTAATCAAGTAGAAGTTGTAAAATTTTCAGCTTTAGAAAAATGGTGCCACATGTTTTGGTTTTTGAGTCTACGGTGAATTTAAGTAACGTCTGCTGTTCAGGAAACCCGGGTTTTAATTCTAATGACGTTACGTACTTATCCTTTCCTTTACTGATTCGAAGTCGGGATATTGTTTTCTTAGGTCAGTAAGAGATAATCTGTGGCATGTGGAAATATAACATTTTTTTAGGAACCGCTTTCATAATGTGATGTCTAATTAGTTAGGCGAAAAGATGGCTTGAGTGTCATGCCGTCATTACAAGAACTTATGGATGAAACTCGCTTAAGAAAATTGTGTTGCCACTGACTTAGGCGATAGAGGTCCTGATTCATCTGGAAACTGCAGGCACAAATTTCACGCTATATATTGCTGGTATCTAACTGGAAGGAGACCCACACGCTGAACGTATGTGACGATGTGTGGAACCGGCCAGGCCAGTAACCTAGTGTCCTACCCCGCCTTCAAGTGGTGCAGGCTGAGCTTTCTATTTATGTGGCAAATTAATATTTGCTACACGGATAGAAAGGCGGAAGGGGAGGGCTAATTCACCAACCCGTCTAGCCAGCGTGGTGAAATTATGGCTAATTCCTCCATTATGTTGACACACCAGAAACCATGGCCCCTAGTCTCCAGGTGCTGGAGTGCTCCTGATCAAGGCAGCGGTCAGTGTGGCATGAAAGCAGGGGGTGCTAAGAATCACTGGAATGGCCCAGGCTGCCGTTTGTTATTGACCTTGGCTACGTTTAATGGACGATCCCTTGCTTCTGAAGCAAAACTTCAGGAATTGGAAGAAGAACTTGACAAGATCAAATGGGACATTGTAGGACTCAGTGAAGTTAGAAGAAAAGGTGAAGAGTTGGTGGAACTTAAAAGTGGACATTTGTTTTATTATAGAGGAACGGAAACTGGAAGAACAAGTGGTGTTGGCTTCTTAATCAACAAAAGAATTAAAGACTACCTTCTTGAAGTCGAAAGCACGTCAGATCGAGCAGCGAGGCTCGTTGTTCAACTAACCCAGCGATACCAACTTCAAATAGTACAGGTATATGCACCAACATCAAGCCATACCGACGAAGAGGTTGAAGAATTTTATGAAGAAATCAAAGAGTTACACACCAAAGGGAAACAACATATCAAGCTCATCATGGGGGATTTCAATGCAAGAATTGGACAACAGGAACAAGGAGAGACATCGGTTGGTAAATACGGATATGGGGAAAGGAATGAACGTGGCGATCAACTCATCGAATTTGCAGAAGCTGAAAATCTTAGCATCATGAATTCATTTTTTAAGAAGAAACCGCAAAGAAAATGGACATGGAAACACCCAAATGGGGGAACTAGTGAAATTGACTATATCCTGGCAAACAAGAAATCAATTATTGAAGATTGCAGTGTACTGAACAGATTTAATACTGGAAGTGATCATCGAATGGTGAGATGTAAAGTGCACTTAAATACTAAATTAGAACGACAGAAGCTCATTAGGAAACAAGTAAGTAAGAGGGTGGATTTAAAGAAATTAAAAGAAAATACCGAGGCATTCAAGTTGGAATTAAAAAATCGCTTTTCTGCACTGGAAGGACTTATTGATGAAAGTGATATCTCAGAAGCAAATGAAAACATTGTTAAGACAATAGTTGAAACTGCTGGGGAAATTGGTGGTGTAACCTGTAAAAAGCACAATAGCAAATTATCTGAGAAGACGAAACAGCTCATGAAAAGGCGAAGAGATATGAAGGTGGACAATCAAAATACCAGTTCCAGGATTGAGTACATAGAACTTTGTAAAACTCTGCGCAAAAGCATGAAAGAAGACATAAGAAAATTCAACTGTGAGCTAGTAAGGAAAGCCATTGAAAATAACAAGAGCCTTAGGGTTGTTAAAGGAAGTTTATCTGTTGGGAAGAAACACATCATTGCATTAAAAGGAGAGGATGGCACCGTAACAAGAAATAGGGAAGAAATACTTAGAAGAGTTGAAGAATTCTACAAAAATCTATACGAAAGTAACAGTGGATTAAACGAAGACATTGAAATAGTCGAAGGAACAGCTCCTAAAATCTTAAAAGAAGAAGTTTCATTTGCAATAAAAAGTATGAAGAAAGGAAGAGCCCCTGGTGATGATGGTATTACATTAGATATCCTAAAAGAAGCTGGAGAATATGTAGAAGACATACTTGCAAAATTCTTTACCAAATGTCTTAACAGCGGTAACATACCAAACCAATGGGATTCTGCAACAGTAATTCTTTTGCATAAAAAAGGTGATAAAGAGGATTTGAAAAATTACCGACCAATTAGCTTGTTACCTGCTATTTATAAAATCTTCACAAAAGTGCTAACACATCGCCTGCAGAAAAAATTAGATGCAGCTCAACCAAGAGAACAAGCTGGATTTCGAAGTGGATTCAGTACAGTGGACCATATTCAAGTATTAAGAGAATTAATTGAAAGAACACATGAATATGAACTTCCATTGTGTGTGGCATTTATTGACTATGAGAAGGCCTTTGACTCTATTAAAACATCAGCAGTCATCAACTCTTTAAGATCAACAGACATTGAGGATGTGTACATTGACATGGTGAAACGTGTGTATAAAAATGCAAGTGCAAAATTTCGGTTACATAAAGATACCAAAACTATCAAAATTGGTAAAGGTGTGAGGCAGGGAGATACCATTTCTCCAAAACTTTTTACTTCAGCTTTACAGATGATTTTTCAGCAGATAAATTGGAATAACAAGGGAATAAAAATAAATGGTGAATATTTAAATCATTTGCGGTTTGCTGATGACATTGTTATTTTTTCAACGAACCCATTAGAACTCCAAGACATGGTACAGGAGCTCTCAACTAGAAGTAAAGAAGTTGGACTCAAGATGAACCTACAAAAAACTAAGATCATGTTCAATAATTTCGTAGAGGAAACAAAAATACAAGTTGACAACATTGAGCTAGAAATTGCTGATTCATATATTTACCTTGGCCAGCTGATTTCAATGGATGGCAACATTATGAAAGAACTCAACAGACGTATTAAACTTGGCTGGAGTGCATTTGGAAGAAACAGTTTTATCCTGAAGGGGAAATTGCCTTTGTGTCTAAAAAGAAAGGTCTTCAACCAGTGTGTATTGCCAGTCCTCTCTTATGGATCAGAGACATGGAGTCTAACAGTTGGAGCAATACGAAAGTTACAGACAACGCAAAGGAGCATGGAGAGGTGCATGCTTGGAATAACTAGGAGAGATCGAAAAAGAAACACTTGGGTGAGAGAGCAAACTAGAGTAGAGGACATCATTGTTAAAGTAAAAGGACTGAAATGGCGATGGGCTGGGCATATTGCAAGAAGAACTGATCAACGATGGACAACAGAAATTCTGAACTGGATTCCAAGAGACCACCGAAGACCTAGAAAACGTCCTCAAACTAGATGGGTGGATGAAATAAGAAAACAGGTTGGGGTGACGTGGAAGCGAATTGCTCAGGATAGACTTGTGTGGAAAGCATTTGGAGAGACCTTCATCCAGCAGTGGATAGATAATGGTTGAATATGATGATGATGATATCATTATATCATATATCGTTATACCATATAAGTTTATATCATATGTCGTTATATCGTATATCGTTATATTATATATCGCTATATTGTTCAAGGATTTGATACACTCCATATCTGTCGGGATCGCGGGAAATATCGCTATATGCAGATTTCACTATGTGTCGTATTCGTTTGATAATGAAGTCAAATTAATATCCACTGCAAAAGGCAGAGTATTCAAAAATTATTATTTATTATTCTCTGGCTATGGTATTTACGCAAAATTAAACCTACGACATAGACATTTCGATGTCGTAGGCATAATTTTGCTTACTGTATATATGGGCCTATGGGGCCCGAATTACCCAATAATTTGAAATAAATTAAAATTTTACATATATTGCAATGTATAAATGTACTTAGTATGTGCTTGGGACCAACCAATAATCTTAAAAACCCTACGCTAATGACCTGAAATATAAGAATTGCATAACTTTCGCAGTTCAGGCTGCATATGAAAAACATGCAATAGGAGTGCTATACATATTGCTGGTAAATATTAAATTAAAAATTCCAGAAAGAAATTATTCTTAATTTTCAAATTGCGCACCATTCTGAGTAGCATAACGAAATCTTCCCGCATTTTCGCGGCAGTGCACTTTCGCTTCAGTGTGTAGTTTATTTCCCTTCGTCCCCTGTGCCCACTTTCCTGGCATTCAGTTAGCCTCTAGCGTTCTCTCTGTTTGCATTCTCTATAGCGTTATCGTAATGTTGTTGCGAAAACAACTCTGAATTTTGTTAAATAGTGATACTAAAGCATAGTAAGGCTAAAGTATTTTTAAGAAATAAATGTAAAGTTGTGATGTAAATGCGTATTTAAAGCGTATGCATTCATAATATCCATTATTGCTCTACCATCCCTTGAGGGTAGAGCAAAAACAGCAGAAACCCGAGCATTCAAAGGAAAGAACACAAACAGAACACTGCATAATGTATTTTATTATCATTTAATGTTGGTAATGTGTTCTTTTGCGCCGAATTTATCAAATAAAATTTATTATAGGTGTATAATGTATCTATATTAACGAAAAATAATTCATAAAATTCGCTACTATCAATAGTTGGTTCTGGAATTTATCGTTCACATATAGGGGCGGGGAATACTGTTTAATAAATTCTGTTTGTAGGTACTATATAAAATATATTTGGATGATTTAAAAGCACTTGAAAATAAACATGAATATTTTATTCTAATTCTAAGAGATTTAAAACAATTTTTTCAGCATCACATTTATATTTTCAAGTCCATAACATCTATACGCTATATAGCTTTTCATTAATTTGATTCAAAAGGAGAAACGACATTTATTCCATATTTTCATCATCCAATAATTTTTTTAAATCCATAAATATGTTCGCCCGATTATTATATCTATTTATGGTATGATAAAAGTATTATCTTTCTCCTTTTTGTGAGACTTAAAGAAAATGAGTATAATAATATCATGCTATTTCAAAAATATCTATATAATACTAATATCTATACTACTAACAAAAATTATAATATAAAATATAATAATAGTTCAAAATATGGAATTTATATTCCGGAATTATACATATGCATTATATGTATTATTGTACTAACAGTATTTCTCAATGGACAATAGCTAATATGAAGCCTGAAATTAAATGCGTTCCATGCTATTTAGTAAGAACATTGGGTCCGCGTCATGAAATTAACAGCTATTATGATGCATCAGCATCAGAATGTTAATGACCTTCTGTATACAGTACATAAAGGAATCATTCTTTGGAGTTTTGCCAAAGAGTAGGTTTTTCCTTTTTCGAAACTGGATTCTTAAAAAACAAGAGGTGTAATGAAATTTAATTATAATAACCTATCCTTCCTTGTCAAATAAAACGTAATAGAAAGGATTGCAGAGCCGTAATAATGTATTACCTGGTAATACACATAGTAGGCTATGGTGAAAGGAAGAACGAAAGAATTCGTATTACATCTTGCCATAAATCATCTCGTGACAACTGGTTTCCCAAATTGTCCCTCAGTTTTTTTGCAAACCCTTATAAACTAAACGTTGGTATTCCCTTTCTCGGGAACGGAAAGAATTAATATTGCATCATGTCGAGCATTTTCATCGACATTGTTTTTTTTATCTTCATGTTCTTGTTGGCTTTTTGCTCCTCTTGATGAGATGTCTTTGTGCCACCTTCATTTTCTTCGTAGAAATTGTATTTCTTCTGATGGTAAGCAACGAAGCGCATCTTCTTTCCGCCTCTGCATTATTTGTCATGACTTTGCTTCTTCGGCAAATAGGGAAGATTTCTTTTCTTCTATGATTGGGGCTTTTCCCTTATGCTGACAGAACAAAGACAGCCGAATTATATTGCCTGCCAGTCAAAAATTACATGGCAGAATGATTGCCAGTAATTTTGAAACTAATTTCAACATCTCCAAATGAAGTTGTTTGCCGTAAGATGAGATTGAAACAAGCTAAGAAAGTGAAGAGGGTTTAACTTTTTTACTTTTTATTTATTTTTCTCTCATCGAGAGTGTTACACAACCTATTGAAGACCGACGAAATCTTGAAAAAAAACTTCTATTATTGGTTTTTATTATCGTGGTCATTTTTATATTTTTTTGTTTCTGTCATTTTCTCGTGTCGTTTCTTACCACAGGAAAAGCCACCATCTTATTTTACGCAAATAGAGCAATCATGAAACATGACATGACATTGCTGATGTAAAAGTACAAATGAATACACCAAGAGATAAGATGAGTTATCATCGTGCATGTTGATTTTTGGTTTCAGAGTAAAGGAGGTAACGCGGTTTATCCAATTTCGTATGAGGAAGGATTGTAGATAAAGCTAGCATTTTTGAGGCAGTCGATGTCATTGGCTTTTTTCACATTACTAAATCAAGAAGTCTCAAAACGAATCCTGATGGATCAAGTAAATTGTTCAATAGTAAAAAAAATTAAGCAGCAAATCACGAATGAGGGAGATCAGCGTAGACTCTGCAGATTTATTATCGCAAATATGCGGGATACAACATCACAAAATACTAATAATTGAATTCTGGTACTCAGGATATCCTATATGTATCTCAAAAGATTATAACGACAGATAACCAAAGAAGTCCCCATGTTGACAGCTACGGATAGGAAATATCGTCTCCAATTTGAAAAAAAAGAATGGAACTGAATTTTATCGACAATAAAAGACGGTAAAGTTAAAGAAATCTAGGTTTCGTTTGCATCATGTCGATAGTATGACTTCTGGGATTGCATAAACATCAATAGGCCATCCACTTCATTTGCTTCATGGATACATGTCAGGTTGGTGAATGCAGTATAAAGGCATGAGGAATTCTGTGCATGTATAAGGGTCTTAATATGGATGGACTAGAGCTCCTGATACCTGTAAATGGACATCTCAAAGCTTCTGGATACTTAACTTCAATGTAGTTGCGGACCAAGTGCACCCTATGATGCCGATCGTGTATCTTGAGAGGGAAGAGGAGAGAGAGGGAGGGAGTGTGGGTTTGTGTGTGTATGGGAAAAAAAAATGAATGTATTCAACCGAAAAATGATCCTTTTTGAAAGGCCCATACTGTTAATGGTTAGACAAGTATGCCAGTAACTTTACATTTCTTCCTTGGCCACATCGTACTCTGATCTCAATGAATAGAAAATTTAGGTGAAGTGAGATAGATGTTCGATCACGTCCTTTTCTACCATTAAATTTGCAACAACTGCGTAATTCTACCTTGATCATCACCTGGAATTATATCTTTCAGGAACCATTCTATACATACATCTGAACGTGGGATGGGAGAATTCAGGCAATAGTGAAAAGTGAATTCAAAACACTATTAAATTGATGCACATAGAAAACTGGCCATTTAGCATAAGTTTGTGGCTTTAATTCTTAACAAAAGTATATTGTATTATTTATTAGTCTCCATATGTCCTACATCCGTCTTCTGCCAAAAATAAAAGCACTCGACCGAGCTCCATGTCAAAACAGCATTGGCAGCGGTCACTCCTTAGGGAGGTGACGCAACGAGTCTCACCTTAGTGCAGAACTTTGTCTGTGGTGAGCTTAAGGCCGCTTCCCATGCCCGTATCCAGAGGGTGTCTTAGGTACCGGATCCCCCTGAAACTATATTTTAATGGGACTTGGCTACGGCCTTGCATGCTGTGATTGTGTTGATATATACTGCAAAATTTTGAACCTCGAAATTCAATCCTAACTACGGTCTTGCCGCTTCCTCTGTATTTCTTTTACCCTACAGCAATACGTAACTATCGGTACTTCGTTCAGTTACATTATTGCTGACGTCTTTTTATGGTGAGAACGTGTACTTTTATTTTATAATTTTCCTGTAAATCATCTTTTATGCCTACGGCAGTTAAACGGGGATTAGCTATAGATTTTCTTCTGAGCGTTTTTATCAGTTCTGCTGGACATTTTTCTTAGCCGTCCGGACCTAGGATTATTACATACAGTTCCCCTGTTATTGAAAACTTTATTCCACACACTTACAATTTGTCTGGATAGATTGAAATCACGAGCTACACTTGCTTGTCAGCAACCTTCTCTTAAAGCTACAATGACAGATTTTTTAAGTCTTCAGAGTATTCTCGTATATTTTTGGCATGCCGTCACAATTTAAAATGACTAATAGAAGGCTGTTTGCAAAATATAACACAGTATTTAATTAAGTATATCTACGAAAACAAATTACTAATTAGCATGTAAAAACACTTTTGAGCATCCAATTTTCTTAGTTAAACTATAAGAAAATACAATTACTCACGCAGCGCTAGTTCGTTGTTATTGTAGAATGTGTAACTCTACAGTGAATCACGATATATCACTGTGCAAGTGAATGCTTTAGTATAGATGGCGCTGACAAGCAAAAACTGTTTGTCAAAATACTTATCATTATCAGCGCTATTGTATTCCCGCACAATAATTGGAAAGAGGGTTTAGTTTTTCTCGTTATGTTTTTTTTCTTGCCAATTTCCATATTGAGTAGATTTTCAATGAACTTTACTTGGAATAACATTTTTAGCGAGGCGGGTGAGTTTTTAAAATTGTTAATTAAAAATGGTACTTTGCTCGTTTTTATGTACATTTACATTTTGGAAATTGAAATGCACGTTGACAAGTTAAGGATATTCTGTTTATTTGAAATTTAATTTTTCTTTAAAATGTTAGTATTCTAACTAAAAAATAATTTTGTCGCATGTCTTTAAACCAAATTTGAAAGCCATCCGTCGAAATAAAAAACGAACTGTAATTATATTTGGTATCAGTAATTTCGATGGCGGAATTAAAATTTTTAAACGAAGTTTCTAAGACTGAAAATTAATGTTTCTTAAGTCTAATGACTTTTAATATTCTTCCAGATTTACCTCAGTGAAATATCCATTAATCAATTAGAAAATACACTTTTAAACTGTTTCTATAAATTACGAAGAATTTTTTTGTAATCCCAAAAAAATTATATATATATAAATGGTAAATAAGAAGCTACATTACGGAGTGCATGGAAATAATATTTAAAATATATAAGGACTTGGATTTTAAGATTTGATCCAAACCACATAAATATTTATTTTAGATGGTAAGAATTATTTTACCTTTCTTGTCTTAAATTACCACGAAACACTATGAAGTTTTTTACCAGAAGATTCCATCGTAACTGTTATTTATACATTATAAGATATTATTGACCATTTGTCAACTGTGCTAACCCTGGAAAGGGTGACAATATCTTTCAACAAGCTTTAAATACGAAGAGAAAGGGCATCTTTCCTTTGCCTTGGTGGGCGAGAAGGTTAGGACACTCCGGTTCATAAGGAGGGTCCGCGTTCGGCCCCAACCAGGACAATGTTTCTTTTTCTTCTTTGCAAAAAAGGTGCTAGTTTGAACTTAGGTATAAGTGTCAAAAAATAACAGCTATTTATATTGATATATAACGTTTAACAACGTTTAAAAACACTATGTTTTGAGAGCCAATTTTTACCTTTATCAAATGAAGGCAAAATAAAAGCGAACGCCCATAGTTTAAATACCCATATGTTGGAAATCCCTGTCTGCAGAAATCCTGACACCAGATGGCCGATCCCAGCTGGAGGTTTGGCAAAATTCCCATAAGATTCTAATAGAGGTTTATAGCACGATTCCTCAAGCTGTAAAACTCCCTTGATTCCAGAAAAAGTCTACTACCTAGATTCATCGCGGTCTTATGTATAACTTTCAGAGTCATAGTTCTATTCGTGTAAGCCTCCTTGAAACAATTTTAACTCAGGTGCTTCCAATTGTCTCCTCTCGCAACCGCAAACATACGCTATTTTCCTTGTAAACTTACATCGATGGGAAGGGAATATTTACGTCAGGGTATACACAATTTTTTATACGGTTAAGTTTCCTAAACTTCCATTTAATTATCATCGCACTTTTTTTGAAACCAGTTAAAATCATTTAAATTTCATATCATGAAAACTATATCGAAATTTATGTATAACAAAAGATTAAAAGTATTGGCTTTAGCGTTTCAGGGGTTGTATTAAAAATTCATATAAAGTTTTAATAATATTCATATTGACTTTAATGTATTTGTGCCTGTTTAAAATGGATTATAATTTTCTAGCACTTACCTTTAATTAAAAGATTTGCTTATATGACCTTAATTAGGCTTTCAAAAATTTTTTGGATAACGGCATCATCTTCCTTTCTGCAATCTAACTGTTTTAGAAAACCTGGCGTTTAAACATACAGGTACCTGAACCTTCCATATCTACGTTGATAATTGAAAGCTTCCCATATTGTCTGATGATTCAATTTAAGAAGATAATGTACATGTGAGTGTGTGTGTGTTCTGAATTTCATTAAAAGCCTTACAATTTGTTAGCATAAAACTATTCGATGACTAATATTTTGACTCACTTTTTTAAACTCAACCTAGAACTTTTGTAATGAGGGAAAAGAGATACCATATGTTTCGGAGCGGAGTCGAACAAGGGACTCTTCGTTTGATCCGAAGTGACGTTAACAGACTAGGATATGGAGATACGAGAACGATGTTTTTTCCTTCGTATTTCAGGCTATGTATTATATTATTACCCTTCGCAGAATTGACAATATTTGACAAATATTGGTCGACAAATGAAGCAACCTGTGAAAGTTTTATGATATTCGTGTGGAAATTAATAATGACCAATATTTTGAAAATACAATTAATTTTGCAATTTTTAGTCATAAAAAATAATTATAGTTTCTTTTTTTTTAAATAATTACCTAAAGAAATTTATTCCATAGATTTTAAGAGTTGGAGATCTTCACTGTCTTGTAATCAAATC
>QLNU02014176.1:69232529-69266428 GCA_006491805.2 Dysdera silvatica
ACTGCCTATTGTTTTCCCCTGATGACCCATAGCCCAGGCTTTAGACGTAATGTAAATTCAGAATTAGAAAGGAATCATCCCATTACATTATACACATTTACGTTTTGCACATCACATTGTAAATTTCCATTAAAAATTATTATGTGCAAAAATTGTTGTCACGTTAAAAAAATATTACGGTCACAAGTTAATCTGTCACATTAAAAAATCATTGCATTCCCAAATTATTTTTTTTACATTCGCAAATTCATTAAAAATGTTATGACATCCACGAATTACTTTTCCAATTTGCAAAGTCATTCATAAATGAAGTTGTTAATTTATCGATTCATGTGAAAAATTAACATCTATTCTGCAAGGCCGGCATCGAACCCGCGAACTTCGGGTTACTGGACTGATTCTACGGTTACCAAACCACAATAATTCGCCATGTATAGTTCGTTCACGAAAAGTAGTCCGATGGTACCGTTAGAAATAACGGGAACTGACGTCACAAACGGCCTAGCCGATTACAGCAGAGGGGAGGACGTCATTTCAGAACTGGTTTTTGGCGCAGACAAACGTTCTGAAATGACGTCCTCCCCTCTACTGTAATCGGCTAGGCCGTTTGTGATGTCAACTCCCGTTATTTCTAACGGTACCATCGGACTACTTTTCGTGAACGAACTATACATTTTCCCTTTTCGTACTTACGTAATATGCGTAACTCCTTTCTCACGATTTTGAAACTGCATGCAACATTGCCTTATCTCTCACTGTTTCTTTCGCTATGATTCGTGAAACTCAGGGTTCCAGCGCCATAGCGTGGGTTGCTAGCGCCCATTGCAAGTTAAGTATTGCATCCGCTAAACCCGCCAGCACACTCTTCCGCTAGTTCAATATTGAAATTTTGCACCCCCTAAGAATTTGGTGTCCAGGCTTTCGCCCCGGTGGCACCCCATCACTACGCCACTGCAGGGTTCCGAAAGTAATTTGTAAAACAGCCAAAATTTTCAACAAAATCCTTAAGTTCTGTAATTTTACCCTATGATAACACCTTAGATAAGTTAAAACCGTAACTAATATTCCGTAACAACATAAAATAACTAATAATATTTGGACGCTGGTCGGAATATACGATATCCAAAAGAAGATAAAAAAAACATATTCCATCTACAAAATTATCCCCAACGTTTCGAGAACTTCTGTTCCCTTTGTCAAGCGAAATCTTCATTTCATGAAGTATTACCATCGCAAGGTTGAACTATTCCGGTGTATTTGGTTGCCTGTAAATGCATTGTAACTTAGAGCTCACGTCATGTCTACGTTCCCATCCACGTGGTCATGTATGATGGGACACATGATTTGTGGTCAGGTATGATGGGACACATGATTTGTGGTCATGTATGATGGGATGCATGACTTGTGATCATGTACGATGGGACACATGACTTGTGGTCATGTATGATGGGATACGTGACTTGTGGTTATGTATGATGGGACACCTGGCTTGTGGTCATGTAAGATGGGACATGTGACTTGTGGTCATGTGTGATGGGGCACGTGACTTGGGGTTATGTATGATGGGACATATGGCTTGCGGTCATGTATGATGGGACACATGACTTGTGGTCATGTGGGATGGGACACATGTTTTGTGGTCCACTCTTGGGATACAAAAGTGAGCTTACGCTGTGATCACGAAAGAGCTAGATTTTGTCATTTGAAATCTCTTTTGATTGAATTTCTTTTGCTTTTTGCTTATTTTTTCCTTCTGAGCTAACGCAAATAAAACTATAAAAAACAGTGGCGTACTGGCAACGCCCGCAAGACGGATGCCCCAGGATAGGTAACGCTTCCTTTGTTTCCGTTTATTTTCCATAAAATTATTAAGTAAAAAAATAATAATATTATTATATTTTTTAGTTAATAAGGATTTTTTTTAATCTTTAGGTAAAATATAAAATAAAATAAACGGTTTCCAACTGTGGCAAACTTATTACGCGTATTTACTTTAGCTGTTTTTATTGCCTTTAAAATTGAACTCAACATCCGAAAATTATAAAATCTGGACGAGTTTTGAAGCTATAGTATACGCTTTGCATCAGAACCCTACTTCATGAAACGGTGACTAATAGACATGTGTTCTGTTTAAAATATTGGAATACGTTGTCGGTTAATTTATTATCGAAGATAGAATACTATTATATATATTCTATCAATATTTTTTTCATATATATGCATATACAAATTAATTTTCCTAGAAGGGGGCCCCAAAAAATTATTGCGGGGAGGCGAGATTATCCGTTACGCCACTGTATAAAAGTGCATATAAATTTACTTATCAAGCTTAGATCAAAAACTTTGTAGTTAATTCAACATCTTTTTAAATTTTGGATGTCATTAATATGCATGGGGTATATGTAAATATGTGAATGACACAGTAACATCCTTGCGCTGAAATTGATGCTCAAACTAAATTGCCATACGTGGAAGGGAGTCCATAGGCTTTAAAAATTAAGCCAAGCTTCATAGATCAAAATAGTCAGCTCTAGATTATACAATAATTATTCAGAGTTGCCCCCCTTAAATTCCGTGAGTCTGGTAAGAACAATGACAAAGAAATTAGTTCAGGGTGAAAAGAATCCATAATCTGTATATGATCAAAAATATTCAAATGAGCCCCGTTTCATTAAAAAAAACGCGGATTAAATTCAGGCGGGGAAGCTCCCCCTATCGTCGAAGTGGAACTATTTCTCTAAAGGCTTGTTCCGTTATAAATAATGATATACCAAAGGTGACGTTGAAACGCCCTCTGGTGTTGATGAAAGTCTAATGAAGGCGGGAGAGTGAGGAAGAAACTTTTTCCCTTTTAGGGACACGATGTTCCCCTTTATCAGCAGAATGCTTCAATCGTGATTCCATTCTTCAATAAAAAGGGGGAAGTAGGGATAAATCTTACGACACTTCGCAATGCTTTCTATCGCAAGGGACAACAGCAAAAAAAAACAAAAAAAAAACCGGAATTGTTTATTTCCCTTTTCACAAAAATGAAAGCAGGATTTTCACAGAACCTAAAATTTAGTTTGAGCAGTTAATGGGAAACAGCACTTCCAAAACACTGAAGAGGAAGAATATGGTTGAAAAAAACGGAAAGGCTAAATTCATTTAATAACTAACAGTTCTAAAACTGCGGTAATGCAAATATTTTTATTGAGGTAATATTTAGCAGTTTGAGTGTGAACGCTGAGTTTAACGTATATTTAAATTCCATCCATGATTTATTTAGAATTTTAAAATATATTTAGAATTTAAAAAAAAATATATTTAGGATTTTAATTTTTATGAAATGAAAATGGAGAACAGAGTTAGTAGATTTAAACTGTGATTGTTATGCTGTCAACATTTGTAATTTGTTCGGCATAATTTATATACATTCAAATATAGTAGTAAACAATTAATATATAATAATATATATAAATATATAGTAAATAATTATATATCCTTGTATAATATAGTTTGCAAATTAATATATATTATATACAATTATATATAAATATAAACCTAGCATCAATATATTACAATACACAACAAATAAAATGAGAGAGCGAGAAACGAACAAAAGAATAATAATTAGAAAGGATACAAATAATAATTAGTTTTAAAAAAAACTTAAATAAAACGCAGAGTTTCAAGTATTGTCACGGTGTATATATATATATATATATAGCATACACACACTAAGGAGGCGTTGTTGATCAAAAATATATTAATTATATATACATTCAATTTATTGAAAACTTGGAAATACCAACGGCATATATTTGTGAATAAAAGAAGTGAAAAAGTGGATCCCAAAAATTGTAAACTTTAAAAAAAAAATGCTTATTTCTTCCCACCATCAAAAATCCATTCATCTTTTTCATTTCGAAAATTATTGATTTGAAAGAAAATCCGCCGAGGCTTGGGGGGACAGAAACATCCATGGTAACGTTCTAAGCGCTGAGGATTAGAGGAAACCCTCATTAAACACGGAAAGAGTGAGAATGAGCATTTTTTTTCTATAAGAAACCTGAAGCGATGTTCGGTTGAAGGGTTTTCCTATGTGTGGGTAAAATTTCAAATCAACATGGCAGGGGCTTCGCTTTGACGAGAGTAAGGCCTTTTTTTTCATCGTCTATTTTCGACCCCTAATATATAAACCTTTTTGAATAAGCACGGCAATAAGCCCATAGTTAAAACCCTGGTCCATATGTTAGCCGAGTTGAGTTTAGAAGTATTTTAAGCTGAGTATCCTAGACATATATCAATGTTCTGACGCTTACGTTAAGCTGTTAGTCCCATCATAAATGAGCCATTGTTTGCCTTAAAAAGTAAAACTAAAAACAAACTTTTGACTTAAAATAAATCCATAGGAGTTATTTAAATTTTCATTACAACACTGCATTTAGAGCAAGGTTGAATATGTTAAATTAAAATAAGTATTTGCTATAATCAATCGTAGAAGTTGATTGATGTTCTCAATTGAAATATTTTATTAAAATATTCAACTGAAACAGTCTGCAAAGGTATGAAATATCACAGTCAATAAAATTTTTCAGTTAATAAAAATAGTGGCTTGAAATAGTCAATAGAATATTTTTTTTATTCAGAGGAAATATTAAATTCAAATAGAGAGTTTATTGCAATTTTTTACGTAAAATATTCTATAAAAAGAATACATTAAAAAACTATATATATTAGCATAAAAATAAAAAAGCATATATTAATATAATGTATATTAATATATACTAAAATATAAAAGCATATATTATAAAAGTTATATATTAGTATAAAATATTCAACATTAATAGCCAATGTAAAATATTCAAATATAATACCTATTGCAAAATGTTCAAGAAAATATTATGCAATATAAATAATTAGTGCACAATTCAATAATTAATAGAAATGGAAAATCTGTACTTGAAATATTTGATGAAAAATATTTTGTAGAAAATACTCAATAAATGACCTTCATTTGGAATACTTAATTAAAAAAATATTCATTTTAATTATTGAATACGCCATTCAATGAAAAATGTTCAATAAAATGTATTCAAAGGAAGATATTTAATAAAGTTAATATTTAATGGTAAACAGTTAAGGAAAAACAATCAATGAAAACCAATTAATGTAAAATATCCTTCCCAAACATTTAACTTTATTGGAAATTCTTTTACATTTATTCTAACAAGAAAAAATACATTACAAGAATTTTTACGATTACAAACAACCTACCCTAGCTCCCAACAATTTCAATTTTTTTTAAATAATTCTCTATTTTGCGCTTTTGTAGGGGGAAAAAAGAAATACAAGCAATACTTCAGAGTAAATTTCTAACGATAAGGAAACAAAAACAAACTAATATTAAAAGTCCAGTTTACTATTTTCGTTTTCTGAAGTTTAATCACACAAAAACAAAAGTTTTTCTTCAAAAAAACTCCACGAAGGAAGATTTGGAAACAAGATAATGACTGTATGTACTAATAATTTTTCCTTGTACAAATTTTCACTTCAGAAAATTTTGTTTATGCGATATCGCCCCATCTCGAGTCTTTCGATTTTCTCGGAGTTTTTCCCTTCGCAGCTATCACGAGCATCTAAAAAAGTAAAAAGTTTAATTCGCACGACACACACATTTTCGATTCGAGATTGTTTTTTATTCAAAAGGCGAACTGAAACAAAACAAAAATGGGTAAAAACAAATATTTTTTTTTTATGTTTCTGCTTCTGATGGTCGAATCGCTTTTGGCTAACGAATTCCTTAGTTTTGAAGCTTCACATTTCGGCGAATTGTTCCCAGTGTTGATTTTAATAACGGAATTTTGCCACAGAATATTGATTGGTGACAAAGTGGTGTAAACCAACAATGCTGAGATATCCAAGCTTCCTTCTAATAGAAAAGGGGATATTTTTACCTTAAAAATAAAGCAACTGTTACTCAGTAACGTAGGAAACCGGGGGGAATCCAGATTCTTCAATCCCCTCCCACTGACTATCAGGGCATATTTTACTCTAACACCGAATTACTGACACTACATAAGCCCCATATAATTTTTAAATTGTAATTTCCTACTATCAACAGCAAAGAAAAACTTTGTTATTAACAAAGGATTAGATAGTGTATCTATGCCAGTCAACTGCCTTTATATATGTACATCGCCGTACTCGGGGGGTGGGGAGTTGACGGAGTCCTAACTTTCTCCCATTGCGATGCAATTTTGTAGAGAGAGAGAGATGGATGGATCGGAGGGCGGCGGGCAGACAGATAGACAGGGATAGATGAAGTTTCGGCCCAGTATTCCCCCTTACTGCGCACACTAATGTGTATGTATGGTGCTATAATAACCAGTTATTGTCTTCATTTCCTCTTCCTTCTTGCATTTTCCTTATTCAGGGTCAGCGGCATGACATCGACGCTTTCATCATTTCCTATCTAGGGCATCATTATGTGTCAAATGAATGCTAGGCTTATTTTTAGGGCTTTTCGCCTCCATTGTTAGCCTTGATCATTTTATTCCTCTCTTTCTGGTTTGATCTTTTTTGTTCGTTGTTCTAGCTGATCCTCTTCTCAGAGGGTGTTCTTACCATGCAAACTGTTTTTCTGTGATCTTCGTCATTACGCTCGCTGCGTTCATACATTTCCTTATGTCTGTGCCATGTTTTCCGTCGCTTAAGAGGTATCTGCAAGAACATTCTCAGCATGTGCATTAGACATTTTTGCTCTTCACTTTCGTTGTCTAACATCCACGTCCAAAAACCAACCATAATATATAACCGTAAACCATAAAACAACCGCTCAGTAGGTAGAGCCTCCGCCCGGCAAGTGGAAGGTCGTGGGTTCAGGTCCCACCGAAGGCAGAAATATTTATTTTCTTTCGAACGTTTCACCATCTAATCACGCCATACCATCGGCGTTGGTATCACTACGCCAATAAACGTTGATTGATATTGTTGTTTGAACCGTAATAAGTTACGTTATTGTAAAATAAATACAATTAGAGTGACTTACAGAATAATTTAAGTCAACGACCATCGCGCAACGTATATTTTTAAAAGCTAATATTAAAGCTTATGTGGATAGAAGTTATATAATAACTGTGCGGAAATTATATAAGCAAAACTCGTAAGAATTGTTTAATAAAAGCGCGGAAGTTATATAGTGAATACGGAAGTTGTATAGTGAATACGGAAGTTGTATAGTGAATACGGAAGTTGTATAGTGAATACGGAAGTTATATAATAAAATAAGAAAGTTAAATAATAGAATATGGAAAAAGAATGCAGCAACAGAATAAATATTTACAGGTCAGTAGTTGAGGATTATGCTTGTTTCCTATCATAACATGTGTAAACAGTCGTAGTCATTTATTACAATAAATGAATTGATTGATTGATCGATTGATAAAATTTAAATGATCTAATTGATTTCAACTGTTTATGAAATTGACAAAATATGGACTATAGATGTTTAGGCTGTAGATTATTGACGGTTTTGATTATATGACAACAGGAACGGTTTTAATTCGCTGTCTTTGACATAAATTTTTCTTTGACAGCACCATTTTCACTTTTCATTAGATACGTTTTATGACGTTTCCTTATTCATCAATGATGGATGAAGCAATATGTTTGTAGGTTGGGAAGAGGAGGAATTAAATTGCGGTTCCCCACTTTATTGGATTAGTCTTTAAACCTGAGCATGTTAGAATGTCATTCCCTCACATTTCATTCAGGCAATAAGGGGATTCGCATGTAGAAGGGACCCTTGCTGAATTGTAAACGGCATCATCAATAATATGCATATATTATCGCCATGTTTAACTATCATCTATCCAGCACCTAATAAGGCCTTTGCGTATTTCTTACATCATTGGTGCGCCTGGGGGTTATTAAGCATGTGTCAGCACATTGATGGAGTGGACGAATATTTATTTCTGTCCTTTTGCGTTCTCTCTACGAATGAAATATCAATTGAGTTTCATGGATAGATTTTTATGTGCGTTTGCTATATCTTTTGAAGTCATGTCTAAAGGCATTTTGTATTTTTTGCTGCTTTATTCTTGTAATTTATCATTCACTTCTTTTTGGAATCGCTGAGAATATTCAGCTATCAGACTTCGGAAAATTTTACTCAGGAGTGTGATTACTGAGTAAATTTACTCTTCCCAAACTATGAAGTAATATGAGTAGAGTAAAACCACTTAGTAATCGAACTGCAGTTCGAGTAGAATAAATGTACTCAGCAATCAAATTCCATAGCTTGAGTAGAGTAAATGTACTCTGTAATAAAATTTCAGTTTGAGTAGAGTAACTGTACTCAGTACTCAAACTCAATAGTTTGAGTAGAGTAAATGTGCCAGTACTCGAACTTAATAATTTGAGTAGAGTAAATGTACTCAGTAATCAAACTCTACAGTTTGAATAGAGTACATGTAACCAGTAATCATATGAAATGAGTAATAGCCGTCCTTTGCAAGGTAAAATGAATTGATCTACTCAAACGTTATTAGCTGGTGTCAATAGATTTTGAACCCGTTACTATTTTTGGTCTGCCATCAATAAAAGGGGGTAAGATGTAGGCTTTCTATAAATACAATAATAATAGCTATATATTGTTAATATTGGAAATATATTGTTACTTATGTTAATATATATAATATTACTCAGGGCTTAATTTCTAACAAAAAAAAAGTGCAGGAGCCCTAATATTATGATAAATCGATTAAAAAATCGAATGGCTGCAAAAGAATCGATAAATCATATCAATTGTTTATGTCCATTTTTCTGGACAACAAAGTTCATGCCTTTAATCACAAATTCATTACTTTTTCATGAAAGTGTCTATTTAGGGGCTCTGGCTAATATTTAAATAATCGCCGAAAGTGAAGAAGTACCGGAGCCAGGCTCTGATGGGCTGCCGCCAAATTTAAGTCCTGATATTACTCAATGCTGATACTGAGTAAAACTTGTCACGAAATTCCGTCACAAAATACTGTCGCGGGAATTACCGTCAATGGAGAATTAAAAATTGGAATTTCAAATATTTACGAAATGGAAATTAGCAATTTCGAATTTGGAAGTCAACTACAACTCGCTAACTTCCAACTTCTAAAATTCCAGCTCGCCAACCTGCAATTTCGAACTCGACAAAATTTTGGCGAGTTGGAAAATGGCGATTTGGGATTGGGAAGTAAACTACAACTCGCCAACTTGTCATGAGAAAATCATTGAACATTTTGATATCCAAAAGGGGGCTTGAGCCCTCTGAACCCCCTCTTCCCACGTCCCTGCTTTGGATAATTTAAGTTTCTCTTCTTAGACTTCGTTTGCTTGTGTTTTATGGAGTAACAATAACTAAAATCCTGCTGCATTGTTTTTGCTTTTAATTTTTTTATAAACAAAGTCTAATCTTTTTATAAACAACGTCTAATTTTTTTATAAACAACGTCATCCACTATATAAGCAGCAAATTGGTCATATGGGGAAAGAAAACAAAATCAAACGTTAACAGTTACATCTGAGGAAATAAAATATGAGAAACATATATTTCTATTTATAGAGAAATAATCATATTTAGAAAGAAGTTTAAAAACACGCACGTAAATAACTTAAGCCAGAGCTTTTGAAAAGTAGAGAAGAGCAGCGCCCTGAGTAAAGGTCAAACAGGCTCAAACTCTTTTCAGACAGGAGCTATGTACAGTATTGGGTGGAAAAGGGTCGGGGTGGGGGGCTCAACCATTCATTGGATAACAAAGCACACTTTTCTATTTAAAGCCGAATCGCTGGATAATTTTTAAAGCTGCTCGAGGGTCCCATTATTAGCGGGTTTCAATAGATATTGAACCCGCTATTGCTTTTTCTGTCTGTCTGCCTGCCAGGCATGCATGCATGCGTGCGTGCGTGTGTGTGTATTCATGCATGCATGTATGTATGCTTGCCTATCCACAATAAAAAGGGTAAGGTAAAGGTCTTCCGTAAATGCAATAATGATAGCTATTGTTAACGTTGAAAACCTACCGAGTTATTTGAGAATTAGAGTTGCGAATTAGAGAGCTACGGATTAGAGAGTTGCGAATTAATGTTAATTGAAACCCGCTAAATTTAAATATCGACCTCGGGTGATTTTCTTTCACTTGCTTGTTTTTGAACTGCTACGCTTCTGGCTCTATCTATATACGTGGATGTTTGAACCTCTCTTTCTAAAAATTAATAGTTTTCAGCTAACAATATCAATTTTTCTGAATTACTAAAAAACAATCGCTTCTCTATCTAACAAAGCCATTTGAATATCGAAGGAAATACGTTTATGAATATAAAATGTCGCCAAGCGGCTTGATATCTAGGGGAGCGATCAAAATTGCATCATGCCATCTGGTGTCGACAATTGAATGAAACAATAAGGCTGCTCGATATTATTTTCCTTATGAAACCCTGTTACATGCGCATCATAAAATATGACGATATAATAGAAAGATGGGGACGGGCGGGGGGGGGAGCTCATAAATAACAAACGTTGATATCGTCTATCAAACGAGATCCCCAAACGATGTCCGATAAATAAATATTAGTAATTAGTGTCAACCCGAATTACCCGCAAGCATGGACCAAGTCCCATTGATCGTGACGGAACACGTTTGATATTGCACTTCGTGGCATATACGGCTCGAGTAACCTACCGAAAAAATAGATTATATGACGGCACGCGTCAGCGTTGTCAAAAACCTAGGCGTGCGAGAGTTGCACCCAGGTGACGGCTTTCGCAGGATCCATCATGGAGCAACGTTAAGATGGCAAGAGAGGACGAAGGGACTCGAAACTGTTTTAGCGTGTGTTGTTCTAAAACAAGAAAAAGAACAATGCGTGGGAATTAAGTAAAACGAAAATGTGTGTTGTGGATCAGATGAAACCCGGAAACATGGTAGTTGGATGACCTGTTTGATAAGGGGTTACAGAGCTTCGCTCATGGCTACAAATTGACAGAACCTTTGACAGTGGGGAGAGGGAGAAGCCATTTGTGAGTTTTGTTCTGTTTAAAGAGGTGAAACAATTTGAGTTTTATTTTAATATTTCCTATCTTCTGACGCCGAAGAAGTTCTTGTTGAAGTTAGTTAGTTTTTAAAATGTGTTAAGCAACATCAAGTAATGGAATCTGTGTGGCAATTTTTAGTTACTATAATTATTTTTTAATTGATGTGTTTCACAGGTCGAAGAGAGTATCAATAATTTTAGTCCTTGACTATGTTCCCTAGCTGAGTTCAAGTTTGTAAGAAACTCGGGAACTGTTCTTATATCTTCTAAACATATAAAATGTGAGCAGAAAGTAAGGCTTTCGGAGATTTGCTGCGGTGATATTTGAAATGTCCTTCTCCGCTAAGAAATTCTTTAATTTGTTGTAATGGTTCCCAGTGTATACTACCGGTATATGGATTACAGTAGAATCTCCATATAATGAATTTCTGTATAGAGAATTTCTATATAGTGAAGTTTTGATAAATCTCCATGGTCATTACATATGAAAGTGTTTCTATATAACGAAATTTTTAACGTACAATAATTTCTGCCACCCACGTATAGATTATAGCTCAAACTAGAGCTTTATTCGTTTTGGAGAAAAAGAGACGCTTTCCCCATCCTGGATTCGAACCAGGGAAATTTTTAACGGACCAAAACAGAAAATCGAGTAGTCACGACAGCCACATCGGGTTCCTTAATACCGTGGAAATGTAATATGGTTTTAAGGTAAGTGGCAAACAAACAGAATAAGGCATGTCTAAGGGACTTTAAACTCCCTAATAAAGAGTTTTCCTAAACACACGCACACCTGTATCTGGTTGCCCCATACAGTGCGAAACTGCTAGGCTATGAACAGGTCCCACTTGTCCTTGAATACACTGTATTGTTTGAATAGTAATACAGTGGCGCTCTTTTGTCGTTTGATTACCAGAAATCCAGACCTTGCAAATTTCCCACAGGGGTGCTAACACTTTTATGATGAATCAACACCGCCATTTGTTGTGCAGCAGGATGTTAGAAATTTTTCTACAAAAGCATGAATGTGTATGAAAGAAGCATTAAATACGTTTTCATTTTAAGGTAAGAATCGTTCAACTATTTTTTTTTTTATATGCATGTATATTTCACACTTAAAAACATCTATTTTTAAATGGTTGAATGTTATTTATGAGAAACAGTCGTTAACTGAAAAATGGGATTTTAATTGTGGTATCATATTGCACTGCCCTGGTTCATGAATACATCGTTTCCACATAGCGAATTTCCTATATAACGAATTTTTTTTTATGGAACCGTCGATTTCATTATATGGAGGTTCTACTGTATACCAGTAAGTATATAATACATTATATACCAATAAGGTGACTTCACAACTGAACTCGATAGATTCGGTAAAATTATATCATATATTATGTGATGTATTTTTACCGAAGTCTAACGAGTTCAATTGCGAAGCCACCTTATTTTAGTGATATTCTTATTGAGAGGTTCTTTATAGGGTCTCCGGTTCAGCTCTGGCCTAAGGCGGTGTCTTTTTTTATTCTATTCATAAAAATTTTAGCCTCTGCTAAAAAACGTGGGTGTCGAAAATACTATTCAAACGCTCTTTTCCCTACGAAGTTCCAAGGTCTTCTCATTGACGCGGGTGAGTCCATTTCCCCGCAATTAGTCAAACTCTCTTCACAAGCCAAAAAAATAAAGAGTCATGCCCCGTACTGGACACGAATCTGTAGTTTTCGGATTAACTGCTACTGTAAGTTGTCCACTAAATTATTGTGGTCTGCTATGCAGTCTTCCAATCAAAAAGACAGGCTTCACTATTAAAGATAGAGAGTAAGATCATACAGGAGGATAAAATTACATGGATTGCTATGCAGTCTTCCAATCAAAAAGACAGGCTTCACTATTAAAGATAGAGAGTAAGATCATACAGGAGGATAAAATTACATGGATTTATTTCTAGTTAGTTCAGCAAGCCTAGTGGCCACAGCATTGGGATTTCGACCCAACGATCGGTGATTCGAGACCAGTCTATATCATGACAATATCATCATTATCTTCTTCTTCTTCTTCCTTCCTTCTTTTCTTTTCTTTTCTTTATTATGTACTCCTAAGTTCCAGGTAAAAAATTTCTAGTTTGAACTTTTTAACCGATATTTTTAATGATCGGAAATAAATCAATTAAATTTAATCACACGGCAATCGAAACCTAAAAGCAGTGAGGTTAACTATGATCTTCCTGAAACTATAATCAGAAAACGGAGAGTTTTAACTATAATAGTAGTAAAAGAAATAGTAATTAATGATTATTATTTATATGTGTTCTCGCACTTGACGGCATAGGCTTGAGACAGGCAGTGCCAATTACTCAAGACTTCGTTCTGCATGTTATTCAGATGTTGAGTCTGGAAACTTCCTGACCGTTGAGCGTGTGCTTAAGATTAGATCGATCTCAAGTATTTCCAGACCTGTGCAGTGTGGTTGGAATTAGGCCTGTGGCTGACCAAATTGTAGTAATTATTGCAACGTCGGCCCTTTCCGTATGTATAGTTCGTTCACGAAAAGTTAACTGATGGTACCGTTAGAATTCAAAGGAGATGACATCACAAACGGGCTAGTTCATTACAGCAGAGGGGAGGATGTCATACCCTCTGCTGTAATGAAGTCCTCCCCTCTGCTGTAATGAGAAGGGAGGGAAGGACGTCATTTCAGAAATGATTCTTACCGAACGTTTGCCTGCGCCAAAAATCAGTTCGGAAATGACGTCCTCCCCTCTGCTGTAATAAACTAGCCCGTTTGTGACTTCAGCTCCCGGGAATTCTAACAGTACCATCGGTCAGTTTTTTGCGAACGAACGTATAACGTTTCTTTGATTTCGTGTCAGAGGTCTGGGTATTTGATCTTTTGTTTTGTATACATGATCTATATATTGTGTTAGAAATGGCAACAATGCTGGCGGTATTTTGTTAGTTTTATTAGTTAGGTTTGTGCTTGGTCGGTATGGTGTGGTGGCGTCTTGTTAGTTATTATTGTCCTATTCCAGTCACATGCCTATAGCCAGGATGAAGGGGAAACTGGGGCAAGGCAAAGAGCATATTGGGCACAGGGCACCCGGCGACTCAAGGGTATAAAATATTTATCAGGGACGGTAGAGAATTTAGGCATGGCGTCATTATAAACTCAAATAAATTTGACGCTCCTCTGATGGAATTTTTTTTTAGTTTATTGCAACTACAAATACTGCAATATTAGCATATATCAATATATGAAGGTTCGCATGCTTAAAATTTTATGGAGGGGAATTTGGGAAAGAAAGAATTATATAAAACAGTTTATACAACAGTTTATATAAATGTATATATAGAAACAGTTTATATAAATGTATATATAGAAACAGTCTATACAAATATATATAGAAACAGTTTTATGCATTATTAATTTTTAATAATTTTGAATTTTAATATTGTGTTATTACTACTATATATAAATATGAATTGTGAATGTATGAAAATTGATGACGCAACTGGGTCCCGCCTCTATTGGCCCCGACTTGGTTATAGGCCTACCAGTACAGCTTATGTGTTTCATACTCTACAAAAATATATATTTACAAATTCATTATTATTGATATTTTTATTATTCTACAGAGTAATACAAATATGCATATTTACTTCAGGTGAAAATGGTTTCATTTGTTTGTGTTTTTAAGGACGCAAGGACAGCAAAGAACATAATTCTCCGGGACCAATATTTTCCCAAGGAATCCAAATCTCTAGTGCCAGGGAACCAAACCCCGAACTAGAATGGGCAAAAAAATGGCACGCATTGTACCATACCATTGGGCGGCGAACCCGGTTTAATGGAACTATGGGTGGAAGCATTTACCTCTAAGCCATCGCAGGGCAAATAACTTACATTTTCCAGAGGAATTCCAGTCATTTAGGACCTGGAGAATAAATATCCAGATTACAATATAATATGATTTATTTTTCAGGTATATCAAGATGTTACAGTTTTACATATGCTGCACAAGATTTAAAACAATAGAATATACCTGAGGGATTTTTGGAAAAACAAAATTGTAGCAAATACCAACTTAACGAATCCCAGTCGCCCCTAAAAATTAATGACATAAAATTTAAAATAAATTAAGAATAAAAAAACTAACTCAACGACAACAAACATCTACTAAGCTTGTTCTTGAACAGATGCCCTCCTTGAATGTTTTTGAATTCATCTGGAAGGCGATTCCACATTCTCGGAGCCGCTGATTCTATATGATTAAATAAATAATGTGAAGTGGCCTGAAGCGGAAGATATGGTCTAGCTGCTCGAGATGGGTAGCGTATAGAACGGGGGTAAAGATGAATAATATCGTTGTGAAAGCCCAGGTTAACTCTGCGAAACATTAACATTGCCATTCTTAGTTGATAAAGTTTAGAAAAAGGTAGAATGGAAAACAAAGACCATAGATTATCAGGATTTGTCATAAGTTTAGAATTCATTCTCTGAAGAACGTGATATGGTATTTTTTCGATTTTATAAATATTAGCGCGAGTAGTTTCGGCCCAGATATTACAACAAAAGGTTAAATGAGAATGAATAAGAAAAAAGTATATCGATCGAATGGCCTGACATGGAAGGAAGAATTGTGGTCTCCTAAAAATACCCAATGCTCAAACTATTCTTGACATTACTATATTATATTGAGGGGTCCAAGAAAGCTTCTAGTGTACCATTATGCCTAGAAATTTATGAGTAGTGTAAAATGAAACTGAATGATTGTTAAGAGTGAAAGAAAAAAAGGGAAGGGCCAGACGCTTATTGCGGAATAATATACAACGTGTCTTGGAGTCATTTACTGTCTATAGTAAATGTCTGATAAATATCATAAACTATGTAAACTAAAAATAAAAGAGGGCCCAATATAGATCCCTGTGGAACACCCAATGATTAGAAACAATTTCAGAATTAACACCTGTGCAACAAATTGTTTTCGATCTGTTAGAAAGTTAGTAAATAATGTGCTAAATAATGACTAGTGGCCCTGATACCAAAATAGTTAAATTTATAGAGAAGAATGTCATGATGTATAGTATCAAAGGCTTTAGAAATTTCCAAGAAAATAGCCATTGAGAATAAATAAACATTAAGATCTCTCCGAATTGGATCAAGAAAGTGTAAAAGTGCCAGCTCCGTAGATTTATTCTCCAGAAAGTGAAATTGAGGTGGGTGAATAAGATGATACTTATGAAGAAAGATGATAATCCTTTAAATGTCAATGTCTCTAAGAGTTTAGGGAAAACAACAATTTAAATAGGTCGGTAGTTGGAAGGGTCTTTACGGTCACCTTTTTTAAAAATAGGGATGATTTTGGTTAATTTAAAATGTGAAGGAATCTTAGATTTTAATAGAAACATATTAAAAAGTCGAGTAAGGTGAGGGATAATAATACCAGCTACAAATACCATGGGTTTAGGATTCAGGTCATCACTTCCAAGAGAGCATTTCTGTTTCATGCATCTTAATGAAGAATCAATCTCATCAGTTGTAAATATCGAAAAAAACACGGAAGAAGAATTAGGATTACGAAGGTATCCTTGAAACTCAGAAAAATCTGGTATAAATGATAAACTAATATTGCTAGACATCTTAGCAAAATGATGATTAAGGGTGTAATAACGAGATGATTAACATTTGACAAATCCTCAACCTGTAGCTCAGAGGTGGATAACTGGGACTTAAAACTCCTACCAACAAGAGGCCCGAGGACATTCCACATACCCTTAATATCACCAGATTCACAAATATCTGCGTAATATATATTCGCTTAGCAAAAAGAATTTCTTCATTTAGTTTATTTCTATATTTGCGAAAGGATTGTAAGTTAGTAGCGTTACGAGATGAAATAAATTTATAAAGGAGTCTGTTCTAGAAATTTATTTTTCTTCGAATGAAATTGGTTATCCAACTTTTTTTTGTCGGTAGAATGCTTTTTAGGTGAAAAAGATCTATCGTAAATTACAAATAATGTACGATAAAAAGAGTTATATGAGGATTCTAGATAATCATCAGAAATTGATGCCGAAGAATCAGCAGAGTCGAGTAGAATATAAAAGTTTTCTAGGTAAGTTTGAGAAAAAATACGGAAAAGGACATAATGTAATAAACCCCGAGGATAGTAGGAAGGAGTTTAAGGAAGTGGAATAAGTATAGGTAGGTGGTCACTTATAGAATTTAGAAGAGGCCGAGGTGGACGAGCTAAGTTAGTAGAGAAATTAAGAAAACATGTCAATTAACGTTTGTGAAAATATTATAATACGAGTTGGGAAATCAATAATATTTTCAAACATATAAAATTCAGCAAGTGTTTTAAGCTTAATTGGATTAGCAATATGAGAAAGCAAAAAGATATTGATTTACGGTGAGTAACTAATAGGTAAGTTGTTTTCATCCGCAATTACGAACCGAACCCAGATTGTCAGGATGATTGGTATCATTGGGCCGTTGCAATGACAATGGAGGTTTCGATTGGGAGATCTACTGAAAATTTAAGTAGAAACATGTTTTGGTGAACCGCTTAGTTTGAACGTCCAAAGACTCCGTTATCTGAAGAAAAAACACAAGCAATGCTAGAACTGGCATTACTCGTTTTAATGCGTTTTCGGGAAGGACTTGGTGTTTCCAGATTTATGTAAAGAAAACTGTCTTTCGCCCGGATCGGGATTTTCATTTCAACTTGAGAGTGTCAGACTATGTGGCAGCTTCAATCGGAGGGTTTCTTTCTCTCCGGTGAGAAGGCTGCTTGCTGTAAAAGGAATTGCATTCTAATGGTTTGGCCCTCGGAGAAAAGGGGCTAACCGTGTGAGGGCCGCCAGCTGCCGAGAAAGGCGCTGGGGTGGTAACAGATGCTTCCTCACGCAACACCCACTTTCGTCGATGACTCCGTGCCAAGCCACATAGCCCGAAATCCCTCACACCCTGGTCCAACTCTCATCCCTCCACCTGCCACTATCGGGAAAAGGGGAAAGGAATGAGGGGGCACAGGAGAGGAAATTGAAAAGAACAAAAGAGGAAAAACTAAGGGCAAAGAACCCGAAATAAAAAGGAGTGGTGGGAGTTAGATATGACAAGAGCCTGGGTTTTATATTATTTTCTTTGGATGATCCCGGGATGTTATTTCGAGTTCCTTCCAAGAAGAGAAGGAGAAATTTAGGTGATTTACAAGACCTCCACCAATCGATTTTCTCCCGGAATTGTGATACTTTTTTCCTTGAAAAATAATAAAACATACTTTGTTATCTTGAGAATTTTGAAAATTTTTCTTTCTTTTCTTTTCCTTTCCTTTGTTCTTCTTTTCTCCGTCATTCTTCACAATGAAATTACACATTCATTTGAAAAGTTCATTAAACTATGTAAATTATTCCAAAATTGTATTTCATATTTATTTCAGAATTGTATATTTAATGCTTGTTTATTTAAAATATTATGTTTATTTATTTTGCATTTGTTTGAAATATATACGTATAGATACTTTAATATTTTATTTGCACATATTACATAAATTATTTACGATATTTATTTATAAAATCTAATTAAAAGTGCAGAATATCTGCTGACCTTCAAGATTGAGCTACAGTTCATATATTCCTTTGTTATATATGTAAAATTTCATTGCAACGGAGGGTTACAATCCCCATCAATACTTCCCTGTGTACATCAGTGTAGCCAATACTTCCTAGTCAATGACACTTGGTACAGAAAATTCCTTTATTTTGTTCTTCTACTCGTTCACAAACAAATTGACCGGTCAACAGACATCTAAAAAAATGAAATCATACACTGGCACGTATAGAACTTTGATTAACATTTCCAGGCTTTTGTAACACCGTGTATCGATTTTTGCAAGGGTGAGTTTTTCAGCCCCATGTCCAGAGGAATTCCATTTTAAAGGGGAAACGAAAGCCTAGGGCTAGTCAATTTCATTACAAGAATTCAGTCGGGAGCTATGGAACAGCAGTAAGAAACTTTCCACCGCCTTGTAGCATATCTCGAATAAATTTCTTAGTTTCTTCATATAGAAAGAGAGTTTTACCTTCAAGCCACTGCAGCAACGTTAACCAACAAAACGCGAAGTTACTAGTTTTCGGGAAAACATCCACCCAGTTCTTGCCCACGTTCGACGATGCTTCGTCTTCGATGTTCTAATTGAAACGGACAATTCCAGTGTGGCTTACCCATTTTTAAGAACTGTGTTGTTATTTGGATTCCAATGGCGCGAGAACAACGAGATGCTGCACCAAACGAGGACGGTAACTATATATATATATATATCATCATCATCATCATATTCAACCATTATCTATCCACTGCTGGATGAAGGTCTCTCCAAATGCTTTCCACACAAGTCTATCCTGGGCCATTCGTTTCCACGTCACCCCAACCTGTTTTCTTATTTCATCCACCCATCTAGTTTGAGGACGTTTTCTAGGTCTTCGGTGGTCTCTTGGAATCCAGTTCAGAATTTCTGTTGTCCATCGTTGATCAGTTCTTCTTGCAATATGCCCAGCCCATCGCCATTTCAGCCCTTTTACTTTAACAATGATGTCCTCTACTCTAGTTTGCTCTCTCACCCAAGTGTTCCTTTTTCGATCTCTCCTAGTTATTCCAAGCATGCACCTCTCCATGCTCCTTTGCGTTGTCTGTAACTTTCGTATTGCTCCAACTGTTAGACTCCATGTCTCTGATCCATAAGAGAGGACTGGCAATACACACTGGTTGAAGACCTTTCTTTTTAGACATAAAGGCAATTTCCCCTTCAGGATAAAACTGTATATATATGACTATGAATCATCGAGATCATCATATTTATTAAGGGCACTAAGAATAGGTTGAATGAAATTGTATTGAATTTAGTATTTAAGTTTACAGATTTTATTATGCCTAAAAAAAAAGTGCTGATTAGAATATAGGCTTTGCAGAAGCACCTTAGTAACTCATTTGTTCTGTGCATTGTGTGTCCTTAATCCAGGTTCGGTTTCTAATTGTGCAAAAAAAAAAAAGCAAGAAAGCTTTGGGTCCAATAGGGGATGAGTTTAGACTCACTTTTCGAGGCCCGAGTCTTGATTTCTGTTTTAAACATGAAGTATAAATAAATTTTGTGAAAACATACAATATATTACATTTTTTTTTTAATCGGCAAATTGGGTTTCATGGCTTGACCGACGAAACTTAAAAAGTTTGCCACAACCGAAATTAACTATAGAAAGCAGAATTGTCGATTCCTCTCTTTTCGTTGGCTAAGAAGCACCCTGGGGCGGACTGGGCTGCAGCGCCCTCATAGGCTTGCACTCTTATGGGCTATAGGATTCGCGTCTTCCAATAATCCAAAGTATGCGCCATTTGAGAGTACCCAGTCCGCCCCTGGAAGCACCCTAAACTGGACAAAGGCCAAATAACTGGTTATGGTGATCAGGTCATACAGCGGAACATAGGCGTAGAGATATATGTATGCACGGGGCCCGGACGCTCATTAATTTTCAATTTTGCATATATTGTAATGTATGAACATCCATAACATGTGCTTGCCCACCTCCTCATGGGCGCCCGTGAATTGAAGCGATAAACACCTTTTCTACAAGTTAGTTTAGCCATTTTTTGTCACTATGTACGATGAGTATCGTTCAGTTATTTTTAGCAAAACTGAAGTGTTACTAATGATGTCTAACTGTGGGAAATTCCCTACCTATTTTATAATAGAGCATACTAGATTTGCAGGAATTTCGAAACAATAACGGTGATCAATGACGTGTAACCGGGGAAAATTTCCCTTTCCTCTGTTAAAACCTTAAAATGGGGATTTTGTAGCAGTGGAATTCGAGCAAACCGATTTCTGGCTATAAAAACTAACATAAAATATTCTGATATAAAAATTGCCAGGGGTTTTCGGTATATATGTACAAAAAATTAACTGATAAAGCCCTGATTTAATTAATTAAAGGTAATTAATTTAATTAATTAAAGGTGCAATTTTTGATTGAAGAATCATGAGATATGGGCACAGATGGCTTAAGACGGTAAGCAAGGAACTAAGGGCGGACCCAGAATTTTTTATCGGGAGGGATATGGGTTTTTTATAGGGGTGTGATATTGGGGTCTGTTTTTTACATAATTGTATCATTAAATATTTTTTTTTAAAAATTTCGAATGGGGGGAGGGATGCATTCCATCCGGGCCCGTCACTATAAAATACATCCCAGCAGAGCATAAATACTCTATTTTTCCCACGATCTAGTAACCCTGTATGCGATGTTGCGTTGCTTGTTACGAGAGGTTAAAGATAATTTGGTGTTGCCAATCCGTTTACGGCCTCCTTTAATTAAGCTGAAGAATAAAAATTCCATTTGCATTTTCGTTTCTGTACACGTGCCAATTAATAAAAATTTTTCATAAGAGGAAAAAAAGAATACGAGATAGGTGCATTTTTGTAAATTAAAAAATTGATGGCATGCCAATTCGAACAGCGTTCCCCCCGCCCACGTCCCGCGTCACCAAAAAGTAGGGGTACGCTTCTATAATTTATTAAAGGTGGGGGTGTGCCATCCCCCTGCACCCCCCGCCAATTCGAGTACTTCGTTTACTAAGTTCCAGTGTCTTTAATCCTGAAAATGACTTTTCTTCATTGAGTAAAAATCCATTAATATCGGATATATATATATATATATATATATATATATATATATATATATAACAATATATATATATACAAATATATATATATATATATATATATATATATATATATATATATATATATATATATATATATATATATATGCAAATATATATATACAAATATATATATATATATACAAATAATTCTGGGCTTAATATCGGACTTCGGAAATGTCGTTTCTTTTTCTTTAAAAAATATAGTTCGTCCCTGTCGAATGAAGTTGAACATTGAAAGAAGGGAATTTAAACGTTTAATAGTAGGTTTAATTCATGGTCCTTAACTACATAGGGTTTTAAGCTCAAAATATTTCATATAATTTTAAATTTTTTATATAATTCGTCTTTTTCTTTTTCTTCCCTTAAAAAATTTATTTAACACTGCCAAATAAAGCGTCTACGTGCCCTAAAACTCACAAACAAAAAAAATGCCCATTCGTCGTTCAACCGCTTCATGGATTGTTCACAACTAAATATTGTTGATAATAGTGAGGTGCTGAGAATTTGCATAAGTTTTAAGTTAACAACCATTGTTTTTTGTTGCCAATAACATCTTTTTCTTTTTTTTCTTTTTTTTTTTCTTATTGTTTTTAGGGTTTTTGGTTATTGATTCTTCGTTCCCCTGATGCAGATGAATTTGATTCACTAACGCCGGGCCATTTCCTCATTGGACGTTCAATAAATTATTTCATCGAAACTTAAGTTACCAGCGTCCTGGACAATAGACTCTCAGGATGGTAGTTGGTTCAAAAATTGTTTCAAATTGTATAGAAACGCTGGCATCCAGACCATTTAAGCCATGTTTAGTAGTGATAAAAGTGGCAATTCGAAAAATGCAATGTGAAAACAGGTACAATGGTAATTTTAAAAGAAGGTAACCTTCCTCCTTTCAAATGCATTTTAGGCAGGATTCAAGAGATACCTGACTCTGAAGGCAAGATAAGTGTTGTCAAAGTATAGTTCGTTATCGGAAAATTTACCGGGTAGTACCGTTAAACATTCAAGTGAGCTGACGTCACGGACGGCTTGTTTCATTGCAGTAGAGGGAAGGGCATCATTTCATAACTGGTTTTTCGCGCCTTCCCTCTACTGCAATGAAACAAGACGTCCATGACGTCAGCTCCCTTGAATCCTAACGGTACTCCCCGCCAATTCTCTGTGAACGGACTATACGTACGCCTTCTGGAATATTTTTAAATGGAGTACCTCTAAAATTTGTATTTTGATAATTGGTGGTAATTGATTTATTGTTATCGATATTGTTATCTTATTTTGTTAAAAGCAATTAAGTAAGTTGTAATGGTAATTGATGCCCTATATTCATTTTCTGACCATTTTCACCACATAATATTACAATTTTTGTATCTCCGGCAATATTCACTAAATTTTGCTTAGATTATTGTTATGTATCCACGTATCTTACACCTTCTAGACAGTATAAATGCTGAAATGTAATATTTCAACGCGGGCCCGTAGATTGAGAATTGGCATCAGTTTTAAATTAGAAACCATTGTTTGTTGTTGCCAACATCTGTTTCTTTCTTTTTGTTTTATTATTGTTTTATGATTTTTGATTATTGATTGTTCAACGCTGATCCTTCATTGATATATTTCACATTGTATAACCGCTATCCTATTCGCCCCGCATTGTATTCTAAGTTTTATATAAAGTAACCGTTATTCCATATTGTATCGAATAGATGCAATATAGAGTAATCCTTATTCTATATTGTATCGAATAGATGCAATATAGAGTAATCCTTATTCTATATTGTATCGAATAGATGCACTGTCAAAAAAGATTATTCAAGTTGACGGCGATTATTTATTACAGAACCAACGAATAGCACAAAATAGTGATTGTAACGCTTAAATCTACATTCCTATATTTCGTTAAGCTGAATTCCTACTACAATACATATGAAAACTTGAAATTTTATGCAATACAATCATCCCACTGAATTGTCTACTACATCTCAACTCACAGGAAATCAGAAAATAGAATTAATCAATCAATAATAGATGTATCATATATAAGAATTTAATTTTTTAAAAAATGCATTCAAAACCTTTCATTAGAAGCGAAATATGCCAAAGCAGATTTGAATGCCAAATGAGCTGCTCTTGCTTGTTTATTAAACTCAAGTCAATTTTCAGAAAAAAAAATATTCTCGAGGAAGTTTTTCATTAAAATATCTTTACGTTTCCAGTGCAAAAGACTTCATTATGAAAGGGGGACTGGTAAAATGACTGCCGTAAGGAAGCGTTCATTCCCATTCCAAACTGATGACCACAAACAACGTGAATACCAGGTAAGGAAACCGGTGGGGGGTTCCTTATTATGAGAGGGGACGCTGCGGTCCATGTAAATTAATCGGGATCTTCAACCGAAAATTTTCTGCAAACGAAAATAGGATTAAAACCGAAAAAAAAATAGGAGGGGAGTGGGTGTGCGACGTTTCGTAATTAATTACTTCTTTTCGTCAATGATAGGACCATGCGAACTTTTCCTTTGCCTCTAGCCGCCGAGTGAATCCGGGCAGACCATACCTTTCCTGCAAGAAAATCTCGAAATCTAAGAGCTCATTCTTTTTGGAAATAGAGAAGGAAAAAACTTATTTGCAGCCATAAACTTTGCTACTGAGATCTGGCAACGCTGGAAGCAGTAATTGCTTTTTACGGAGATTATTGGAGAAAGAATTGCGTTCGTTTTCTCTCCATGCGTTCAGAAACATTTAATTTTCACGGGCTTAAAAAGGCGATCGAAATTGCAATTAACTGTTTTCCGAATTGTCTTTATCTACTGCTGCTCTCTGACTTTTCCCTAATTCACTCGTTGATCCCGATTTTAGGGAACTTTCACTCAAGTGGGGAAGATGGCCTCCCGATACGTTTATGAGTAGGATTTTGTATCCCTGCGATTTCTTGCACAGAAATCTTCAGAATGAAAATTGGCAATGTCATAAATCGCGAGTCTTGCAATTATGTCACCCATTCGAACCTCAATTAAGAGGAAGCACCCAAGAAAACTTCAACTTTCGGTCATTATAGATAAACTGAGTTTTTCAAAGACAATTTTAAAAAAATTTAAAAACTTAAAAAAATTTTGATTAGTTTCAAAATCTCAATTTTTTTCTATAACATAAAATTATCTAATCCGGGTAAAACGCTTGAATTCGTAAATTTTCAAGTTACCGATTTATTAAATTATTTTGAGTTAAATAGCCGTCAAGATCTTAAAACTGTTAATTTACATATTAGTGTTTTATTAAAATTGTAATTCACCTGAAATGTACACTTTTTCAAATGCCACATAGCAAATATTCTTTGAATAAAAATAACGGAATTTGTAATATTCTATATGGAAAACAACTATAGCCCTTTAAAACATTATGTAAATTTTGAAATCGTATTATTATACTATAATTTTGTTAGATGTATTATAAAATTAGTATATTACAAGCCGTGTTAACAAATATTCTTTTGGTACCATTTGGTAGAAATTCTGTTTTTCCTCATCTGCAATATAGTAATGGAACAAAATGCAGGAACTTAATATGAAACCAAAAATAAACGAAAGAATCTTTGAAATTTATTGGTAAAGTGAATTACTAATCATATTGCAGTTAAAACACTAAACGTTATACAACTTTTGCTTTTATTTTATTAGTACAGTGTGTTACCAATAAACCAAATAATCATAAAATGTACTAAAGAACGTATCTAAAAATATCCAACATGGTGTTCGTGCCATAAGTGATCACACTCTACCTCCTTGCCGCCATTTTCTTAATTATAAGCAAATTATAATGTATTCTCATATTTAGATATTGATTGAGCTCCTGTTGGGTCTATGGCTGAAGTTTTACGCTTTTATGAAATTAATTTAATATTCAAGCCCGTTAAAAGTAATGAACGCTATTTTGCTGGGTTTACAAATCATTAAAACTTGGGAAAATTTTTTAAGCAACGATTTTTAAGATTTTTCGCGGAGAAAGGTTCCAAATTTAAATGTGTGTGAAATTCTTCTTCCAGCTTAAATATATTCTATATGTAAATACACCTATAAGAGAAATGGTGCGGTGCTATGATTAGCATTGCATTTCCAAACAAATTAATAATAATTTTATTCTGTCAGAAAGTGATTATAATCATTTATTTTCTAGCTTTCAGCTAATAATAAATTATTTTTAGTTAATTATTAACTAAATTTTAAATTAATAAATAATTTTCGCAATAATGTGAAATGATATTGAGATTTTCAAGTGGCTTATGAAGTCAATTTTATAAAATTATTCACAACAACAATCACATAAACTTCAGTTTTGGATTTCTTATATTATTTCTAGTGCAATCTGAAATATATTGCCACATATTTATGAAATTGATTCCTTTTCTCTTTATCAATATCTTCAGAAAAGAAATAAAAGTAATTAATTGTAAATATATGCGCAGAATTCATCAACAAAAAATAATTTAATTATCGGTCGGTATAATAGTCGTATGAAGATATATCAGCAAAATAAAAATAGTTTCAATATGCTATTGGAATATTGCACACTTAAAAGCGATTTATTTTACTTAACATGTGATGAGTTTCAGTCGATTCGCGTCAGATAAAGGGAACAGATCATTAAAATTTCAGCTATATAGTGAAAAAAGCAATCGGATACTTGGTAAACCGATTGAAAACTTGATTGCAATTCAACAAAAATTTAGCAAATCGTTATCGCTTTTAACCATTTTCTATAAACTTCTCTATGATCGTTCTCTTAATGGCTAATTAGGTCTGAAATGACATTTGAACACACAACAGTCAAATGAACACACTCACAGTCCATGAAATTGATTGGCAAGGTATCGATGAAAATATATGTTCTTTTGGCGAAATGAAACAGAGTAAAAGCTATCGATTTTGAAGGAAAATAGGAAACAAAGGATCTCCTGTGACATGAAATGTATCACCATGGTTTTCGTACTATTATGCGTTGAATTTTTATCATGGGATAAAAGTATCAAAACATGACGTATATTGGTTATTTTGGGGATCAGGAAATGCTTGGAGAGTCCAGCCATGCCATCAAGCCTAATGTTACCCTCCATTCAAATTTTTTCTACGGAAATGATGCTTTCACACTCCTTCGAGTACTTTTTTTTTTCAAATTATTGAATGTATTATTCATGGTCATGAACATTCATGAATATACAATGACGTGCAGTACAGGGAAACATATAAACGTCAGAATAAATAGCGTAAGCCTTGAAGCTATTTTCCTTCACAAATATGAAATGATTGGATTTTGAATATCACATAAATTAATTTATGATTTGATGATGATGAAGCAAATGATGATGATTATGATACAAAATGAAATTTCATTTAATTTTGCTCTTATTAGTTATGTATTCATGATCACAAGGTACTGTCAATAGCAAGTACGATATAAATCATCTCGCCTACCTTCAATATAAACTACTAGATAACGAACACTCACTTATTTAATTTTTATATAAATTAATAATTATAATCCTTGTATCGATGAAAAATAATTCCTTGATAATATTGATTAATGATTTGAATTGCTAATTTTTTATCGACTAGTAATTTTTCGGTAATTATATCGATCAAAAAATGACAATGGATTTATATCTGCTATTAACGTGATGTTAACGATTCATGCATCGTTAAATATTATAGCTTGTAGAAATATTTTTACAAATGAATTTAATGAATGTGTAGTACAAGGTTTGTCGATTGCTAGTCAGAACGTTCTGTAATATTTTATTTAATAAGTTTCTTTTTAGAGTCTTAAATAAATCAAGTGAACTGTTAAAGCTGTCGTTATTTGCCAATAATTCACTTCGTTATTCTTCAAGCATTGCCGTATCAGTATTCAAGCATTGCCTTATTAGTATTAAAATTGGAGTCAGATAAAACGTGATTTCTCGGCACCATAATAGAATGGGTGACTACCGGTAAATACCACACCACCGCAAATGAATTAATGAAAGAATAAATGAATAAATATCAGTTGAGGCGTACGCAAAAAGACTTATTAATTTGCAGCAGAATATGTGAAGGCTTCCCTTTGAATCCTTTTTCCTGTGTTAGTCCAAAGCTATTAATTGTCACACAATATAAATTTGCCCTCTAATTTCATATATCTCTGAAAGAACAGTTTCGCGTTCTTCACAGGTTTTACTTGAACAAAATAAAATTGGATTAATATAAAATAAAATAGAATTAATATAAAATAAAATAGATATAAAATAAAATAGAGTTAATTAAATAAAATAGAATTAATGTAAAATAAAATAAATTAATAAATAAAATAGAATTAATGTTGAATAAAATAGAATTAATGTAAAATAAAATAGAATTAATATAAAATAAAATAGAATTGATGTAAAAATTTTGTTGCTTAACATTAATCGGTCCATACGATATGTTACCGGCATCTGTCGGATGACTTCATGTACAAAATAAATTTTTAATAAGTCGTCTTATTATTGCAACTGATTCACTCTGCAACTTGATGACGATAATGAAAAATTCATCAAATCGTACACTCCAGTAATTACCAGGAGAAATAAATATATAATTAAAAAAGTGCACATATTGTATGCCTTATTAAACATATGTCCTTATTACAGTATAGCTACATATAATTATGAAATTCATAATAATCATAAAACTCATAATAATTATGAAACTCACAATAATCATGTGACTCATAATAATCATGTGACTCATAATAATCATGAAATTCATAATAATCATGAAATTCATAATAATCACGAAATTCATAATAATCATGAAACTCATAATAACTATGAAATTCATAACAATTGCATAATTATTATACGATTGTTATATAACTACGTATCTTTAAAATATTAATATCAGAGGATAGGCGTACAGGCAGACAGGTAAGCAGGCAAACAAAGACAGACAGGCAGGTGGTCGGACAGGCAGGCAGGCAAGCAGATTTTCTTTGTGACAACGATAACATTCGTTTTCTTACTGCTAAGAATGGTTCCAATAGTTCACTTTCTACTATTTAAATTTTTCATAACAAATTCATTTGTTCGAAATTTTAAATTCTTGCTTATTTTACGAATTATTCACGAAAGTTAATTTTTCCCCATTTTCCCATTTATTCCAGAGAACCATACATCAGTTCGCTATGCAATTTCCTCCTTTAAAAACGATTTCGACGCTATAAATAACTAACGGGCTTCTAAACTTGCTCTAATGAAATCAGGATACACTTTTTGCTGGAAGTCAATTTACAATTTTGCAGTAATTCAAATTTAATGCTCATTCAAAAGAAGAAGAATTTTCAGATTAGTTAGTCCGTGTTTATCACACCATTAGCCGCATGGGGAAATTGCAAGAATTTCACCCAAATGAGCAAGCCTCGTTCGCCGATTCAATTAAAAGGACTTCAGTCCAACTCGAAGTCTTTTTTTGCTTTCTCCGCTTCTTCCCCCTGTTCTTGCCAGCTTCTTAAGGACTCAATGTACAATAACGCAAATAGTCTCCCTAATTTTGATAGTCATCATCCGCTTCAACTGGTTTTAAACGCTACAACTTTTTAGCACGCTGTAATTATAACGAAGGATTAAGTTTTAATTTTGCGTAAACTCCTCTCTGACGTTAGCGTTATCGCATTTGATGATGCGTTAGTTCGGCTGGCTCACGTTGGCGTCATTTTGATATATGGCGAATTTTCCGATCCATTTAAAGTTAACTGGCAACACTTGATCTCGTTTTTGCCTCGGCTAGGGACACTTCCCTACGCCAAACCAATGTTTGTGACCATAAATCTTCCAAACTGTTTGAATGAACTCGACTATGAAGACATTACGCAGGGCTTTTTGTTAAATCCCGCTACTGAGCTAAATCCGAGATTTAACAACGCGAGCGCTTTGTTACCGCGTTAATTACGCCAAGACTGCTTTCTCATAATGGCTTGAAATTAGACATCCCATATTCTTCACTAACGTTTAAGCTTAAAATTCACGGTCGAAATAAGAATGGAAAAAGAAACTGAATTAAGAAATTAAGAAATTTATTAACTTAGCAATAGAATTGAAAATATTAGTATCTATCTATCTATCTATCTATCTATCTATCTATCTATCTATCTATCTATCTATCTATCTATCTATCTATCTATCTATCTATCTATCTATCTATCTATCTATCTATCTATCTATCTATCTATCTATCTATCTATCTATCTATCTATCTATCTATCTATCTATCTGTCTGTCTGTCCGCCCACCTATTTATTTATTTATTTGTGACTGTCATGTAGAAATATTGGGCGTCATTCTATGCGCCATGTTCTGAACAATTCATGCTACCTTTTTTTTTTCTGATCTCATATGTCTTTTCAAAGCATCTTTTGCGTGATTTTTGGTTGTATCTTTGGTAAAAATATTCGATTACTCATTGTAAAAACCTCTCTCTGTTGGCTTGCTCTGCACCCTTTAAATAATTACACTTGAATCACGATTTTTTTTTTCATTATTTATTTGGATCGTTTTTGTTTTCTCTCGAAATTTTATAGCTTTCCATTGGTTTAGTAAAGCATGCACTCCTCCTCATTTCTATAACACCACGGGTACAATATAACACCATAACGCACACGTGGAAGGTCGTGAGTTCAGGTCCCACTGAAAGTAAAAACATTTCTTTCTTTCTTTCGAACGTTTCACCATCTAATCACGCCATAACATCGGCGCTGGTATCACTACGCCAATAAACGTTGATTTATATTGTTGTTTGATATATAAAATTTGAGTTGACTTAGTTGAATGCGTATGGTATAAGGACAGCATAAGTCATTCTGCGCTAATCTTATAAGTTTCTACACCGCATATCAAAGCATACTCGCTAAAACTCATTTAATACAGCTCTAAATTGTTAATACACTTTACACATACACACACACGCACACTAAAATTGAAATAAAATGATTTTGTGTACGTTTAATTCCATCATTACCTAGATCATTGTTTCTCAAAATTTTTCTTTCATAGCGCTCCGTAAAAATAAAAAAAAACCACAATATTCCTCAAAATATTTCATTGAATATACTCTCTAGATATTCAAGTTTTATTAAAATATGAATAAGTAACGTTATAGAGTAAGATATTTCGGTGTAAAAAAGAATTACAGTTTAGCAATAACGTGATATATTTTCTAAACTTATATTAATTATAAGTAACGATATAATACTGATAACGTTATTGACACTATAGCTTATGATATCGTTGATAACAAACAATTTACAATGATGGCGTTGAGAATGAGTTTATTGGGCTTTTGCCAAGCCAATTTTCAATCATTTCACCGTCGCCAATTTTTGGCGAGAATGGCGAATTTTTGGCAAGCTATTTAAGAATCAAACCATTGACTTTTTGGCCATTTTATTCCTTAAGAAAAAATTAACATTGAAAATAAACTAAGGAAAATAAGAACAATAGCACCCACTCCCGAAGGTGCTTACATAATACTTGAACTCTCCCTATTAAATTTTTTCCATGGTAAATGGAAATACAAGTCCTGCGACCCGGCCACCATGCCAGCGCCCATAATCATAATTCAGAACCGATCAAGACATGTGTACGAAAGAGGGATTTATGTGGGCCATAACCCCCCCCTCCCCGAATTTGGGAGAATACTAAAATAGGTCCAGGGCGGACTGGGTTCTCTCAAAGGGCGCATAGCTTGGATTATCGGAGGGCACGAGTCCTATAGCCCATGAGGGCGCACCGGACCGGGGGCCGGCGGCCCAGTCCGCCCCTGAATAGATCTACCGAAAGCTATGATATAGAGGTAAACCTTCTCATTCGAACCAACCCCTTTTAGGAATTTTCTGCGTACGTTACTGGATCGAGGGTAATTTTTCGATACTAACTTTTATTATCAAGCTATTTATTATTTACCTGCAGGACAGACTTTTGAATTCTTGAATGGTAAAACATGAACGAAAAGAAAAGAATCTTCGGAGCATAAAAGTTTATGATTGGCAGGTGGAGGGCATTCACGGATCCAGTACGAATCCCAGAGGTGGGGAGGGTGTCGATTTGTATGAAAGTGCACAAAGTAATTTTAAACTTCAGGCGGGGGTATCCCAGTAGCGCAGTTGGTAAGGCGTCCGTATACGGATCTTGTTAACGCATGCTGGGCGGAGGGTTTGTTCCTTTTAGTACTGGGCGCCCTTGGCCGCACCGGGTCCCTGTGCAATCCCCCCTTCCCCCTATGGCCTGCCCTGCCCTTCGTAGCAAAAATTGAAACACTCCTTAGGTAAACTTCTTTAATCGGTGTTGCGAGTCTCGAGATATTTATTTTTCAAACTAAACTTCTTGTTTAGAACCAAGAGGGCTCCCACGGATCTTGGGGCCATCCTATGTTCGTAGTGCACCTCTGAGGGAAGTTTCCAGCCCTACGTAGGAGCCCTAAAATCTTTATTTATGAAATTGCGCCAATTATAAAATCAAGTCGCCAATCTCAGCAACCACAAAAAATGCCAACACGCCCGGAAAGCTGTTTGAGGATGCAATGTAGCAACCCCGCGCTGGAGTTGAAATTTTCGGGGGAGACAACTTCTTGGTTTGTAAGCACCATTGGTCATTATAGATCCCGCCTCTGCGAAATAAAAGTATGCATAACTCCGTGGATATTCATTGACCCCCCACAAAAGCCATTATGGTCCATTCTGAAAAAGGATCAGGCCTATATACTTTTGATCCGATATTTTCGGAACACCCTGTATAAATTTAAAGTCTTTACATTTATCAGTAAACTGATGGGTGAGGAGAGAATACGTTGATCACGTATTATTTTAGAACTGTATCAAAAACAAACGTGTTACAAATAAACAACGTTTAATAATGGAGCTTTCTTATTGAAGCTGAACTTTCCAGAAAATGCTACATCATGTAAACGCAATAAATTTAATGTATTTTTCCAAATTTGAAATTCAGCGTTTGCAGATTTTTGAATAGCTATGGAAAAAGCAATTTACTATGAATAGAAGATGTCCATTTTAATCATTATAAAATAATTAACTTTGAAGTCTCTACCACGCATCAGCTTGAATTTATCCTCCATCAACATTCAAACATCGTTCGAAGTGGGCGAAACCTTAGCAATCAAACCCAAACCACCCATCAAAGGGGCCTTACATTTGCCGAAGTATTTAGCATAAGCGAATTAAACGGAGTTTCCCGCTTTGGAGACCGAAATTCTCGCGACAAAGGGCAGTGAGATCGATTTAGTTCGCGCCTGGGGTATTATAGCCCATTCTTTTGACAACAAGGGCTTGCCAATAAAGTAAAGTATTTACTTATCGCAGTTTATCTTATATACAGGGTGCTTCGAAGTTTGTAGTCTTCACAGAGTCTATGTACACAACTTTCATCCAGTTATCATGGCGCATTTTATTCCGATTCGGCGGCCTCTTTGGTTTCATTACCATGCGGCTGAATGTGCGTGTATATTTAATTGGCAGATTAACATATATTGCTTCTGGACCACAAATTTCAAACATCCATAGCTTACCTGGCAGGAATTTTGTATCGTTGACGTGAAACATGGTAGATTTAATTATCACAGTAATTGAAGAATTTGTTGGGGATTAGTAGTACCAGTTTTCATGAAAACGCATTTACAAATATTGAATACATCCGATCTTACTTTTTTTCTTTTGTCCCCGACCTCCCCTTTTTTTTTTTTTCCAAAAACTAGCATTTTCAGAGAGCGTTATGCTCCATGACTTAACATAATGGCAAGATGAAACTGGAAATCCACTCATTATGCGATACATTTAATAAATAATTACATATCATCATATCATAATGCGTTACATGATACATTATACAATATATCACAGGCATTATGTCCACTGGCGTACGCAGGGGTGTTAATATGCAATATGTCAGATTGTGTATATATATAGGCAGGTCCCGATTAAGATATATGGGGGATATAGGCAGAATATTAATTGAGGCCCCCCCTTACACACGGTGACATATTTAGAAGTGGGGTCTAAAAGTATATAAAAAAACAAGTACGTACATATACTCATTCTAAAACTCCTCAGATTTGTAGTGAA
>QLNU02014176.1:69266528-69285127 GCA_006491805.2 Dysdera silvatica
GCACGAGGCGCACGCCTGGGTCCTCAGGATTTCAGAGGCCTCAAAATCTCAAGGTAAAAAAAAAAACTATATCGTTTTGAATTTTTAGGTGTTACTAAATATGTTTTACAATAAATATTTTGAAAATAAAATGTGTGCTTGCTGTGAATTCATGATTTTCGCTTTGTACTTTTATGGCTTGCAGGCTATGTGATGTATCATGATGTCTTCACACAAACGTTTCTGTTGAATTTAAATACAGACAAATGTTGGGAACTGAATGAAAGGGAATCGCAATTAATTTCCGCAATTAATTTCCACATGTGTTCATGTCCCCTTCCCTCCCTCTGCTTTGAAACAGGGAGGAATTCTTCCAATATTGGCCACATTTCTTGCGTTTCCTAAAATTTTGTATGACTGCCGTTCAGCCTGATGAGCGCTGAAACTCTACCTTTTCCTGCTAAATTCTCCATTAACAATCATTGAATAACCCATATGTACAATCCTGATCTCTGAAAACGAGCAAGACAAAACTTTTTCATGGGAATGCCAATCAATTTACCAAAGCAATAGGCATGTGGACAAGAACTTAACTCAGGATGTTTAGACACCACACTGCATTTACGAGTGAAAGTGACACTTCCAGAAATCTACACATTCCGGATGCCCTCAAGACTCCCGTAAAAGCTGAACTGACCAATGTAAGTTCGAATTCTTATATGTCACAAAAGATGGTACCTTAACATCATTCCTTTTAAGATTCCATAGACTTTATACAGTGGAGTCTTACAATTTCTCCTATCAACAAGCCACGCTATTAACAGCCGTAAGAAGTACGAAAAACAAAATTTAGTCCCGCCGATTTCCTCTCAATGCGTTTCAAATGTTTGTGTTCCCCCTGTGCTATCAGTACGATGGGCGCCCATATGAATACTTCTAAGAGTGGGCTGAAAAAAATTACCACCTCCTTCTCAATGCTAAAAGACATTTTAGTGAATGTACAAGATATTAAAATGCTACAAAAATAATTGATACTTCTTGACAATTAGTAATGTTAAAAATACCTTATTTTAAAATGTGACTGTAAAACTTTTGAAAGTAAACGCACAGCAGAATCGGGCAAATCAAATTTTTAAACCTCTTCCCCATATGGGCGCCCATGATCTGTACTAGCCAATCAAAGCTTAGCCAACGCTTAAATGAATGCGCGAAATCGAAACAGAATCATAACAAGCGTCTAAAAGGGTGAGTTTTATAAAACATATTCTTTAAGCATGTTAGGAACTAAATGTGAAAAAACTAGACATTCTTTGTTTTCTGAATGTGAATATTTTGCATTTTATCATTCAATGTTTCAGTTTGCTTGCAGTTATATAAGTGTTGAAAAAATCCAGTAATTCATCCAGTTGAAAATCATATTTATTAATACTTTAAATGTTTAGGTTAATTCAATAATAGACGCCAATAAATAAATTAATTCACTGGAACACATAGCTAACGAAATTTAGTACGCCGTTTTGGCGGAGCCTCCGAGAATGACGTGTGCATACTTCGATGGTAAACGGAAGACTGATTTGATTTTAGAATTCGTAAAACAATTACACACAATCTTACCAAATATTAAAAGTAAAATTGTAATTATACAATATTTGAAAAATATGAAATAAAAGTAAACGATTTGGCATGGTGCCAATTTTAGAAATTGAACTTTTTAAGTTTATTTTCTTGCGTTTCTAAGTGGCAACAGTTAAGAAAGCCTGCGAAGCGAACATTTATATTATGGGAGCCCACATACTATATATGTTATTTAGAAAAAAATAACGCTACAATTCAGTGTTTAAAATTTGGTTAAAGAAATTCTGAATATTTAAAACGCAAGAAGAGCTTTTAATTATTAATTATTAAAAATCAAGTCCGCAAAGGAATTATTTAGAAGGAGGGGCTCAAGGGCTAAACCCGCCACTGGCTGGTTGTTTTTAAACTTCAGAGGATGGTGAGAGCTCATGTTAATGTTGGTGCAGTCGAACTTCATTAATTCGAACAGGCCTAACGTGAATAATTTTTAACACGCACTGTTTCCTGAGTTCCTCGCCAACATGAATTAACGAGGTTAATTAACTTAGCAGAACAATCTCATCCTTACCGGATAACGCGAGTTATTTTCAGCACGATCCCATTCTTTTCGGATAAGACGAATTACTTTTAATATCACCCCATCCTTTCCAGATAACGGGATTTGCTTTTAACACAATCCCATCCTTTCCGGATAACGCGCATTACTTTTCATATCATTCCATCATTTCCAGGTAATGCGAATTACTTCTAACGCGAATATGTTTTTGTCGCCGTGAATATTCGCGTAAACAAAGTTCAACTGTATATTACCTCGCAAAGTTTAGTTAAATAGGAATCGCAAACGCATCCAGTTTAGGAATGCTGCATTTATTTATCCATCCCTTTATCAATGATCAGCTATCTATCAGCAGCATCGATGATCGGCTATCTATCATCAGCATCAATGGTCAGCTATCTGTCAGCGGCATCGATGAGCAGCTATCTATCAGCAGCATCGATGTACAGATATATGAAGTCGAAATATAATTGTGCTTTAATTTTTATTTCTATTAATTATAAGTGGAAATATATTTTTCCCTCTGTGTGTCGCTGCTCACAATTGTTTGTTACCACTCTTACGGAGGTACACATTCCTTGGTGGAAGATTAAGTTTTATTTTGGCAAGCTTAATACTTTCGGAGGCCCCTTCATCGAAATTCAGTCGAGCTCTTGGGCGATCAATATGGGAAGAGTGAGGGAGTATTAGTCGACCTGGTGTAATCCTATTATAACCCACCCTCATTTCTCACTGCAATTATGACAGCTGAGGAAACGCGATCCAGATAGGACTAGTAAATGCTTAAGAAAACATTGAGGAACCTTCTCTAATCCCAATGAAGCAAGATAAATATTTTCCCGGCATTTTATTTTCCAACACATTTCGAAAATGGATTGCCTTTTTCCGACGTCGGAAGATTATTTTTCACAGAAAAACGGGGACAATTAATAAATAAAAATAGCGTTTTTTGCGAAGGAGAGGAAATCAAGATTAATATGTTTATTCATATGCATGCGTACTCAGGCAACTATTTAACTTGGAGGTTTTAGGACTAGTAAAAGAATATGAAAACCGTCATGCCGAAATTAGCATCGAAAATCAATAGCGAAGAAAACCGCAAATTTTAAGTGCGTACTAATAAATTTCAGGACAAGGAAGTATGCAACTAATTGGTCACTAAGATATGATTATTTTTGGTGATGATATGTATGTGTTATTTCTGTATTTCATAAACCAGGACTACAAATATTTTGGTTAGGCATGACTAAACCAAATTTATGCACATTTTTAAATTATACATAATGCTCTTGTGCCCCATATATCGTGGAGTTAAATGATATACTGGCTATGTGACGTAATGAATAAAGTAAATGAAGGAATATTTTTATAATGTAAAACAATATTTAAAAGAAAAGGTCATATATATAATTCCAGATGCGACAATTTTATATCATGATGTGAATTGTTGTAAGTGTTGTCCTAAATTGGGGCCGCTTTTAGTAAATTTGAATTGTGAGGTATTACCGGGGAGTGATCTACTCCAACGCATTCGAAACATTTAATTTCAAAATAAAATATTTCAATAAATTTATAAGATTGAGAAAAGATTTATAAAAGACACAGTGCTTATAATATAGTCACTTTTATTTCTAACTTCAGTTTAAATTGAAATCCACGAGAAACCGAAATAAATAATTTTAATAATACGTAGCAAGATCGAAGTGGGGGTGAAGTTTAAAAAGAAAAGCGTAAACTCTCGTATTGTTAAAAAAAAATTGAAATTGATTTGTCAACAGTTTCAGCGAATAATATGTGTTTAATTCGAAGGCGAATTCCATTTACGTCTAGACACGCAAGATTTTGCAAAAGAATGCTTTCAAATATTTGTATATTACGTCATTTTAGTGTTAAGTAACAGAATTCTAGCGTTGAGTTATAGAAGACGAGAAAACAATGTATCAGAATGCTTAAGGTTTTTGTTTTGGAGAACATACTTCAGGTTTTACCCCCATTTGGTTCATCCTCCTACGGTTGGTAACATTTTTAATAAGCATAACATAGCGACGTGGCGCTACGTAAAATACATTAAAAATGAGCATCAACATTATAGAATGGTAACTCCCAAAGCGGGTAGTAGTCAAATCTAGAAGGTATGTCGTGCGATGAAGTGGCGATGTGGGTGACGTTATGTAGCCTTCGGAGCTGCTGGAAGGATGTTTACAGCTTAGTTTTTTTCCAATCATTTCACAATCAATTTCAGGAACAGTCAACATTATCAGGTATATTTTTCAGTGCTTCAAAGATACTAAGCTTTAAGTACTGTAATGTATGCAGCTGTTATTGATATCAGCCAGGACCAAGAAATCAGAAATCCTGAATGCAGATTTTTGTTACTTATTAGATTCCTAAATATTGTGGTAATTGGTGATCACTTGAATTTCCGCACGAAGTGCCTTGCACGCTCTTTGTTAAAAAAACTGGCGTAACTTTGAAACAATAATGACAACCATAGTATTCAATGACCTATATGCCGTAACAACTCCCGTTGCAACCTACCTTCAGTCTAAAACATTGGACTATATGAGAACATGGAAATTGGTGGATAAACTCACACAGTTCTTGAACGCCAAGAGTAAGGATGACGCATTCCATCAGTTATATTCAAAGGCTAAAAAGTTTACTGCGTTCATTATTTCTCAGCTTACCAAAATGGGAATTGACGTGGAGATTGAAGAAGATTTTGCAGAAAAACGTGTTTCAAAAAAGAAGAAAATGCCTGGTGAGAAAATCAACGATGAAAGAGGAAAAGGCCTTACACCTTTCGCCGTACTGTACCGCGTAGAACATTACAAAGAAATTGTAAACTATGCATTAAATAGTGTCAATGAGTGCTTCCAGCCTAATTCTAATTTACTGTCAGATATCGCCTTATTGGATCCAAACCACTTTAATGATCTACAAGAGAAAACAATTCCTGGGGGATCGTTCAAAGAACTCTCCAGTAAAGTGAATTTGAATGAAGAGGATGTTGCCAAAGAACTATTATTATTTGCTCAATTTTATAAGAGTCTTAAAACCACAGATATTCATAGTCAAGTCTCGGAAGACACTGGTTCCCAGAATATTGATCAGAATAACGATGATCACAAATTTGAAGATCTCCACGATGAATCTGAGGGTTATTTCTACGAAACCCCTTGCACAAAATGCCAGATGTGCTTAACCTGTGCATTTAAAATCCTACACGATTACACTCACCAGTCAAGCGCTCTTAATAACTTGTACATTGCATACAAATATACCCTAACTTTACTATGAACGCAAGTAACCTGTGAACGAGTGTTTTCTAAACTAAACATGGTGAAAAGTAAATTACGCTCCTTATCGATTCAGGACTTGCTGGAAGCTTTTCTTTTAATTAATGTAGAATATAATATTTTTGAAATTATTGATAAAGAGGAAATAATCGATGCTGAAGTGACAGTTCTTCTGAATTAAAGAGACTTTTAATTCTAAATATGTGAAAATGCAATGTAATTTAAAATCTTATCTTTTTGGTATTAATTAACCCAAAATATCAGTTTTCTTTAAAAATTATTTTACACTTCAGTCTTTTGCGTTGTTAATTGAGTCGTTTAATTGCTGGAAATATAAAATACACATACGCATTATTTCTTTGCTCCTTTATTTCCATTACAGCCCCTTTCAATTAGAATTAAAACAATAAAAGATAATAAAAATTAAAATAAAGTTGTGTGTAGGTAATGATTACATAGTATATACACAATGTGTACCTTTAGTTCGCCATAAATGAACTGAAATTCCAAGTAAGTTACAAGTTTATTCTTTAGTGCAGTCTAGAGAGGCGAGGGAAGACACTATGTCAGTATTCCTCCTGGTTATGCCATGATGTGGTTAGTCTTAGGATCAGGAACTGGTGCCCCCCCCCTTTAAATTTCCGGACTAGGCCCTTTGGGAGCCAGTCCGAATAGGATGAGGGTTAGAGTACCGAAATGTAAGAAGAACCTGATGAAGTGGGAGCTGTTAATCGACAGAGACATATGAAGTGCGACTGTAGAGAAATTCAGAGCCTACCACACTTTCTGATCTGTTCGCAGTTATCGAAACTATGTATCATGGACCACTTTCTTCCGGCTAAGGACAAAGCTGTTATGGCGGCAAACTTTTGGAAGCGTAAAGTTCAATCTGGGCTCGGAAAGAAGAAGTACAGACATGGAAGGGAATTATTATTTCGTGTTGTCAAAAAGTTCTTCAAGAACGAAGAAATGTTTCTTAGTAGAGTAGACTCTCGATTGTACAAGCTCCAACAGACCCCAATGAAATGTCAATAAACATGTGTAAAAATGAAAATTCATAAATGGAGATTAACATTTCATCTACAGAATACCTTTGAGGCCAGTTCAGAAAAACTCATAGTTCGTAAATTCTGTGTTCGTAAAAACATGAGCCCACTGTAATAAGTTCGCAATAGCGACGGACAGTGCATCCTCAATGGTAGAAATTTATTTTGGGTATTTTATTTGCTTGTGAAATGCAATGTTAAATCCATTGTGTGTTTTATTGAGACCATTTGGTTTCGAAAATTCTAAGTGATCGACTGCATAAATCAACACGTTACGTCATCATTGCAATTAATAAAATCAAAGCTCACTTTCTTAATGATCAAGTTTTCTGAAAATTGCATGAAGAGAATGATGAAGATTTGGCATTTTCACTCGACTATACAGAAGTTCGGTGTCTCCCGAAAAGTATGCATGTGAGTTGCGTGTACATCCTTTTTGACACTGTTCTTGAAGTTCTTGAATAAGTTCAAGAATGCTTTACTAGGAAATAACTTTGAAGAGAGCAGGATGACATCACTTACTTGTCAGATCTATTCGCAAATTTACTAAAATGAATTTGTACTTGCAGGGAAATGACATCAATTTGATCAATTTCAAGATTATCGTTGCTACATTTAATTCAAACGAAATTTGGTTCAAACGCAATACAGAACCTCCTGAATTTTCCCTGTTTAAGAAGTTTCTGGTCTTGATGAGAAAGGAAGGAATGATGCAAAAGTATGATCTTTAAGTTTGTTGCTATAACTATTTGGATTTACTTCACAAAGGCTTACCCGAAAGATCTGAAAACCATCTTTTGATGGATATCCATCAATCAACCATTAGATTGGATTATCAGTCAATTTTCAAGGATCGAGGAAGGTGAACAATTGAAACATTGGAGTTAAAAAAAAGAGTTATTGAACTAAAAAAAAAATAATTTGGAACTAAAAGAAAATTTAAGAAAAATTATCAACAATTTTGCTTACAAAAAGAAACTGCAGATCGTTCTCATTCACTATGGATTATAGCTAAAATCCGCCTATTGTATTTCCCATATCAAATTTGTTAGAATATTGCTTTAAAGTGGTGATCTCTCTTTTTTCCAAATAAAAAAATCAACTCCAAAAAATTAAATATTGAGAATTGGTTAATTTAAACCCATCCTCATTAACTACAAGTGCGGCACTGAGAAACTGGTATCGCTTGATTAACTGTATGCATCACATTATATCTGTGGTCACATGGCATAACTAGTTAATTCAAAAAATGGCAAAAATAAGTTCACTGTGATTTTAGTGCACACGGTTTCGGCAAATTAGTTATTCTTCAAACCATTAAATTTAGAAAGTTATTTAAGTCACATTGATGTCAACAAAAAATTTTTTTCAAAAACTATATATACAGAAAAAGTTCTAACATAAGGTAAAAAAGTGGAGCCCTGAACAATTGCCATTTTATTCTTAAGTAATGTTTCCTGTGATGACATAATATATTCAATACATAATTTTATTAAAATTACTTTTTGAAAAATGTTGATTTTTGTTGAAAAAGTTCCATCATTAATGTTAGTAAACATGTCATTATGTTATTAATTAAATAAAAGATTTTATGTAATTTTTGAATTTTATTTGAGTGATAGTCTTTCTACGTGAGGGGGGCGCTGTTATAAATTTAAGGCACCAAGTGACGGTGGGCCGATAAAATTTAGAAATCACCGTTATTGAGAGTAGTTTATATTGGTTTGAGAGTATGGAAGTATTTCGGACAGATGGCGCTATTCCTCGGTAGGGCCGAAACGAACTCTAGCTAAAGATAGTGTTATTTCACATTAGCATTACGTAGAAGTTTCTATTAAACTCCGCTCACTAATTACTGCCACTCCTTCACCTCTTTTTTTTTTTTCAGTTTTTTCGATATTATTTGCCACCAGCACTTTTCAGCTAATAACGGGCATTACTGTCAAACAAAAAATTGTAATACGAAATGGCAACATTCTGCATTTAGGTGAAATTCGCTAAAGTTGCTTCCTGAAGAGAGAAAGATTCGTCCAAAACGAGTTGACGCGCTTTAACCAATATTTACAAAAAAAAACAACAAAAAAAACCCCTCTCTTTATAACGATAATATTAATATTTAAAACGCTTTTAATGTTGATTTTGTACATTAATAACATTTAAAGAAATCATTTTGATTTATCAATTAAAAAGGTTTAACAAAAAGTGTTCTTGCTTTATTTAAGAATTAGATTCTTAATCACCTTAAACGTTCTTATCCTGTAAAAGTTTATAATTTTAAAAATGATATTCATTTCAACTGAGACTTGCCAATTGCCTCTGAAGAGATTATAAATTCACAAGTTTTTAAAAAAATAATAAATCTTTACTTGTGCTGTAAGCGTTTACATAAGTATGTCTTAAAAACAATAAATAAATTATAAAGATAAATCGTGCAATCTATATCATTTCTTGAATTCCCAATTATATTATAAAAAAAAAGAGATTTTGATACTTTTTTCCTTATTGTACATTTCATACAGACTATAAATAAGGGGTGTGTGGGGATTTGCCGAAATGAATTAACTTAAAAAAAGTTTGCTTCACAACTTTTGGCGCAAAATTAAGTTTGTTGTCTTTGGGGCAAAAAATTCAACCAAACAAACTAAAGAGTGAGAAATATAGAGCCCGTAGCCCACGCGCACACATCTGCTTTCAAAAAGGTGTTTTTCCCCCTGTTTCATTGTTGTGGAGTCACAGTGAGTTACTGAGTTATTCAAAGGTCCCAACTCTCAAATATGAGTACTCCCAAAAAAGAGCTATCCTGCCCATCCCCGGTGTTTTATCGATATTCCTTGTCGCTTGATATCCGGTTGTTTAAGATATTTTCGACATTTTCTGATACTCGCCTTTTAGTGCGAGTTAGTCGTTCCAGAATTTTTTAATCAAGAAACGATCGATGTTTGGCGACAAAAGTCTAAGATGTCAAATCAGACTTCATTCACTAAGGAAGTAATCTCAATTCAAATTGGCGCAATTTGCTTAAAGTTGAGATTTATTTCTATTACAGTGCTAAATGTGCTGACTTTAGAGCTTTAAAATCTATTCTTGTAAATCATAGCGCACAATTTACACACTAAAATGCCAAAAGAGAAACAGATTAACATTGTAGGTGTTTCTTTGAAGTACGCTTTTATGCCCCCCACTTTTAATATTTGGTCACTTTTGACGACCGAACAACTGCTTATCGTGTGCCCGCGATTACATTTACATATAACTCTGTAGAGAGGTCTTCAGATTATAATGATCAAAACCCAAATAAAGTATATTCTTTGTTTGGAATCAAAATCATAGAGACACGTTTTTAAACGATTTTCATAAAAAGCCTACAAATCTTCAGCTTGTTAAAAGAAACATAGTTTTCAAAACTGGCGTCGGTAGCTTGCATGCCATAATATCCATTCGACAACTCAAAGTTTCTAGCTCGAGTCCAATTCGACACATGCCATCTTTTCTTTGACTCCATCCGTATAAATCAAACAAACTCATGAAATTTGAATCGAAATTGGAAATGCGCCGTTTAATCATTCCGAAATGTTTCCGTTGGTTCTTTACTGACAAGGTACTGGTCAATCAAATAAGGCATCGATGGCGTTCAAGAAGACTAGAAAATATCATTTGTGTCTGTATGCCTGAAACCAGACGTTGATGGCTGGAATCGAAGACATTAGGATATCGTAAATACCAGGCATCGGAACTCTAATCACAACTCATTTTGGGGTTAAGTGGGGGTGAGATGATCGAATGTTCACTTCGGTGGAGTGGGTGGCTACAAGGTGGGGTTGCCCAACCCTTTTGCTCTATTTAGGCCCGTTAAGGTCGTGACAGCCACTCACCATTATTCATAGCACCGCAACAGCTGTTCACTCATAGGGAATCTGGATTTCCTGAGTGGATGCGTCATACTCTGGACAGCAACTGCACTCTCCCCAATCCAAACATGGACCATCGCTTGAACTTGATTCAAGTCCGCACCGTCAAAGGTAAAAAATTACATCATTAATATTGCTTGGCTTTAATGTAAGGGAAGAGGACAAAATCACTTATTTTCTAATACGGGCCAGGTGTGGCCCATTAGAAAACTAACTTTTGAAAATGAAAGCTATGAGTCAGAGCTGATGAAAATTGGGCAAGCACTTTTTTTTTTGCCAATAAAGTTAAGACCATAATTTAGTTGATTAAAAGGCAGGATGATTAGCTGTGGCGTATTGGCAATTTGGGGGCCATGCAAGCGAACTAAATTTCATTACTCTTTGAAAATTCTTATTTTCAATTTAAAAATGGAACTTTGGGCGCAAAAATTTGCAAAGGTTTTGTGCAACCTAGAAAAGCCTTTTAATTGGCGCCCTAAAATAGGAATATGCCTCGCCCAAGCTCTCAAAAACTCACGGTTTGTTTGAGAGCGGTGGTTGGATTTCTTTCCTTAAGTCAGGGTTCACTTAACCGAAGAACTGACCCCGAGTTTTGTGAATAAATATACTTATATTCATAATTTTCTATATGGTTTGCCCTCATTTAAATATTCATTCTCACTGTCGTTGATGGGATCATTCAATTGATTCAATGAATTTAAGCTAAGTTGCATTTTAAAAATAGGAAATTATACACTACAGAATATCAGAGGAAATCTGTACGAAATGCTGTTATCAAAACCCTCATCAAAAAGATATTAACATGAAAGAGATATTTGAAGCGCAGGGCAAATGTAACTGACAGTGAAAATTTTGAAACAGGATTAGGTGACGTCAGATAAGTGTGAATCAGACCCGTAGCCAGGGCGAAGGGGCAACTATGTCAAGGCAAAGGACATATGGGGCACAGCGCACCCGAGGACTGTCCTATATATATACCAAACTGAGCGGGAAGAACACCACGCAAGCAATTAACGCATATGCGGTACCAGTGCTCACCTACTCCTTCGGGATCATCAAATGGTCCAACACTGAACTAGAACAACTCCAGCGGAAAATGAGAACCATCCAGAGAAGAGCCGGACAACTACACCCTGCAACGGCAATTGAACGGCAAACACTACCCCGGGAAGAAGGAGGACGCGGACAAGCGGACCTCAAAGACTTACATGACAAGCAGATCCAGAGCATGAGGCAATACTTCCAGTTGAAGAGTCCCCGATCGCCACTCATCCAAGCCATAATACAAGCAGATGCAAATTACACGCCACTAAACCTGTGTAGTACCGAAGAGCGTGTCCTCGAAACAGCCAACGAACAGAAACTGAGAACTTGGGCCGGAAAACCATTACATGGCAGGCACTACAATGACCTGCAACAACCACACGTTGACAAAAAGGCATCAAATTCTTGGCTGGCCAAAGGCACTCTCCAGCCAGAGACAGAAGGATTCATGCTAGCCATCCAAGACCAAGTGATCGCAACAAGGAACAATCAGAAATTCATCCAGAGAAAAGACATAGAAAGCGACAAATGCAGACACTGTCATGCGGCATCGGAGACAATCCAACACGTGATGGCAGGATGCAAGATCCTTGCGCAGTCAGACTACAAACATAGACACGATCAAGTAGCGAAAATAGTCCACCAGAAATTGGCAGCGAATGCTGGCTTTCTGACAGAAAAATGCCCGTACTACAAATATGAGCCAGAGACCGTGCATGAGAACGAAACACACAAGCTTTACTGGGATAGAGCAATCATAACAGACAAGACAGTCCCACATAACCGTCCTGACATAACCCTCGTCGATAAATCGAATAAGACCACGTACTTAATCGACATAGCAGTACCCAACACCAATAACATACAGACAACCTACACAACGAAAATCACCAAGTACCAAGATCTCAGACATGAAGTACGAGATATATGGGGTATGGAAAAGATCCTCATCATCCCGTTAGTCATCTCAGCAACAGGGATAGTACCAAAAACGCTTGCGACGAATTTGGAGATACTCAACATTGACCCAAACACCTACATTGAAATACAAAAAGCCACAATCCTAAACACGTGTCACATTGTCAGGAAGTTTCTAGACATGGCACATTAAGAAGTGATGTAAAAAGAGGCTTGGGAACATGGCGCTCTGCCCGTCCCAAAGCCTGTTTCCGCCAAGAATGGGCGAGGAAAACTTTTATATATATATATATATATATATATATATATATATATATATATATGTTGACAGGCAGGCAGATGGATGGGTGGGTTGGAAGGAAGGAAGAAAGGATGTACGAACAAACTTACAAAGGAACATTTAAATAATATGCAAACAACCATGCAATACAAATTATGAATAGTGACTTCAAATGGAATGGAATTTGTGTAAGTTAGTATGGTGGTGCCGAAATCTTTCTTATGGAATTTATTAAACCTGGTCAAATTGACATAAAAATGAATGCCATACACCAGAATTGTCGAACCTATAGCACGTACAAAAATTCTGCTAGCAAGTTAACAATTCTCAAATGATAGCATTTTATAAGTTTATAAATTATTTAAAATTTTACTTTAATTATTAGAATGCACAAGCTTTTGTCCCCTTGTCTAACGTGGCCATAGTGAAGCTTTATATACTTAGAGGGAATTTTGATTGACGCCTGTGGCTCATTGGAAAAGAGCACTTGTCTGGTTATCGAGAGATTGTGAGTTCGGTTCCCACCAGTTACCGGGAAATCGTTCTGCTCTTCACGAGTAATTTTTCATCGAAGTTTAAGTTGTTCTACACGAAAAAAACTAACCAGGAAATGCATAGCCCACTCGTGAAAAGGTAGTTGAAGACTATAGTTGATGTTAAAAGTTTCTAGCCATTGGGTGAGGGGCATAATTTCATGACTCAGCTCCCTTTGATGGGCATGAAATGAATTTTATAAAAAACATAGTTTCATATACTTAATAACGTTCGCACCCACGTATAAGAAGCTCAATCTAGAGCTTTTCTTAGGAGAAAAAGAGACCCGCCCCATCCTGGTTTCGAACTAGGTCCCTCCGTTGAGTCCAGAGTGTCTTGACTACTAGACGAACGAGGATATTTAATAACACTTTCTTTCTCTGTATGTTAATATGCAAGATATTATTACTCTTTTTCTCCTAAACAAAAGAAAATTCGAGATTGAGTTTCTTATACGTGGGTGTCGAAAATTATTAAGTATAATAAATTCCCCCACGAAAACTCCTAAAAAATTCGCCCAGTGACTTTGTGTGTTGACCATTATTTGAAAATTGTGTTATTCCTGAGAAGGGTGATAAAGTTTAAGAAAGAGAATGACTGATTAATGTAGTTTGACCTGTGTATTACTAAAAATGAAAAAACATGAACCAGATATAAAGCATTTGGCATCCAATATACAACAACAGAATTTCATTTATTTGTACGACAATGTATCTCTTATTATGAGTTCATCTTTTTGAAATTAATGTCAATTTTTAGGTTAATATCAATAAATGTCTGCAACAATACATTTTCTATCGTTATCCCTCATTCAAATTGCTCGATGTGTCTTCAACATCATGGATATTAATTTTAAATGTTCGGCATGCCCACATAAAAGTATTTGCAACCACTGACATAAACCATTGACTGAATTTCAATTTCTTAATAAATTAAAATTTCCAGAAAGCAGCATTTTTAATACAGGTTCTCAGATTAATTTTCCGCCCTCAGCAGAATATGCCATTAAACTTTTGTATATGGTTTCTAAACTTCAGTGAAATATGTGTCCAAAGGATTATACACACAAGTAAGAAGTCCAGAACTTTTATAAAAATCGCACACTTATTTATTTATTTATTTGCATGTATACGATGGAAAGACAGTAGAGGTCAGGCCACACCGGATCCTACAGTTTTTGGAGGAACACGAACTCCGTTGCCATGGGAATCAATTCTCAGACTACGATAAGCAGAAGAACACGCGTTCTGCTATACCACTGGGGTCAAACCCGCTATACTAGTATGATACAAGTATACCGACAGAGGTGTAATGCCATAACAGAAGTATATTGACAGAGGTATCTGGCATGCGGTACTACACCATCGTGGGGCAATTGACCTACATTTTATCAAGGAATCAAAATCTTTTAAGGTCCACGAAACCACCCAGGAAACCTTCCTACCTAGGAAACCTTCGGACTACAGTGGGCAGCTAGTCAGTAAGCGGAGCGTTCTTTTATTGCCGTTGAGAGCAGTAGCGTAGTAACTCATGGGGGACTCAAGTGTCTGTGGGGGCTCGTGTCTTCTAAGAAGTGTATAGAATGTGGCTTTAGAGGAAACGATATTTTTTGGCATCAAATGGGTTGACTTGAGCCCCTCTCTCTCCTGCGGCACTGGTTGAAAGTCTAACCCGGATTGAGAATGAGACTGTACAGTGGGTGGACGCGTCACCCCCCACCATCACAGGTCCCACATCACACACTTTAATACAATATATCTGCCATCGACATTATATCTGCCATCGACAACATCCCGTGACGTCGCATTCTGAAATCAATGTATCCGATTAACCCCAAGGAAAATCCCTTTCGAAGCTGGTAAGGGAAACAGCGAAGATGGTATAAAAATACATCCACACTATGCCATTCTTCATGGATCGACATTACCTCTCCGTGTAATTTCAATATGGCTGCTGGCGCAGAAGGAACTATGCATCCAAACTCTTTCAACATTGCCGATTTGAATAACATGGGTACGCCTTAAGAATCCGAGGAGACTCGGTGGTGGTGTAATGGTTACGCGTTCGCTTAGTTCGATGTAATCTGGGATTTAACACTCGACTGTGCCTATAAAACAAACGCTCACCGGATAACATCTCCTTATGATACCCTAGGCCATAAGTGGTTCAGCTTCCTCGTAAAACTATAGTTCCTGGCGCAGCATTGTGCCATGCTGTCCTTGCGCCGTAGAACTTGCATACAAACGAACAAGAATTCGATTATTAGTAAGATAAAAAAAAAATAAAGAAGATATTAATACGAAATACTTGGAATAACAAAGAATCACCCAATAGTGAGTCAAAAATTCATTTCAGCTAAGCAAAGCATGAAAGGCCCTTTTGAGGCCTCGCGAACCAGAGATATTTATTAACCAGTAAAGTCCAAAACACAACCAGTTGGGTTGTGTTGAGTTTTCAGTTACTGTTATGGGACGCTGAAGACTGAATGACGTCAGTCCGGTCTTCCCTGGTTTTGAGCATTCGTGTACATTTAATTTTGAACTATCGAGATGTTCTTTCGCTTGCTTGCTTTTTCCTCGCTTGCCAGCCAAGGGCTTGCCGTTGGTTAGTAGTTGTAGTTTTGTTTGTTTTGCTTACCTTGTAACGTAAGGCCATGTTGAAGTGTGAAGGAAAACGTCTTGTGGCTCAAAGGCCAAACTTAAGAGGTAGTTGTGACCGAACATTGCTTGTCAGTAGCGAAGTGGCTTGAAGTGAGAATGCCAAAGGAAACTCATGAGTGTTTTTCACTGATAGTAGTTAAACCAACCTTGTAGATGGTGGGCATTATCAAAAGAAACCGTATATGAGTTTTCAACCGAACTGGATACTTTGGCCGCCCTTGGAGAGAGAGAGACGTTGATGGACTCCTGCTGATGAGATGTAAACCTTTTGTTATTTATTATTGTTAGAGTTTAATAGTTTTGTGCTAATGTTATGTTGTTGTTATATTAACGGAATTGTGCTAATACGGAGATTTCTGATTGAAGTTTGACCTGTTGCCGAGTATCGAACTTTGAACTATAGGTTAAGACCTTGAGGTTGAAATGTCATTACAAATTTGGAAGTTCCTGAATTGAAGAGGAGCTTTAACTGTTGATTGAACTTTTTAATTGTTCTTTGTAATTAAGGAGTTCCGGTTTGAAGTTAAGTGCTCAAGCTTCGCTTAACCGGTAAGTTAGCGTCTGAATTAGCTATCCAGGTTGATCATTGTTAAATACTTTAAATATTAACATAGTTGAGTAATTTAGATGTTACACGCTCGTACAGCTAATGAGTTTAAATGTTGGTAGTTTAACTGCTCCAGTAACGCTGGTTCGGAAAGCCGTCCTTACCTGCGTGTTAATGACGAAGTCAGAGAGGCCTTTGCAGTTGTTCCAGTATTTGATATGTTTACTGTGGTTGTTCCAGTATTTGATATGTTTACTGTGGTTGTTCCAGTAGCTGACATGTTTACAAGATTATGGGCTTGAATATGTGTTCCAGTGAACGTCACTAAAATAGTTGTGACTTTAGGATTGTAATAAATAAATGATCACAATTTTGTATACTTTTTCGCCCTGCGGTGGCGCAGTGTGGTAACGCGTTCTCCTATTGCGCGGCTAATCCGGGTTCGACTCCCAGCAGTGCAAAAAGAACGCTTACTCAGAGATCTCATAAAGATCGCACTGCTCACTGTAGTCCGGGGTTTGGTTCCCTAGGCCTTAAGAGGTTCGGATTCCTCGGAAAACAGTAGGTCCCGGCGCAGCATGACCACTGTAGTCTTTGAGCCGTAAAACCAAAAAACAAACAAACTAACGAACCTTCGGAGAATGCAGTAGCGAAAGCCTTATATAAGTAGAAGTGGAAATGAGGAGAGCAGGGGCGGATTGGCAAGGGCCGCCGGCCAGTCCGCCCCTACTCTCCTACAAGGTATGCTCCCTTTGAGAGAACCCAGTCCGCCCCTGCAGGAGAGTTGTTAGTTTTGCCAAGTTCACTATTGTGAAAGGATTGTACTCGTTAACAAAAACATTTTAATTTCGCATCTGTTCATTATGAGATTTTTTTTTTTTTTTTTTGGGTCATATACAGGGCCAGATGATCGCATAGACAAACAAGACAAATGCCTAGGGCCCGCTTTTTTTTTTCTTTTTTTCTTGAGGGGCCCGGCGCTGTGAAGATTCAAGACTGCTTAAAGTTTGTTGCCAATCAGACTTTGTCACTAAAGCAGTAATTTTATCAGGAATTTTCGCTTTATTTTCCGCAAATTTTAGAGTTTTTTGTATGCACGTTGCATCAACTTTTATGACCTGCACCAACTTTATTTTCAAAGCTTAATAATTAAATTCCAGAACGGATTTGGCCAGCGGTCGGATAGAATGAGCATTTTCGTTGGTCCCGAGATCCTCATTATATACGGGTTCTACTGTAATTGCCCAGACTTAATTTGTGCTACAATGGGCCTGGAAAAAAAAATTTCTAGGGTCCGACGAAACTTTAATCCGATACTCGTTGTATAGTATAAAGCTTACGCATGAAAAATATAGCAAATATCATTCATGGAACACATATAATTTAGCCGTTGCCAAATATAAAAATGAACCATTCGTTATTTCAGAGGAAAAAACACGTGACAGCAAATGCCTGTTTGTGAAAATCAAAGAATTACGTTTGAACGAAACGGTCGAGTAACAAGTTTCTTTGGATTATAATATCTCTGGTCTTAGAATAACACATTTTATAGTAATATCTTATAGCATCCCAAACTATCATGTACCTTGGTAGATACATTTTGGTGCATGCAAAACCGGAGGTGTGCTATATCATACATGACCGATTTAGTAAACGATTTATCTCGTCTGTTATAAACTGTCAGAACAATGCTTTGAAAGAGATTGTCTACCTCCGATGCAAAGAATGTAAATCACAAACTTTTGTCTTCTGTCCATTCATTGCATCCCTTGCTTTCAGTGGAATCTTCTATCTGCGCCACAACCGTTCTTTACAGGCATGGAGTGTTTTCTTAACGTTTCGTTACCACAACTCCATACCTTCTCACTCTTCAATCTCGTCAACCTTCCACCGCACTTTTAACACGTCAAACGCCACACCGGTTTTATGTGCCGTTCCGTCCATGCCACAGTTAGCCGTCAAGCAGGCCACTCCGGGCCGTCGGGACCGGCGTGGCGTTTAACGTGTTAAATGATCTCTCACTCTCCACTGTTTGTCTTTGTAGCAGTCGTCTTCTGGAAAAACCGTGCTGCAGAAGTCGACAACTTTCCGAAACTCTTGCACAATCGACAACAATTACAAACTTTTAAAATAATGATTTTTGAATTTTTACACTGTTGTACTGAGACACGATACGTAAATTTTCAGAAGTAAAATTGGTTTCCTTGTGGATAATTCCTTGTAATTTTCCGTGGGTAATTAATTGTAAATTTT
>QLNU02014176.1:69295543-69323219 GCA_006491805.2 Dysdera silvatica
GCTTCAGTCAAATTAACTGCTCTGTACAACAAAAAACTTCGTCTGTTTTGACAGACCATGTTTCTGGACGGCAGCTGTAATTATTGGGGGAGCCTTTGATGTGAAAGTTTTGAGTGACGTCGATGTTTTCCCAAGGCTCTGAGACTATAATAAGGTACTCCTAGGCGTTTTAGATATTATCAAGACGTACGTTTTATTCGCGCCACGGGTAGCTGTATTGTCAGGTTTTGTACTTGTTTGACAATAAACGCTAAAATTGAACCAAAAGAAAAATTCAAAGTTGAAGGAAGCGAAAGTGATTTAATGTTGCTGAAGAAATTGGCAGATGTGCTGTATCTTGTGATATGATTTCTATTAATAGTTGTCCAATATTTCTGTTATATTTGCATGTAAGTTTCAACGTTCAAGACTTAATTGGAAGTGAACGGAAGGTGGAGAAAAAAAAAGTTCTCTTCTTTAAATTGTTATCAGCTGACTCATCATAAAATTAAATAATTAAATTAAAACTACTTTTTCCTACGTTCATTATTTGTAGTTATGAAGTGTATTGTGTCTGTCAGTTTTTATTTGTTAGTGAAGAAGAGAGAGCGTCAGATGTTTCCCAAATTCAAAGTTTGAATATTAAATGTTGTGTGTCTAAAGTTGCTTTAAACAATAGAATATTCTTACTTTCTTTATGCTTGACCCGATAAAGAAACTGGGTTTCTCGAAAATTTTCTTATTCCACAATAAATTTTTCATGCATTGTTATACGAACCAATGCTTTAACTGATAACTTTATATAATAACTAATAATTTATTTTGCGGTTCTCAGCCACCGCCCCCAATAAGGGACGCCTCTATTCATATGCCTTCCGCCCCACTTAGAAGTCGGTCTTTGCTTAGAATTTGCGCATTCATTTCAGTCAGTAATAAAGACATCGTGTCCCAGAAGTCGTCACTTTCGCTCTCATCACGATCAGTTCAAATAAACTTCATCCACTTCAGTTGCTGGACGTCTCAATATCAGATCGAATAACCAATTAAACTTTAATTGCTTTTTTCCGCCATAAGGGAGAAATTCGAGCGTCTCTAAAGACTTTTCGTCACACCATTTCCAAAATTTTTTTATTGCGTTGTCCGCCACATTGTTACTTCGATTACGACGCGAATTGACAGCAAGCGATGGGGGACGAACTGTTTACCATAATCTTTTAACAAGCGGAACCGGCTCGCTTGGAAAAAATTACTTTGTGTGCTGAAATAAACCAACATGAAAATTGAAAGCAATAACCGAAGAAACAACAGCGAAGAAAGATGACACTCGCTAGACAGTCGAAACTATTTTCATCTTTTCACGGCCAACAAAAGTGTCAGAAGATAAAGTCTCTCCTGATCTTTTTCTTGGAAACGCTCCTGGCGATAGCCGTCACTTTCAGGTTTTTGTTGGCTGCCACATGGCATGGACATTGTACGCTGTAATTAATAGTTCGTTGTTTTTTTTCATCCTCACCTCACTGGTAGCCGTCGATAGCCTGATTTACAGGACGGAGTGCAATCTTAGCCGAATTGAATACAAATTACGACGTATGTAAGTAAGTTACGACAAAGTATCATCTTCATTGTTCGTATTTTTTAATGGAGATTGCATTTCAAGGATATAAAGTCATGACTGTGCTAGGTTTTGCCAATTTTTCGAGGCATTCTTACCTCTGTTGATTAGAGTAATTTTTAACAACCGCCGAGCCCTTGCATAAATTTAGCGAGGAATTCTCCTGGAATAAAGGAATCATGGAGGGATTCTCCCGGATAAAAATCGCGAGGGATTCTCCTGGAATTTTTGACATTTTAGTTTTCTAGGCGCTTTCATGGATAAATATTTATCGTGGAAATATTCAGAGGAGAATAATAGTCGCGAATGTATTGGAAAGCTCTGACCCAGAGTGTCCAAATAATGTCTGTGCACAAAATATCAATGATCAAGCCGTGTATTTTTAAAGTATGTGAACATTCATGAATGGTCGGGAATTTTTAAACATCGAAATCATTTGGCGTTAGAGAAAGGGCATACCGTTCGTCATGACCGGTCATAAAAATTGCCTGCAAGCCGATTACAATAATGTTCAGTACATCCTCTCTTCTTAAAATTGAACAAACTAACATCTGTTTTTGTGAATGCCAGTAACCATTTAGCAAGAAGTGCATCAGCAAAGTGTATATTAATAGAAGCAGTGTACTGATACTCTTAATGATTATGCCATAATTAATTATTCATACTGATGATAGTTTAATGTATGAACTTTAAAAAAAAACAAATGGAAATGTATTCGCGAGTACATATGTTTGGACCAGACCCTCGTCTTATAAAACAAGAATTTGCCGGGTCTCGGTCTCATAAAGGTTAAAAATGCAAGTCTAGGGAACCAAAACCAAGACTTCGGCGGGAAGAAAAACAGGACACGTGCTACGGCACATTTGGAATCAGACCCGGCTTAACGGCATGGTAAACGAAAGCTCTACCACCGCGCCTCCGTAGGTCCCATATATTTTAAATCGTGTTTTACTGTAAGGACGCCATTACTTTCTGATGCATCCTCCAAGGTACTTTATAATTTCTCAATCAATCAATCAATCAATCAATCCTTTGCTGTTCATGAAACTTAATTTGCAATAATATCCCTCTTTTCGAAAACTCTGCCGAACGACGGTATTTAGTTATGACAAGCATTCACTTATACGGCGCAATGTTTCTTCCCACGATGTCTTTAGAGACATGACGATGCTAAAATGAGATGTTTTAATAAAACTGATTAATCCAGACAAGGTTTCTCGAAGTGCGTTCATCGGAAACCCTAGTTGCACGATGACCTCACATAGGTTCTGCTAGTAATTTGTAATCCATCGCCTAAAATTCGAAGAAAATTCACAAATACTGAAATTTTCCCCTACGACAAGATATTAATAACTATCCGCAAGCAATATCCCGCAAGAATGGAAAAGTATTGCCTACATTTTTATACTGGTTTATTGCTTATTTTTATGTTTATAGCCAAGCAGCTATAAACTATAGCCCTTTTGGGTTTTCTCTAAATGATATTTACACTGGAGTTTTGTGGCTAAGCGCATGCGGAGAACAGATCTACGTGAGGTTAAAAAGTTTCGCACGACTGATCTAGAGCTCGACAACGATGCTGTGGGTAAAACTGTTGTTTACACCGTCTAGTGCACCGGTTGATCGCCTAGTATGGGATCAACAGCTTAACCGGGCCTCCAGTCCCCAGTACCTTTATACAAAGCCAAGCTTACCGGAAGTGTAACTCGGCTCATTTGGGCCCCAAAACAATGGATAAAGGCTATTTGAACGCAGAGACATAATTTTAATAATACCACACACCATTTTCACGCATAAATTCGCCATTGAGTTTCAGTTTCTTGAGTATTCGCTCGTCAGACCCTCGAAAACAAATGGAAAATAGACGAAGTATAAGTAGAAAGCAATATTTATCAAATTATTTATGCTTTTTCTATGTTAAAACAGGGGCGCTGAGAGCTAACCCGGCCCCCATGAACCCTTCCCAGGGCAATGGCATAGATATTATTTCAATTCCGAGTGCCCCACAGCATTGGCCCTTGCAAGTGCGGGCCCCTCAGACTTCATCCGGCCCCCCCCGGGCTTCAGCCCATACTGCCCGCTTCCCCTCTCATCGGCTCTGCTTTCAAATGCTCTTTCTAGCTTGTGAGTAGAGCTCGATAAATTCGGTAGCCATTATTATTATTTTTTTTTTTTTTTTACATCCGAACGCTCTTTCTAACTCATGAATGGAGCTTGATAAATTCGGTCGCCAATTTCTAATTATTAATGCTTTTTCTTCAAACGCTCTTTCTAGCTTATGAATGGAGCTTGATAAATTCGGTCGTCTCATCGGCGACCAAACGTCAGCAACGGCATGTGAAAATCATGTTTACCTAGCAGACAGTAAGAAATCAACTTTTCCTAGTAGACTAGTTAGAAATCATCTTTTCCTACTGGGTTCTAGGTTTCCCCTATGGAGAATTGTGGCTTGGAGGAGCGCAGGCCCACGCCATGTGATTTCTCGAGCTCTGCTTGGGAATAATTTATAGTATATACTATAGGGAGATTTCAAGTACGTAAGTACCTGGTAGGGGAGTGGTGGTGTTGCTGTTGGTCTTATTTTCCTATGTTAGCCAATGTTAATTTTTGCTTACCGGGGAGGGAGGGGGGGGCGCTTTGAAATGTTGAAATGGACAAAATATTGTTTATGTAATAATACTTGAACTTTTCCTAACTTTAAATTGTTAGTATAATTAGAATATTTAAAGATGAGCTGTGGTTTAAGGCGAAAATAATCAAAGTGTACATCGCCATAATTTTTAATTATTTTTTTTTGAAATATGCCCAAAATTTGAAGAAATTTGAAACGGTAAATTTAATGTATTCCAAATAAATAAATTTCGAAATTTTTGTCAAAAAAAAAAAATGCTTTCGACAGAGCCACTGCATCCAGTGTCTATTTCTTTGATCCATTGGCGTTTTTTTCGTAAATAAAGGAAAACTGGTTTTAGCGTTTTATTGCAAAGTTTCGTAACTAGATAGAAAAACAGAGTCCAGTGTTTTCAATATGAGCGTCACGTTCATAAAGATGAGCCACTTGGGGGTATATGGTCGACCTGTGGCCCCAAAATTCCGCTAATAAACGGGCCGAAACGTGATTTTGTATTTGGACACGGAGACGTGAATCTTCTTGTCGTGACTTTCAATTATTTTAAGAAAATAATTACACTGCTCGAACGTCTTGTCGAACGGATTTTTTATTTTCGATATCGCCAGTCGAGGTCAAACGTGGAATTGCGAAACGTCTTCTAAACAGCGGTAAATATGGTACAAGGCATTCGTCCAATAGCATATTCTAATCAGGGTACAGTAATACCCCAAACCCTGTACGTATCCGCGAGTGGTACTTTCGAAGGCCAATGTGTGTGTGTGTGTGTGTACAGTGCTAAAATAATCCATTTAATTTAAATTTTTCATTAAATGGAAGTGTCCCTTCTTCGGAGGTACATGTGTTGGTACATGCATCATATACTGGGGACCAGAGAATTCACCCCTTAAATAGTAGTGCCTCTTATTCGGGGGTCTCTTTCACGATAGATAACACTGTATTAGTCCTTCATTAACATACATACCTTTGATAAAGTTTAATTAATGAATTAGGCTTAATAAGACTTTACCAACCTTGAATAATAATGGCATATATCGTATTAAGAAACGATTTTTATCAACTTTTTTAGGCGTAGTAATAGCAATGGCATGTTATGACATGCTTAGGTGATGAAACGTTCTTGAAGAAATGTTTTCTGTGTCTGGTGGGGCACGATTCCAAGACATTCTACTATCCGGGCAGGTGCTCTTACTGGAGATACAGACGTCAGACACTCAATCTCGTCATCTTCCATCAATAAAAAAAATATTGATTGTGTATACGAGTATAATTATAATTCAGTTCCGTCTCTTGACGAAAGAAATTCAGACGTTTCTTAACTTAATTCCCAAGAGTCCGTAAAGCAATGAAAACGATCTTATACATGTGTACTTTGACTGCATTTTTACATTTACGTCTAAAAATAACTACCCTAGTCTCACTATTTTGGCGCTAAAGCGCCAAATTAGAGACCAAAGTTAAGCGTTATTTTAAGAACGTTATTGTGATTCTGAAAATTATATTCTTTTTCCTTAGATTGTTTATATATGATTATTTTCAGTTATAGTGTTACTCGCTTATGACGTCAAAATTTTGGCGGGCCCTTGGATGTCTTCATAATCGATTTAGACATTCTATATACTGCTCAAGTAATCAATGTGTACGTATACATGATACATGTAAAATGCTAAATCGATATACATGTGTTCGTGAGCGCCCAGAGGGGGGACCCTAGCCGTTTAAAAATTTTATTTGCCCGATTCTGCTATGCATTTACTTTCAAAAGTTTTACAGTCACATTTTAAAATAAGGTACTTTTTAGCTCATTACTAATTGTCAAGCAGTATCAATTATTTTTGTAGCGTTTTGCTATCTTGTACATTCACTAAAATTCTTGACAGCTTTGAGAAGGAGGAAATGATTTTTCTCATCCGCCCCCCAGAAGTATTCGTGTGGGCGCCCATGCATAAGTTGTGCTAAAACGTCATGTTATAAAGAAATAGAGAAGCAACGCTTAAGTACAAAATAGTTTTGTGCGCGGTGTCTTTTTCCGTTTTGCACATTTCTCTCAATGTCGTTTTCAAAACAGTTTAGTGTACTTTTAGGGAAAACCGCTATATCTTATTCAGTTATTTCATTCATTTTGTACATTACATTACAAATTGTTCCCAATTAAGTCAATTACTTCAAACTAAAAGTCTTAATCTTTCCCTAAAGGAAAAGAACCACGCAAAAGAAACCCTAGTCTCTTCATCAGTTTCAAGGTTTTTGGATGTGCTTGCCGAATACACAAATCTCTTCATTTTTCTTGAAAATAAGAGCTGTCTGCGGAGTGCACGATCTGTGCAATTGCAAGGAGTACGTTAGGTAATCAATTACCGTTAGGTCGTTATTCAATAAAGAAAATAGACATGTTTTTAAAGTCATCATTTTCAAAGGAAATTTATTATGAATATTAACTACCTATTACCACTATAAGGTCCTTGAAACAATCGGCAATGTTTCACCTATGCACAAAAAAAACTTTCTTACTTTTCATAATTATGGAGGCAGGATAATAATTATTAATCAATCATTGTTTACTTTTACGATTTTTTTTTTTAAATTTTTCGGACCTTCCACAAGGTTATCCAAGAAACGATTAACGAGTCGGAATGTAATTTGACTCAATATCTTTGATTCTAAAAGACATTTACACATAGATTTCATACATATTTTACGTTCTTAAAGTTTTCTGCACACATTTTTACGTATTTTTATTACACATTTTTTACATATATTCATTATATATTTTGACAATTTTTCATTATACCCTTTATAATTTTTTATATATTTCATCCAATTTTCATGTATTTCATATATTTTTCATATACTTTACGCATATTTCGTAGAATTTTATTATTCTTTTAATCCAAAACTAAGGTTATAGTTATATATGTTTACTAATCATACTCCAATTTATTTTTACTTGTTATAAATATTTGCATTTATAGATGTAACATTTAAGTTTCTTAATATTTGTATTTGTAGTATTTTTTAGCACATGAAGAAGAACTGTGGTAGATGAACGTATGGAGAACACATTGAGATATATATGAAGAGACTCATAGAAAATGCAGGCAAAAATGCAGACCTGTTGTGTGCTCTCTTAAAGATCAAAGGAAAGGAGACAGAGAGACAAGGAGCAATAAAGAAAGAGAGCGAGAGAGAGGGGGGGGCAGCAGGGTAGATGATATATTGATAACATATATAAGGATGTAAGATATTATTACCCTTCACAGGGATAACACAATTGCCAAATATGGTCAACACAGAAAAGCCTCCGGGGCGAGATTTTTGTGAGTTTTCGTGGGGGAATTTATTATACAATAATTTTTGCCACCCACGTTTAATTAGCTCAAACTAGAGCTTATGTATATTTGGAGAAAAAGAGGCGCCGTCCTCATCCTGGATTCGAACCAGGGTCCCTCCGTTTAGCCCGCGGTATCAAAAAAATTATTGTATAATAAATTCCCCCACGAAAACTCACAAAAAATCTCGCCCCGGAGGCTTTTCTGTGTTGACCATTATTTGGCAATTGTGTTATCCCTGTGAAGGGTAATAATATCTTACATCCTCATATACGGAGAAAAATGCGTTTGTTCTTGTCCTCATTCGTCTAGTAGGTCAAGACACCGCGTGCTCAATGCGGGGACCTGGTTCGAATCCAGGATGAGGACGGCGCCTCTTTTTCTCCAAATATAAAAAAAGCTCTAGTTTGAGCTATATGAACGTGGGTGGCAAACAAAAAATTATATAATATATGAAGGAATTGAAATTCACTTCTAAAAATGTTATTTTATCATTTACTATTTGTACTAATATAGAAGAAGAAAAAACTATTGGTCAGAAACCACTCTCATTTATTACAAACCAGTAGTTGCAATTGACAAGCTATTGATCGCCGGTAATGGGATTATAACAGTGATTGGTTTCAACTAAGCAAATAATTACGAATGGTGGAAACCCTATTTGATTTATACAGGAAGCGAGCATAACTTGCGGCGATAGTAACACTTGTGAACGCAAATTAAAACCATGATTCGTAAATTACCAGTTCTTGGTCTCTTACACACTTGGTGAAGATTTGAAAACCCAGCAAACATTTTTTATTTCATGCTGTGAAAATTAATGGGAATTCCCGACGTTTTGAAACCCTGAATACATCAATTATGGAATTCATATTTCTGCCGCTTCTAATTATATCTCTAATAGAATTTTTTTAGAACCGCTTTGGCTTTCAAAATGTCAGGTTCTTGCATCTTAGGGGGAGTGGAGAAATGGATGTAAAAAAGGGGGATTTTTTAATACTTTACAGTGGAGCGAACGGGGAAGAATATAAAACAGAAAAATCCCCTTTCTGTGCGAAATGCAAACCCTTTTAATATCCCCTTGTACAGATAGTCTCACTTGGAAATTTTATTCCCCTTTTTTCCTTTCCTTACTTAGCGCAAAACTAATCTTATTTTCAGTCATTGTAGGCTTGCGGTTTGAAAAACTTCACAAAGGCCAATTTTCATTAACATATTGCTTTTTTTAATGGCTTCCCTTTTAAAAAACTTACATGTACATTAATATTATGTATTATGAAGGGACTTAGTAATGGCGTTAATGTGAATGAAAAATACATTTCTGATGAGTTAAAAAAAACTACTTTTGCTTTTCCAGTATCCCAGATCATAAATAACTGTAGAATTTCAAAGGAGTGCGTGACAGGCAGGCTTTTCCAACATATTTTAATTTTCAATTATATTCATCGCTCATTACATCTTCGCATTACCTAGTTGTTTACCATATAAAAGCAAACCATGAGGACGTATAAATAATAAATTTTGGCGGAAAAAGATGTGGTTCGTAGTTGGGCAAAAAAAACAACAAATAGTTGTGTCAATATCAAACGTGTGATCACGTTACAACATCGAACGGTTTTCCAATCTAATTTAATGACAGACACCGAACTAAAGAACCATGAATATTACAACTCTACTGTCTTTCCATACTTTTAATTTTCTTGTAGCTTTTGCGTGTTTACCTGGAGAGCTGCAGCACGAAGAGCCGGGGAAACTTATGTGTTAAAGTCTAGGAAATGAGAATTTCCAAAATATTCAGGACTCCAGCTCTATTTCTCGGCTTTCCACACTCCAACGTTGTCGAGAAGAGTGATAATGGGTGAGTCTGAGTATAATTTTCGCATTTGTATAATTGCCCTCTCCACTTTGGGAGTAATGTCTACGGTGAAATACGGTCCGTTTTAATTTAGGGTTCTTGTCACGTGAAATGATGGTTATTTCGTGTAAGTTTAGTAACTAGGTAATGATATTTTTTGCTGCAGAAAGCTTATATATATTTATAGGTGAAAGTCTTGTAAGTTGTAGGGTTAAAATTGATGTTTCATATATGAGGATGTAACCCAGCAGGGAAGTTCTTCGGATAATTTTTTCGATGATCTTGCCCAATTTAATTAAATGTTTAAAAAAACTGCCAATAGACGCTTAAAAAATAACGCTGATCTTATTCTTTTCAATTAAGTGAGAATAAATTGATAGGACTCAACATCGTGTGAAGCTGAATATTTCGCTGATGTCGGCGGAGCTCCTTTTCTCAAAATAACTGTATGCTGGCGAAACTATGAAAGTAATTGGACTTTTAGTTTTATTTTTAATCATCACCTAAGAATCTTTTAGAAAATTATTTGATAAAGAAACTGGCAACAGCATCATAATGAAATGAAAACAAAGTTAGCCACTTATATGTTCGATGTTTAAGGTAAATAAAATGCGAGTTTAATTTTTTATGGATTGAAAGGGACGAAGGTAGTTTCATTCATAAATAAAGTAACGTTTTCTCGGTATATTTTAGTAGTTAATTAAGAAAACAAATTTTCTCACCTTCACTCATACTATTTATTAGAAGCTAAGTTGTTTGAAATAGGAAAAGGCACAGTATCTCTCGAAACGTTGTAAAATCTTTCTTATACTTAAAAAAAATATATATATATATTATTTTTCCCTTTCTGATTTCTTTGTATGTTAGTTTCTTTCGGTTTCTTGTTTCCTTTCTTTCCTGTCTTTCATTTTTTTTATTCTTCTTTCCCATATACAACTACTCCAGTATTGTCTTTTTCATTTTTTTTTGTTCGTTCGGCTCTAATGCAGGTGCTTCAGTCGTTGGCTTGCCACATTTACGAAGTTAAAATATTGCGGTTCCATGATTATCTTTGATATTTTATTAAGCAGGGGCGTGTGAGGGCATCGCTACAAGGTATGTACTGATTCAGGAAAACTACTGGGTCACAAAATCGTATAGAAAACAAGATTCCATGACGGCGAATAGCCACTAGTGAACTTACGCATTGACAGCACTTCTTTTTCGACCGTTTTACAGAACCCAGTCCAGAAAAATAAGGGCCCAGAACGATTGAAACACGACTTTTTAAAATGAAGAACTCATCACGGACCGTAGCGTTCGTCATTTTGGATAGTCTAGAAAATTTTCGCCAAGGGTTGCGTTTTATGCATTAATACCGTTTGTTCCTCTTTTTTTTCTTGTTTTTCATTCTGACATAAAAATATTACTAATTATGATAAATGTATAATTATGTTGGCATCGATGTTTCAGTTGAGGTCGATGTTTTATGACACAAGGATAGCAAAGGTTACTCTGCGCTAAATGACGTAAAAATACGGATACATGCCTTATAGGATCTACCAGTAGTTGTCGCCATGCTTTCTTTACAGTGTTTGTTAAGATTTTAGGAAGACATTTGTTAAGATTTCTGGAAAAAATGTTCACTTAAAATTTTACGATGATTTGAATAAAATTTCGAAATTGTTACAATAAAACATGGCTTAACCAGGAATAGATAGATATGACACTGACGTTGATTTTCTTTCATACTTTAAAGTATGTTCCGCGATATTTTACACTTTGATATAGTATTTTTTCATTAATCGCAATTTATGCTCTTCGCGGGAACATCAATACATCAAATCTAATTGTATTGTTGTATGTAATTTAATCTATTTCTGAAATATATTTTTTGATATGCATATGTACATTTTGCAGGAAGGAGGAGGAAAAGAGATTTCAATACCAAAAAGTCGTTGACAAGTTTTGACAAGAGAAAGCCCCTTTCACGTAAAATATATATCACAAAATAAGGAGATTTGGATCTTATTTCCTGGACTATATCTATTCCATAGACATCTTCAAACCAATTATTATGCTGCTTGCATGACCTACAATTACACTAATATCATCATTTTCTTCTATTTCGTAGTTTTCTTTAAAAGAAAGTTGGTGCGATAGACAATAAAGCAAAATATACTTGAAAAATAAAGAAATCATGGGAATATAAAAAAAAATCCATAACAATAATATAAGGGGTATCGAAGTACTGCAGAGAAACACTTTTCTAATAAAATTTTGAGAAGTTTTATAAAAAAAAACCAGCTTTACATAAAATTCAGAGAGCATTTAAAATCTAAATTCTTCCAACTAACTTCCTAAAAATTTAAAATACATCTTTGTAGCTTGCTCCCTCTTTATTCCATAAAGTTTTATCGCAATTATATACATTTTATTACAATTATTATAACTATGAGTACAAAACTACAAAATATTATAACTATAAATAAGAAACTAAAATTACTACAACTATAAATGCTAAAACTATAGATGCTAAAGCTATAAATATTAGTACAATTAAAATAAATTATATCAAAAGAAATCCATACCGCAGTGCTGTTTATCATAAGAAGATAAAATGCAATTTTTTTTATTTTCGTTGTTGTAACAGAGAAATGTAAATATAGACAATACGTTTTACTACTCATATGCACTTTATTATGCAAATCGAAACAAGAGAAAACCTCCGAATTTTTCTATTCAATATTTTGGCTGGTATGTACAATTTTTAAAAAATAAGCTCTTTGTTTTAACTTGTTTCTCCATAAGCAAAAATTCGGCAAATAAATAAGGCTTCGTCTTTATATTTTGACGAATTACGGGCTTGGTGACACGAAAGTTTAAACATACAATACTTATAAGGTATAATTCAAGTATTACGTAAGCGCTTTTGGGGAAGGGGAGTTTGACATTTGCTTATTTTTGCTGACAACGGGAAGGAGGGAGTCTGAACTAGGCTTACGTAAGACACACACCCACACAAAAAAAAATGAAAGTAACACATAGTCACAAAGTGACAATCGCCCTAACGGAACTGCAATACTTGGGTGCATGAGGCACTGCGAGTAAAAGATAAAAAACACACGTAATCAGAGTTAAATTTCTAACTATTTAAACCAGTGCCTCTCGACCCATTTTCGTACGGGAGACCACATTATTCTCCCCGTGGCCCCCTAATATTTTAAATTATCATAAATGTATTATTTTTAATAAATGTATTATTTTTAATAAATGTATTATTTTTAATAAATATATTATTATAAATATATTATTTTTAATAAATGTATTTTATTAAATCCATTTCTTATATATTACACTAGTTGCTTACAACGTAAGAAATATTAACAATAAAAATGTAACAAAATACTTCCTTATGCCATCAAAATAACCATTAATTATGTTAAAACGTTTTCAAATGCGATAATTTGTTGTGATTATTCTGTATTTATAAATAAGCATTTAATATTATAACAAACTTACTAATAAGTGCTCAATATTACAATAAAAATGTAAATAAGTACTATAATTTGCATCACACGTTGCATTCTTATTTCAAAAATTTGTGTCAAACATTTAGAGGACCAAAATCTTACTTAAACAGTGGAGGTCAGGCATTTGCTTATTTTTTCTTACAAGGGCGAGAGGTAAGTATACACTGGCCAGAAATGTGCTTACGTAATACTTGAATGACCCTTAAGTAATCGACACTTTCTGAATATATAAAAATTATCTGTGCAGGGTTTACTATGAATAGGAAAAGAGCTTGAAAAAAAAATAGCCCATCATCATTAAAGCGCATTAGTTGTATTTTATTATTTTCATAAATATTTTATTAGTAGTTATTTATTTTATATATCCTACTAATAATTATTTATATTTCAGTTGTTATTTAAATCGCATTAAAAGAGATAAAAAATTATCGATCGATTTATAAAACGCGATCTATGTAAAATAAAGCATTATTTTATGCGAAGATGACATTTTTATTGAGGAATAAGGTTTTACGTAAAGCCCAACGCCCAGAGAAGTGTCAAGAATTATTGAACATTATTGTATTATGGCCATAGCGAAAGAAACGTAATAGATTGGAACTGTTTCCTTTTCCACGGCTGATAACAAAAGTATGGGACCTGTATAATAGTTACCTTTCAAGAACTACAAACGTTCTGCGAAGAATAAAAGACCTCAGAGTGCGACTCCGGCTACTTTTGGAGAAAGCTTGACGATACGTATCGCTCGTTTCTGGTCGTAAAAAGAATGACTTTCTATCCTGTATTCCAAGTCGACGAAGTATCTCGAGGTCCAAATCGACCCATTACCCTGTTCAGCCATTTCTTTCGGCCATGAGGGCTCTTTAGATTGGCCAGCCAATGAAGGACCATGAATGATGGGCATCGAAAATAGGGTAGGACCATCGTTTTCACTTCTAAAGAAACTTTAATAAAATTAGCTTTTAAAAGAAATATTGAATTGTTAAAAATTGTTGAAAAGTTTTAAGTACAATTTCTCTTCCATTATGAGAACGTTCTTCTCCAAATGAAATAAAAGGCACACAAGGTAGAAATAAAAAATAACTATCCGTACAAATGCGTACCTTCCTTGAACGTATCATTTCATTGGAAATACTGAGTTCTTCAAAAGCTTTGTGCCCTGTGTTTTTTTTTTATATAGCTTTCCACCACGATTGCATTACATCCTATTTAAAAAAAATGATTTCTGTGCAATTTTCTCCCAAATATCCCTAACTGTGCCTTGCGGAAGACCTTTCCTAATAATGAAAATGGTAATGGAAATTATTTTAATCATGTTTAATTCTTTGAATAAACGTATCGTTATTCCATGAAATCCTTAAAAATTTTCATAGGGTGCAGAGAAGGATACCCTGCTGACTGTAAAAGCAATTGTGTATGTGTGCGTGCATTTGTATGGATGGATGGATGATATATAATTATATGTTTTTTTTATTCCAATATAATTATATATTTATATCGGAGTTGTTATTTATTGTAATACATTGCAGTTTATAGCAAAAAAAATGCTATAAACTTTGTCTGAAGTTATTATTTCAGTTCAAGTTCTATTCGGAGATTAAGAAAGTGTGCATATATTTTTGTAAAATGCATGAAATGCCCAGATTGAAAGTATTTTGCATATCAGATATTGTGATATTAATAACATCCAGTTTATCGGAGTATTGTTTAAGGAGTGATGTAAAGGCGCCAAGTCCGTAACTCTATATCAGCTTAACTGTTACGTATTTTTGCCAAAATCTGTTGAGCTCTATCCTGTCTTTATATTTTGTGATTTTTTTCAATTTTATTATATTGAACATATTCTATTATTATTTTTATTAGAAGTAGTAATAAAATAAACATAAAAAATACATTTATTTTTATTATTTTCGTAAAGAAAGCAAAAATGAGAGCCGACCAACATTGCGTTGGAAATCACGAATTTGTACGCGATATAACTTCTGTATCCGTAAATTAGAGTTCCACAGTTTACCGTGGCTCAAAGATATAAAGTAGAGAATTTCAGATATAAACAATACATAAGTTTCAATTGCTAATAATTTACGTTACTACTACTTATAATAATAATAATAATAATAATAGCGATATTAGAGAGGTGAAAACATTTTTTCGCGTAGAGGGCCAAGTTGACGAAGAGAGATTCATCGATGTGAGTGAAGAAAAAGTGGAAGAACATATCGAAGAACTTTGAAAACTGTAGACGATTGGGGAATTAAAACTTGTCATGTCATTAGCACAGGAGAAAGTAGAAGAAGAAGAAGAAAATGAACCAGCAATATAGACATTATAAAATTTTGGCGAAGTGCTTCGAATTACATGTACTTTAAAAGAAAACATGGCGGACTATAACCAGATTTTTATGGAAAGCAGCATGATTCACCACTATCATCAACATCAACTCATCAGAACATGTCCATCAAAATCTTGATCTTCTAAAAAGAAAGAATGAAAACCAACTTCTTATCACGATGTTCTTCCATAAGTTTGAAAAACAAATCATGTTTACTCTCAACGATTCCCAGCCATCGTGTACTGGTTCTTCATCTTCACCATTTGAGGTTCATGAATAACCTGAAGCAGATGATTCTCCTTCTGACGACTTTTTGTCCGAAGGTTAATGGCCGAAGACAACGTCACCCCATACCTTCACCACATAACATCACTTCATCATCGTAGGCATTGCATCTTCATCGCATCATCATACTATAGGTTAAGATTTTTTTACGGAATGCAAAAATGTATTTAAACTACGTGTGTACAATGAACTTTTCATTGTTTCAGTCACTGTTTGGGGCTTAAGCTAAAACAGCAGTATCCGTCCATTTTATTTTATATTTTACCCAAAGATCAGAAAAATCCTTATTAACAAAAAAATGTAATATTATTATCTTTTACCTATAAATTTTGCAGAAAACAAACGAAGACAAAAGGAGGCCCCCTTTTTCCTGTGAGCCCCGCCTTGCCGGGTTATCAGTACGTCACTGGCTACAATGCATGTGAAAAAAACATTCTATTCTCGAGAGAGAATTGCTATTGTTTTTGTGGGGAAATTTGTAATAAATATTTTACTATTTACGGTTTATTCATTAAAGGCATAGGATAGAAAAAAGAGGAAAATAAAAAAATTGAGAATAACTTAAATATTGAGAGATCCATTCGTGTCATAACTAGGTGATATGGTAAAAACTTGTAGGAGAGAGCAGAGATCTGTGTATGACTCAGTCAAGATTAATTAATTTTCGATCATACATATGCACAAGTATTACAGAGCTTTTTGTCACCTGGTATGAAAACATGGTAACTCTCTCTCTCTCTCTCAATAATGCCATTCTAATTAATGTTCATTTTTGTTTAATGAAGAAATTTTGCAATTCCTGCAAATGCTGCAGGGAATTACATAAATTCCAGATAACGTCATTTTCTGTTCCACGAAGCTTTCCCTCCGTCTATAAAAAAAAAAGTATTGTCTCCGCCTCTGGCGCTTCTTCTGCGTCCATTGAAAGTGGTTAATGGAAGAGATTACTCTGTATTATATTAAATCCAACATTATCTCTTTTATGCTCAATAAACATTTTATCTTTAAGAAATACTGCTTATTAACATATGAGTATATTTATTCTACCATTTGTTACGGAAGTTAGCGTGGTACTGATAATAAGAGTGCACCTTGCTATAAGACTGAAAAATGTGCAACCCAGTCTTTAAAGTTCGTAACAAATTCAGATTAAAGTACGGTTCGTTGCCAAGCTTCATTCATTTCTTTGTATTCTTTCATTGCCTTCAACAGAGAAATGGGTTAAACAAAAGTGCATTTTCTCCTAAATTTCCTCCGGAGCAAGTGTGGTTTGTAACGTTCTCCTAATGGTTGCATCGCGTGTGTCGAGAGCAACTACAGAAATATGAGGGGAGTGAAGATGACATAAATCGCCGCATTTTTGCATTAGGACTCGTTCTGAGTTAAGGATTATAGACAATAGGCCTTGGGTGGCGGCGACAGCACGTTCTTTCAAACCTCTGATTAATGAAGCGGGTGTCCTCGTCCTGGTAAGTGGCATTAGAGCTTGTGCCTTGCGTCTGGGCTCAAAAATAGATGGACTGCAAAAAACAAGACCAAATATAATTTCATTTCTTAACAAAGTTTGATGGATGTTTTCTCCAAGCACAAAGTGAAGAGAACCTACTCTCTTTTACAGCGAAATAAGACTTAGTGAAATGGCTTTTTAAACAGATTCAATAACATTTCATCGAAAGCCAACATACTTCACTAAAAAAGAAATTAATGCTCAGGCTTTCCGAGCTTACATGGAGCGAGCAATTGTATCCACAAAAACAAAAATTGCCCATGTCGAGAAACATGTTTTCTCTTTCTGAAAATACATTATTTATTCTAAAACATGACGTGATCTGTGAACTGAAATTATTGCCGACCGGTTTCACGCATGTAGCAAAATAACACGTTCTTGATGAAACAGTCGAGTTAATTTGAGACGGTCGAGACCTGCTAGCACCCGACAAGAATTTAAATAAACCAGGTACATATCTAAATGATTTTCAAACGATGTATTCTTGTTCTTTTTAAAAACTAATACACTGTTGCAATGCTCAGGGGCAGGTTTGAATAACAATTGCCCTTCGGCCCTTTCTGTGGTGATGACGATGGCATAAATACGGCTGACATTTTCAAATAGAAATTAAGAAGTATTATATTTACTTTTTAAGTTGCTGATGTTGCGCAATTAGCTTAGAAGAAGAATTGGACAAAGAAATTCTGTTAAATTTGCATAATCATGATGGTGTAATTGTGATGGTAAATTTATGGTACTATTATGATGGTAAAATTATGGTATCATTATGGTGGTGAATTTATGGTACCATTATGATGGTAAATTTATCGTATCGTTATGATGGTAAATTTATGGTATCGTTATGACGTAAATTTATAATGGATTTTATGTATTTTACTCTGTGGTTCAGATTCTTCTTTACAGTTCAGGCTGGCGCACTTAGTAGTTCATGCGCTCCAGAAGTGGCTTGTTGAGACTTAAAATTTGTTTCTCAAAATTGAAATGTGCACTCCAACTAATTAACTAATTAATAAACGAAATTAAATTTTCTGGAAGTGTACAGTAAAATCACGTTTATCTAAACTAATCGGGACCAAGATCTGTTAGGATTAATAAATTGTCGGATTAGCTGAAATCTTTACTACAAAGTGTACTGTAATTTATAACATTTTTTTCATGCATAACAGACAACAGATAACGGGCCGGTGATGGGAAAAATTCCACATCCTTTATGGGAAATTTCAATTCTCAACACACTGACACCAGCCGACTGAAAAAAAATTCGCATTAAACGGATTATCGTAGTCCGGATTAACAAGACTACGCTATTCCAATAGGATTTTTACACCACAAGGTTGGCACCCATAGTTTTAGCTAATCTTCGTAATAGTCGTAAGGTTAAAGCTTTCATTTCCAATTAGAATTTTGTGTTCTATGACGTAAGAGCAGCAATGTTCATTCTATGCTAAGGCATAGTTTTCCGAGAGATACACATACTTTCCACTTAGAAAATCAAATCCCTGGACTACGGATCAGTAGAAAGAAAAGGGAAACATCTGATACCATCGGATCCAAACCCAGATTTTGGCATTATATAATATAATATTTAGTATATATGTTTCCTTATACACCTTAAGGTAACATATATTATTTAGTATACATGTTACCTTAAAATGTATAATTCAATTATCTGATGAATTAACTGATCAAGTTATTTAAAGTGCGTAATAAATTAACAATTTTACACCTTAACTAGTTATTCTATGAAATAACCAATTATTCTATAAATTAACTAATGATTGACAGCTAAAGCGTAAAATAAACTATTTAGCCGAATTATACGAAATACTATTTAAACAAAGGCAAAATAATTTTTTACAAAGGGCATTACTAAAATGGCACAAAACAGTATTTCTAAAACAAATACATTTTTTGTTGACACACTGTGTTTTACTTGAACATTTTTTAAATCCCTAACCGGTACCCAAACTTTGAGCTCTTGTAACCGACCGCGGCGATTCCTCTATATCCATCACTTCTTCAATTTTAATTAGTTTTTGTTCACAGACGCTGAACTGGGGGTCGGGAATACAGTTGTTTATGCGGCCGTTTCTTTTTGCCAATTGAAAAAAATCCTTCTTTGGTTATTTTCATGATAACAGCTAAAATAGATCTGGCGTCGCCTTTTCCTCTCTCAATTTCATGTACTGGAATACGGATTATATAAGCCCCACAGAGATTTCAGAATCAGATTTATCTGACAATTTCATCTTCTTAGCTTTAATTTCCAAACATTCTTCAGAGGTTTCACTTTCCCTCTGAACATTCGTGGTTTGGTAAAACACAATTTACAGATTTTCTGTACAACTTTGTCTTCCAAAATATGGTCTTTCTGAGCATTATATGTCAACAGGCTCATTACATTTCGAACGAACTACGTCTTCACTGCATTCTTGTGACCAAACTACGTCTTCACTGCATTCTCGTGAACAAATTACGTCTTCACTGCATTCTTGTGAACAAATTACGTCTTCACTGTATTCTTATGAACAAACTACGTCTTCACTGCATTCTTGTGAACAAATTACGTCTTCACTGTATTCTTATGAACAAACTACGTCTTCACTGCATTCTTATAAACAAACTATACATACTGTACTGATGGCATTATTTAACCTTGTTTTTTCAACCAGCTCCTCAGCATCAGGTTGTGATGGTGTACTCGTTGCAGTCAAAGCCCCCTGTAATTAGTCTCCGTCATCCAGTTAATTAAATGCTTTTTTGCGGAAAAGGCGTTGTTAACGGTCTTACTTTAGCTGCGAAACCAAACATAGCATCGTAAAGGGACCTTGTAATACCAGTGTGAAACGCTCTGTTTTTCATGAACTGAATCAATTTTAGCCCGTTACTCCAGGCCTTTTGAATTCGGAACTTTAATTAAAATCACCCTGTATGTCGCAATAGAGTAGCTAATACTAACAAGCTGGATGAATCGTGTCGGTTGTTTTACATTTTAACGGGGTATAGATGTTTATTCTATGAAATAACTAGTTAAACCATAGAATAGAATCGAAGTAAGTTTTACACTTTAACTGGCTAGGTATTACATGAAATAACGGTTTTCATACTTCAACGGTAACGTATGATGATAATGATGATGATAATATGGTGATAATGATGATAATATGATGACAATGTGGTGATAATGATGATAATATGGTGATGATATGGTGATGATAATATGATGATAATGATGGTAATATGATGATAACAATTTGATAATGCAAAAACAATAAAAAAATCACACTACGTAACTATTTTTAAAATTTTATAAGCTTATGACAGCGATTCAACACTCTAATATGCATTTTTTTGTGACGTGTTTTTTTAAAATAGAGCAAAATTAAAAATATTGGTAAAAATATTTAAAATTTGCAGTAACATGCTTTCCTAAAAAGATAACTAATTTTGGAATAAAGTAGTTCAATTATAAAAGTTACATTACAAATACCTAATTTTCTCATTTTCATGTCTGTAGAAGTAGGACACATGCAGCAATTTGGAATTTCTTTACAAATGTGAGATGTTCTCAGCGACGGATCGTGCAAAACAAAGGAAACAGAAGCCACTAAGTTGTTGTTATTTGAGACAAAGAGCTTACTAATGACAGCAATTAGAAAGAGCATGAATATACATATGTATATTCCCGTAATACAGAATGTGTTAAGAAACGATTTAGAATTGGAACCAAAAAAATGCAATTGTCTCAAATGCACGTTGATCGAAAAATAGTATAACATTGGTTACTGAATAATTAATGGCAGTCCGGCAAATGGTTTATAATTCCGGCATTTCAGCTTTTAAGTCGACTATCCACAGAAGACTTCCAAGGACAAGTATGTTTTAAATGACTCAAAATTGCGAAAAAACTCCCTTCAATGCCACTGTAAAGAAGCTCGATTAAATTGAGCAAACATGCACATGTCATGAAGCGATAAATGAATTTCTATGCTTTTTTCCGATGAAAAAAATATTTAATTTGGATGGACCCGATGGCCTAAAGTATTATTGGCATGATTTACAAAAGAAACCAAGAAATTCGTCAGTCAGTCAGTATCAAACAGACGGACCTGTGGCAGTTTGGGCTTGCTGTGGCTTCAATGGAACACTCATTTCTAGATCAAACATCAGTCTGGACCATCAGCGTTTACTAGAGCAGTTTCCACGTCCATTGTTAAGCGTAGTTAATGGACCAGACTGCATATTTCAGCAAGACAATGCCCCCATCCATGCTGCAAGTTCTGCAAACCTAATTCTTAACTTCTCCCGCAGAATCTATGGATCTCAATGGTGTATTAGAAAAAGCAAACCAGTAACAGTGACATTATGCGGCTCCTGATAAACAACCCGGTTATTGTAATTAAAAACCTTTATTAATAAACTTAACTCTTGTTCTTACTTGTTTGTAACATTTTATTTATTTTATTTCTATTTTTATAAATAAATGTATATTTTATAATATTAATTAATTTGCCATTTTCCCCTCTCAAATATGCGGATTCCCCTTAGGATTGCCTCACATAGACATACTCAGTTTCTTTTTTGTCATTTATAGTAAATATATGTATATATACATATATATCAGTGACGTAGCGTGAAATAACTTTAAGCTGTGGGAAATCTCTAATTTTTGAGTCCTTTCTACCCCTACCCCGAATAAAAAAAAATTTCAATTCATACCATGTAGTCCATAAGTTCGTAAACATTTTAAAAATTCATAAAAATCGGAGGATTTGGTATATTTGAATGTGATTTGTGACAAAATTATTCTCACGAGGAGGAATTTTTTTTCTTTTGGTAGAGAAAAAAAAGTTTTTAAAAATTTTCTCCGTAGGGGCGCTTCACACATTCAAATCAGGTCCTTTTTTCTTCGAAGATCCCTATGCAAATACAAGATAGCAGATGTACTCAGTTAACGGAAAAAGCTACTTACAAATGCTACAAGAGAAAGTGATACCGTGCTTGTGGGAACATAATCTCTTTAACACAGCTACATTCATGCAAGACGGTGCACCTCCTCATATCGCATCTTCCGTGAAGAAGTTCCTGACACGCACATTTCAGTAAAAACGACTGACCAGCAGTTACTTTAAACATGGGCGTCGGCAGCAGAGGGCAAGGGAGGGCACTTACCCCCCCTCCATCTGGATTTTTAAACAAAAATTTTCAGGCTTTTTTTTCTCAAGAGCAAACATCAAAAATATGCATCCTCTCCTTGAATTTTTTTAATTTTTAACTACCTATATATATATATATACATATATTTTTTTTTTTCTCCCTCTAACCTCTTTGCGATTTTATTTTTCAATTTTAAATGGAAATGCACTGGCTAAAAATAATGCAAATATTTCTGAATAAGCCATTCCTCCACCCTCCATTCTTCGAACATAAAAGGAGAATGAACGGGACATATATAAAAGGCAGCGTTTCCTTTAATAAAATTATGCAACGTTATAATAACAGATAACAATCCATATGATACTGTAGTGACGTTACACAAGATTACGGCAACTGATAACGTTGTATGTTATTTTTATATAACGACGAAACCTATTATAATGATGGTAATTTTGCAGCCTGCGTAGATTCGAAGTAGGGAAATTCGTATCGGATATAACGACGCGACTTGACAGTTAGAACTATATGGGTTAGTTATAAACATTTAAGCGTTATTCTAATCTTGTTTATTTACAAATATCCGAGAAATTTTTATTACTGCTAAACCTGAAAATTGAAGATAATGAAATTAAAAAAACAGTGATTTAATGATTAAATATCACGAGGGTCATATTCTTTAGGAGTCCATTCTATTTTTGAAGCGTGGGGCCCACAAAACTCTTAAACCTGCACTGTTCGGAAGTTATTAGTATAATATAATAAATATTATTCATTACATTTGTTTTCTACATTATATACGTTAGTATTTTCAACAATTTTTTCAATTTAAAAAAATAAAATGTACTATGTATTTAGTGTGACTATAAATATAATTTAATATAAACGGAAATTAAGTTCACTATAATTACGTATATATTTAATTTTGAGACCAAAAATTAAATACTTTTGCTATCAAAACAATTTATAAAACTCCAGAGTGTATGTATTATAGGCCACTATGATTTTAAAAAGATATCGGTTATAACGACCGAATTTGCATGGTCCCTTGGAGGTCGTTATAACCGATTTTCACTGTGAATGATTTATACAGTGAAAATCGTTTATAACGACGCCGGTTATAACGACCAACCGCATATAACGACGGAATTTTTACAGGAAGTTTGGTTTGTTATCCGTACTAAATACGACATCGTATACGACGAAACTGCTATAACGACGGCGATTTTGTAGTCTACGTAGATTCTAAACAGGGAAATTTATATCGGATATAACGACGCTACTTGACAGTCATAAAGCAGAACCACGTAGGTTAGTTATTAAAATTTAAAGTTAGTTATCAAAATTTAAGCTTTATTCTAATCCTGTTTATTTACAAATGTAAGAGAAATTTTTATTAATGCTAAACCTGAATATTAAAGATAATAAACTTAAAAAAAGGTGATTTATTAATTGAATGTTCTTAAGGAGTCCATTCTATTTTTTCAGCGTAGAGCCCACAAAACTCTTAAACCGGCACTGTTCTGAAGTCATTAGTATAATATAATAAATACTATTTATTACATGTGTTTCCTACATTATATACTTTAGTAGTATTTTCTACAATTTTTTCAATTTAAAAACTAAGAAAGTACTACTATGTACTTAGTATAGCTATAACATAATATAAATGGAAATTAAATTCATTATGATTAAGTATATTATAATAATTTTGAAATCAAAAAGCTTAATACCTTTTACTGTCAAAATAATATATAAAACTCTACAGGGCATTGCTATAGGCTACTATGATTTTAAAAAGATATCGTTTATAAAGACTATCGGTTATAAAGACCGAATTTGCACAGTCCCTTGGAGGTCGTTATAACCGATTTTCACTGTACATGTCTTTTTGTTTTTTAGGGGGGGGGTCCAATAGGCCAAACAGGAGAAAGGCCGTATCCAAGGGGAGGGTGCTAGGTGTTTGAACCCCCTCGCATCAAAATGGAAAAATATAATTAAAAGTTAAAAAAGAATCCCCTCCGAAGATGCGTTACATTAAAAAGTGACACTATACTGTTTTGCCTGACGGTTTGCTTTCTGAGATACAGTGAAAATCGGTTATAACGACCTTCAAGGGACCGTGCAAATTCGGTCGTTATAACCGATAGTCGTTATAAACGATATCTTTTTAAAATCATAGTAGCCTATAGTATAATACACTCTAAGAGTTTTATAAATTATTTTGATAGTAAAAAGTATTAAACTTTTTGGTTTCAAAATTAAATAAAAATATATTTAATTATAATGAATTTAATTTCCGTTTATATTAAATTATATTTATAGCCACACTAAATACATAGCATTTTTTATTTTTTTAAATTGAAAAAATTCTAGAAAATACTAAAGTATATAATGTAGAAAATGAATCTAATGAATAATATTTATTATATTATACTAATAACATCCGAACAGTGCCGGTTTAAGAGCTTTATGGGCCCTATGCTGAAAAAATAAAATGGGTCCCTAAAGAATATGACCTTCGTGTTATTCAATTAATAAATCACGTGGCTTTTTTTAACGGTTTATTATCTTCAATATTCAGGTTTAGCAGTAATAAAAATTTCTCGGATATTTGTAAATAATAGAGATTAAAATAACGCTTAAATTTTGATAACTAACCCACGTGGTTCCGATTTATGACTGTCAAGTCACGTCGTTATATCCGATACGAATTTCCCTGCTTAGAATCTTCGTACACTACAAAATCGTCGTCGTTATATACGATGTCGTTATAACCGATATATTTAGTATGGAGTAGAATAGCAAATCAAACTTCTTGTAAAAATTCCATCATTATATGCGGTTGGTCGTTATAACCAGCGTTGTTATAAACGATTTTCACTGTATATAACGATTTTGCTTAATTCTTGGTGTTATTGCTGTCGATGATTTAGCGGTTACTTCATTTTAGTGCACTCTGCTGTTATTGGTTATATTATTGGTATTATAATATTGGTTATTATTTAATTTGATTAAATTCAGACTCCCGGGTTACGCCAATCTTGAACTTAAGGACTGGTGTAAAGCATCCGCGAAGTGTTGAGTCGAAAAAAAGTAAACAAAAATACACTTTTTAATAACTTCAAAATTAACCACTGGGTTTCCCCCTGAACACAATTCAATCATCATTTCAAAGCAATAATACACCGTGAGACAAAGAACTGTAATTATTCATATTTTGATAAGCCTTTATATCCCATATTGTTGTAAACTTTCAGGTGATATCATCCATGTCAACCCTACCGAAGGTTGTTCGGAACAGCACGACCACCATCCGTTGACATTGTAGTATAACGTATAGGCGTACGCATAAAGTTCGTAAGGGGGTTATAGACTCAATGGGGGGTTACAGAGATACAACTCGCATATTCCTATGTTAAATATACAAAATTTCATTGCAATGGGGGTTACAACTCCCATCAACACCCCCTGCGTACGCCAATGTTGTAATGTTCCGTTTTTCGCCTTCTTCCTTCACTTTGGAATTTCCAGAAACCCAGATGCAGCCATGGCTCTATTTTAACCTGTTGTCAGCAATAGCTATTAATTGTAATCACACCCTGCACTTGGACAAATATAAGCCGGTTTACGATTTATTTTCGATTTTCGAAAAAATGATAAATTTATGGATACAACAACCAACCACTTCAAATTCTTCAGATCACTGGAGGTCATGGGCGCCCATAAGGGGGCAGGGCTTAAGCCCCGCCCCCCTAGTCGTTGGTTAAAAATTTGATTTTCCCGATTTTGCTATGCAGTTGCGTTCAAAAGTACAACAAAGAATTTTAGGTGTCAGTTTCAGCCCAACTTATTACGAACTAATGAAACAGTGATGTTTTTAGTAGAGTGAGAGGGGTGTGTAAGCATACTCGAATTTAGGCGCCCACAAGCTGTGTTTGTTGTTTTGACGCGATGATAGGATTGACCATTAGTATGTTCTAAACAGTAGTTTCTGTAGAGCTTTCCAAACGACTGGAATGTCCTCCGCTCTTGTCGATTTCTGTGGAATTTTATTTTTGCTTTAAACAGCGAAGCATTGTAAGTCAAAGTAAGTTGATTTTGCGATTCCTTAGTTTTGCTATTGACTTCGTTACTGTTTTATATTTAAGTGCGCATTATTATTTTTCATTCTATTAAGTATTGAACTGATTCGCAGCCGTGGATACAGAACTGTGGATTATTATTTTAATGCTGTAACTCTTTTTGATAATGGACATAGGGAAGATTTTTGATCAGACCAGTGGGAAAATCGTGAAAAAGGCGAAACTAGTGCAACAGCAATCTACAATAATAATCTCCGTGCGGGATTGGTTTGGAACAATTTTTAGTGCCTTCAAAAGGAACAGAAAATTCATTTAGTGGTCTCTCAACTTCAGCAGAAAGAATAGTTGAGCAAACCATCCAGTAATGATAAAGACACTCCTCTTTAGCTGTGAAATTTTTGCTGTACGTTATGATTTAGGCCTATTTTTGAATATTTCATTATCATATGTTTCAGATGATGTAACGTACCAACTGCTAACAAATCCACGGGTGAAGTTTTTTACTCGCGATTTTAAAAATCGATTTTGTGGTGTTCATGATATTTCACTTCGCGGAAAACTCTCACAAAGTGGGAATTTTGAAGACCTACTTGGTTTCCGCATCGACGCAGGAGATAAAATTCTTGAAGGCCACCTAAAACCACATTCAGAAAAATCTAAATATACTTCTCACAGTTCAAAATGCTTTAATCAACAATTTGTAGAGCTATAATCCAAGAAACGATTGAAAAAGAGGTCAGTGAATGTGAAGCATTTTCTTTGCTGGCTCACGAAACTGCTGATATTCAGAAGTTTCGTTAATCCGTCTTTCGTTTCGCTAAATCGTCACAGCCGCTAATATAGCGGCAAAGAGCAAATATATCTTGGAATAGGATACGTCAAAGAAGATGCTGACGTTGGTTGCGTGATAAAAGAAGAATTCTTGGGTTTACTGAGCTTCTGAAATTAGATGCAGAAAGTGTAGAAGACGCTATTTTGCAATCCACGGAACAGCTAGGACTAGAAATGGTCAAGCTTATTGGTTTAGGGTTTGACGGATGCTCCACGATGGCTAGTAAAATTGCTGGTGTTCAAAAACAGATCAGAGAAAAATATCCAAAAGCTGTATATTTTCATTGCGCATCCCATCAATTGAACCTAGTGGTTAACAATCGCAATCATGTGCCAGAAATCAGAAACACAATAAACATTTGTTAAGTATTTACGCACTGTAACATTTTATATTAATACAGAAATTTAAAAATTTCTGTATTCTATTATATATTTGAGTATCTATATATATATATTTGTGTTTCAATAGCAAAGTTTGTTTTCCGTGAAATTCATAATGAATAAAGCTAAGAGCAGGCATCTTGATTGACATTATAAAGGTGAAAATTTACATCCTTTTAAAT
>QLNU02014176.1:69337224-69349358 GCA_006491805.2 Dysdera silvatica
TTTTAAAGATTTGAATATAATAAATAGGGAGGAAAGTCATTTAATTCACGAATACAAGTTTCGCTTATGGAAAGCCAATGTTCTATTTGTTTTTAATTATTTTGTCATTTTTCGAAAATTTAATAAGTGCATTGATTTCGACATATCTTCCAATCAAATCACGAGCGACCACACATGACAATGTAGTCACTAAGGTTAGTTGAAATACTTCCAGGAATTTCCTTGAATCTAAGGATTGGTGGAATAATAATATGCAAATGTGCATGGAACATTCAAATACGGTGCAAACATCCACCACTGTACATTACAAGAAAACGTTTCTGTAACAGAGAAAAACTGATTAATTGATTTTGAAGTACGAGGGCGAATCAGAAAGTCTTTGCCCCTATTTTTTATTAACCAAAATAAGGTACATACAGGTAATTACAAATACTTACGTACCTTACACTATTTTTCCACATAGTCCCCACACCGGTTCAGACATTTGTCCCATCGCAGCACTAAATTTGAGATGCCCCTGTGGTAGAATTCGTCCGGCTGACTGTGGAACCACAGTCGGACTGCTGTCTTGGCTTCATCGTTGCACGTGAATCGCTGTCCTGCCAGGAACTTCTTCAGCGGACCGAAAACGTGGAAATCACTAGGGGGCGAGGTCCGGACTGTATGCAATCAGAACCGCCGACAAGTCATTTCACTGGGAGAGTCTGGACCACCCACCATACAGTCTGTTTTGTCTGAAAAACAAATCACATTTTTTTAGCATAATTACACAAAAACAGTAATTCTGATTTAATAGGAATATATTTAAGTTACTTTTAAGGTAAAAGTATAATTTCTTAAATCCTAGTGTGAAACAATTTGAAAACACTTGTAATTTTTTAGAGAGAAAATGGAATAAATTGGACGGATCAAGTTTTAACCAGATCTTTAGTTATCTAGAATCTGCCTTGTTCGTGGAACATTCCTATTATGAAATTTCTTTAGTTTCGTAGAGCCATTATGCGACGACTTTCGGGAGAGGCTAGTTAGGTGACCCTCTAAGGCAGGAGTTGGCAACCTACGGCACTCGTGCCATATTTGGCAATCGAACTACTTTTGGATGGCACACGAACTGCTTTAAAAGCAAAAAACAACATTCTGAATATATATATATACATATACATATACTTGCCAAGATTTGAAAGAAGTATTTTTCTAATTTTAAAATAAATCCCATTGTAAAAAATCTCTTCCCTAACTAAGAGTTATTCTCTTAATTAACTAGTTATTAATTTGTTATTCCTAACTAATAATTAATATATTCCTAATTATTAATTTGTATCTTCTTAAATAACTAATAATTTGTATGCTCTTATTGGCTAATCTATTAATTTTCATTAATAGCTAAATAGCAAACTAAACATTTACAATCTGAGTGAGTATAGGCTGCCACACGGAATGGGATTACAGCATTACTTTGGCACAATAAGTTGCCCAACCCTTGTCTGGTCAGACTGCAGTAGTAGGCCTTTTATTTATCATCGACCACTAGGAGCTGACCCGAATCAACAACATGTCAGGTGAACGCTTTGCCACCATGCCACTGCGGGACCCTATATTGTTATACAAGGGCACCTTTAATTGATCAAATATAGCGTGATCAGTATTTAAACCATTTGACTTCCAAACGTAGGAGCTTTACTCAACTCACATTATCTTGGGCCTCACAAATACCCAGGCCTCTAGTACTATTTTGGTTTGCTGATATTTTAGAATTCCAATATGAGCAAAACGATTACAACTGGAATTGCTTCTGTGCCGTTATAGTGGTGAGATATCCTTTTCAGTGGCGCCCATATGAGTAGTTCTGGGGGGATTTGAGAAAAACCATTACCTTCTTCAAGGACGTCAAACACCTTAGTAAATGTACAAGATACTAAAATACTGCAGCAATAATTGATGTTGTGTGATAATTACTAATGAGCTAAAAAGTACCTCATTTAAAATATGACTATAAAACTTCTAAATGTGATTACATAGTAGAATTGGGAAAATTTAATTTTTTAAACAACGACTAAGGACGGGAGAAAGCCCCCTATTATATGAACTCCCATGATCCTTTGCCATGACGTGTGGACATTTTAAATAGCTCTACGGTGACGCAATGATAATGTGTTATCCTAGCATGTTGTTGTATGCAGAGTCAACTCTAAACGATGTTCATTAAAAAAAGAAAAAACTAACTTCCCGACTAACTGCTCACTGTAATCCGAAGGTTGACTTCCTAAGCTTTAAAAGGATCAGATTTCTCGGAAAAGGGCTCAGGTTCCTCGGAAAAAGGCTCAGGTTCCTCGGAAAAAAGCTCAGGTTCCTCGGAAAAAGGCTTAGATTCCTTGGAAAAGGCACAGATTCTTCCGGAAAAGGCGCAGATTCTTCCGGAAAAGGCGCAGATTCTTCCGGAAAAGGCGCAGATTCCTCGGAAAAAAGGCTCATTTCCTGCGCATCATATCCTTTATCACCCTTGCGCCGTCAAAGGATTTTTTGTTTAGATGACATTTTGTTCCTATGTGATCATGTTCTTAGATAATAATGAATTTAGCTTCAAATAGCATCTTTCGTAACGTTTACTTGAAGACGTAGAACTTAAAATTTTATTTATGAAATTAAAAGCAGGAAGCACATATTCATTGGAGTAGCAAAGTTGCTACGATATTACAAAGTAATTTTTAAACATGTGATTATATAGTTAAGGATCGATTGAAGTGAACAAATTATCACGTACAATCTATCATTTTATCATAATTAATTACATTATTTTCTTCTTTTATTCCATAATTCATCGTCATGATTTTTTTAACTATTTGGAAAAGGTCTCCTCAAGCGTAAAATAAGGAGAGGAAATACTTTAAATAAGGGCTGTAATATTTCACCGTGTGCGTATTAGTGTTCATAATTCTTTATTCGTCAGTGCGTTAACGTGGATAATTCTTTTATGAAATTTTCACGTTTTATTTTATACGAGCATAAAACGATTTAACTGAGCACTAAATTGATTTGTGATAGGAGTCTTTCAAATTACCTGCGATAAAAAACCCGATCATCCGAAATGAGAATAAAGCATATCCTAATTCGGATAAAGGAAATTTCGGATAATCTTGAAGTGCAATTTTCAATAAAAGAAACTACAGCATTTATCAAAACATGCATGTGTTAATTGACATATTAACCGTTTTAGAAATAATTCGGTATCTTTGTATATAACCAAGATATATTCAAAGCTTTATATTTTAACCGAGATATATATTCAAGGCTTTGTATATAACTGAGATACATTCAAAGCTTTGCATATAACCGAGATATATTCAAAGCTTTATATATAACCTAGATATATTCAAAGCTTTGCATATAACCGAAATATATTCAAAGCTTTGTATGCGACCAAGATATATTCAAAGCTTTGTATATAGCCGAGATATATTCAGCGCTTTGTATACGACCGAGATATATTCAAAGCTTTGTATATGAATGAGATACATTCAAAGCTATATATATAACTGAGATTATGCAAAACTGTATATAACCGAGATATACTTAAAGCTTTGTGTATAACTGAGATATATACATATCTTTGTATATATCCAATATTTACATTTGGGCGGAGTGCAATAGTTAAGAAGTATGAACAGTTTTGCAGAAAACGCTGATATAATGTCCACTAAATAAATAACACTAGCAAAAAACGTACAGAAGGCGGCATTTCGTTTAATTCGAATTTCGATTAAGCGAAGTCTGGATAATCCGTGTTCTACTACATCCTACAATTTTATTTTTCCTTTTCGAAGCTCTCCTCATATTTAAGAATTGACTTTAAAATCATGAATTATCACTGCAGAAGTTGATATGAAAACGTTAAAACTGTTTTCTCAAAACATGGCTTAACGTACGCTTTTCAAATAATTAAATATCACTTCGGTGGGGAAAATACGGTAACAAGAGGGCTGCATCTGATATCAATAAAGGAATGATACAGTTTAAACGCTAAGAAATCAATATGTAATCAGACAAAACGAATATTTTCGACAACTGAGAAGCATTTCTTTATCTGGAAAGTGCATAAACAATTTAAAACACGTATTAAGGTTCTAATCAGTATTGGTTGTTTGAAATCCAATAACGTTATCCGAACAACAGCATTTATAATAAATTGTCTTGGGGGAAATTAAATAATTTTGTTATTTTAACGTCTTCTGTCGCGGCCAATCGCAATTTTCTGTCAATTTCATTATTTATCAAATGCTCGTAAGTTGGTGGAATTGTTAATTACCATTCTCGTTGTCATTTTAGAAACACCAATTGTTCTGTAAAAATTATAGTTTTAATTGGACTTTACGACACTTTACAGCGATGCTTTTATTATGAATTGTTGGAAAAGGATTCAAACGAAGTTATTTTTGTAAGGAGTACAGCGGATATCAGAAGATAATTACTGTATTATATTTCGTAATGTGAAATGGTCGAATAATATTTTTTTTAATATTTATTTATAGGTGATTGCTATGTTTAGTTATCTATGTTTACAACCTTCAGTTCAGTCATGGTAAAGTATTATATACACGCATAGCGATTATAGTTGAAGTAATTTTGAAAGCTTTAAGTAATATTTTATAATATTTATTGATATAATTTCAAGTTTTCTAACCTTTTCTGTATTTTTTTTATCAACTTTTTTCATTATGAGGTTTTGCTTAGTACTTTCAACATTCACCAGTTACATTTATATGTTTTCACTCTATGATTTCTGTTTCTTTAGGATCTACCTCTTTCACCCCTTTTATTTCTAAAAACATGCTTTTCCTATATTATTTAATGAATCAACTTTTTTTTTTTAAAGTAGGCAAGAAGACGCCAGATACAATAATAGAATTTTCGGAAGGCGTACTTTCAAAAGATTATTATAAATATGGTAGTCTGAAAGGATCTCCAAACAAGAAATCCTGAACAAATTTAGTTAAAATAAGTAAGCTTTCACCTATATAATATAAAAAAATATTTTTAGCATATTATGGACACTTCAGATGAAAAATTCAAACTACCCCCAATTAACACTAGAGAGAAATAGGCAAAAGTAGAGATCTATAGGCAGAAAAATAAGAATAACTGAATTATCCAAACTTAAGAACGAAGTCGCTCATTGTATTTACTATAATTTTAGAATGTTTGCCTTTTCTTGATTTGGCATTCGTATTCAATCGTATTTAACATTAAAATTTAGGAATAAAGTTGTTAGGCTTCATTTTTTAAGCTGGGTAGGATGCAGTTATGCATTTCAGACAGACGTTGCTATATTTCATTAGAAATAGAATGGAGTGAGCCCAAAATGAAAACTATTGTTGTTTCATGCTACTGTTCGTTATTTTGATAGTCATCATCAAGTCATCCATTGGCGGAAAATATTTTGGGAACCAGAAATGAAGAAAAAAATTGGAAAGGGGGAGGGTAATTACTGAGCTGTATTCCACGTATTACCGAAACTGTGGGTAGATTTATGATAATTTACGAGGTTGATTATCTTTTTGTTTCTTTAATAAGTTTGAATCTTAAATATGGAAAACTTCTAGAAAGTTTAACTTGATTATTTTACAGACAATCGTATTTATTTTAATCACTTATTTCTTCAATTTTTAACAAAATTTGTCATTTTTAATTGTCCTCTTTTTCCATATCTCCTGACGTCTTTGAACTCTTCCTTCCTCGTCTCTTTTTTTTTAACAAGAAGACGGTATTCATAATTTTCATTTTATTTGTTTGCTTCAAATTATTTTGAAAATATTATCTTAAAAGATTATTTTATTTTAGTTTTCAATACTGAAACATTTTTCTCATGCATTCATTTATTTATTAAGCTCTAACAGCTACTCTCCGAATTTTTCTATCATTTTCAATTATGTCTTAAAGGCTTGTGGTAGTAAGCCATTTTCTTTTCAAGGCAAGTTCACATGATTTCTGATCATCTTCACCATTATTGTTTGCTTGTATACAGTCATGTATAATAATTTGATAGATTTGATATATATTTTGCCATTACTATGCTTCCTACGATTGTTATCAACATAGACCTATCTATTTTATCAAATACTTTCCTTGTAATCTACAAGATATATAGACGCCTCTTTTCCACTCCCAAACCTCCTCCCCAACTCCATCCTCGAACTCTTGTTGCTTCTTCAAGTTCTTCCTCGAGGCTAAATTGATGCTTCTCTGCGTAGTTAGAATCATTTTTTATCTTTTGGTTATCTTTTTCCATTACGCATCTTCACTTTACTCCAGTTTTTCATCAGCATCTACTTTACTTTATTTCTTAGTTTGTTGATTCATTGTTATTTGTAGCATTTGGCTTCATCGTTGTTGCTTTTATATGTCGCTACGTCAAGAAATTTATCTTAATTTTGAAATATTCCTTTCGCTTTTCCGAATTAAGGAAATAAATTTCAATCCCCAATTTCCCAATCCTCTGAGGTGATGAGTGTCAACGTTATTTTAAATAGTATACTTCTGTTACATTTTAATACCGTCTATCTATCTATCTATCTATCTATCTATCTATCTATCTATCTATCTATCTATCTATCTATCTATCTATCTATCTATCTATCTATCTATCTATCTATCTATCTATCTATCTATCTATCTATCTATCTATCTATCTATCTATCTATCTATCTATCTGTCTGTCTGTCTGTCAGATCGATCGATCGATCGACCGACCGACAATCTATCTATCTATCTATCTATCTATCTATCTATCTATCTATCTATCTATCTATCTATCTGTCTGTCTGTCTGTCTGTCATTGATTGATTGATTGATTGATTGATTGATTGATTGATTGATTTACCATTAACTTATTTGGGTTAACGCATTTTCCAATTTCTAATGGTAATAATTTTAGCTTTCTTGAAATCAACAAATTAATGTCTTAATACCATTTCATTAATTTTAAGTAGTAGTAATTAATGTGCTGCCCATTCTGTTAAATCGTAGCTTACTTTTCAAAATATTGTAATTCCACCCTGCATGCTTTGCTAAATCTAGAAATATTTTGTTTTCCATTCAGTATTTGTTCATCATACTCTTCGATCTAGTTGTTTAATATTTATAATTATAACCCTCATATAAATTATATTTTTATGAATATATTTAGTAATATACACTGGTTTCCAAAATTAAAAAATAATTAATTAATAAGCAATAAGTAATCTATAAAAAAGGGACTTTGCCCACAAATTATCATTAATACCGATAACAATTAAACCTAACATCGTTAGTTAAATGGTTTTTATTAATCCATTTCAAGAGATCCAAGCAAAATATAATTTTTGTTTTCATATTTTTATGTTTTGATATCAAATTCTTTTAAAACCGTTCACTATTTTTAAATATTCACATTATTTATAATTTTTATTCTTTTCCCGGAGTATCAGTTTCATAGCAATCCTTGCTAATTGCATTTCAAAATGCTTTTATCTTCTTTCTTACAGAAAAGTATATCATGTTTTGCCAAATTAATTATTAGTGTTAAAATACACATAAATTTGATCTGCAGTTCTTAAAATTTAAAATCGTGTCTTCGCATATATTACTTATAAAGTTATTACTTTATATTCCTTTCTATGCACACCTACATACACCCACAGTACTCTTACGCACGCGAAATACAACTAATATTTCTGATTACACACGCTTTTATTACAGCCATAAACAAAATGTATTTTACTCAATACCTTATTTTCCACAGATGGGTGAAGAATTATCGTCGCATTCTCGTTATAAAAAACGTATTAAGATCGTTATTCGGGGTTTTCACACGCATGGGAAACCTGGAGAACATGGAATTATCAAGGAATTTGAAATCGTCTCCAAAAGTTAGGGGAAAAGCGAGATTGTTTATTCAATCCTGGCCAAGATTGTTTATTCAATTGGCTGGAAGAGTTAGGGAAAGACTTCCTAACTTCTGCTCTAAATAGCTAAATAGCATGCGAAGGTGAAGCTGTTTTCCCCCGCAACTAAACTTCTACACAAAATTTTGTTTACGATTGGTCAGGGGATGTTTTCGGAAGATACTGAGAATTTTTTTTTAAATTTCAGGGAATTTTTTTGAAATTTCAGGGAATGTTTTTGAAATTTCATGGAATTTTTTGGAAAATTCTGGGATTTTTTTCTTGAAAATTCAAGGAATATTTTTCTCCACCGTGAGTGGTAAAATGTTATTGATCGAGAAGTGAAAATATGCTTTCACAAAATTGTATTTTGTGCATAGGAAAAGAACTAATCTAAATTTGCCGAATCCAGACGACACTACTTTTTTTTTACAGGTTAAAAATATCGTGGCGCACTTTATCGAAAATAATTCGCGAAAGTCTGATCTAATTTTTGTCCCATAAACGCGAAACAAATTTGTTCCAAGTATCGTTCGAATTAGTGGAATATTCGGATTAGTGAGGTTTTGGTGTTTTCGCGCCCGTTTTAACATGTGAGCTTGCATAACATGACTCATATTTTTCTCGTCGTCAAATGGCATGCGAACGAAGTTAAATTTGTCACGTCTGGTTTTCGTTTCGGTGCACCAACTCTGTACTGCATATTTTATTGTGTGTTGCCTGTTATAACTTTTTGAGTTGACTCGATGTATTTTTTTATTAATAGTTAGATGCGTTAAGTAAACGCGGGAATATTGGTGCTTATTGAAGAATAAGATAGAAATTTCGAATCGTCCTGTTAAAAGTGAAAATGCGGTTAAATTTATCGTAGAGTTCAAAATTGGTTCAGTTAAGCTGGAGGTTTCCTATACTTCATTATTTTGTTTCCTTTTGAGGAGTTATTTCAAAGTGCGAGGACTTAACCACATTAGGATTTGGTGAACTATATTAATAGTTGGTAAACTACATTAAGATTTAGTAAACTACATGAGGATTTGGTAAACCACATTAGGACTTGGTAAACTACATTCTAATTTAGTAAACTACACTAGGATTGATTAAATTATATTAGGATTTGGTAAACTACAATAGAATTGGGTAAAGTACATTAGAATTTGATAAACTATAATAGGATTTGGTAAACTACTTATAGATTTGGTAAACTACATTAGAATTTGGTAAACAGCATTAGGATGTAGCTATGGGGGAAGCCTAGGAGGCTTAGCCCTTTCTGGAAAGAAAAAAAATCTCCTCCATCACCACTGGAGAAATGAAACTTACAAATGAATGTTCTGTGTGAAGTATTAAAGTGGGAGGTGAATATAGCCCCGGCCAGATCTTAAGACTAGCTATACCAATGGCAAACCATTGAAGCAAACAATGTATTAATCAATCAAGATTCCTCTGGGAATACAGCGCCTTTTCTTTTCGACAACCATTCCAATCGCACCCTGCTCAACTAATAACAACAATCACTCCCGAGTTCATACAGTGTGCAGCAGTAAATGAGGCACTGATAACACATCATAACATGCGTCGGCTTATATTTATTTCCCAAATCGTAAGGTTATTTCAATTCACCCTTTTATACCCTATGCTTGGGTTTTGTAAAGAAATTTTGCCATTAGACAGATGGTTCTCCGACTTCTCGGTTCGTCCATACCTCAGTTCAATACCGATTGTATATCCCAATTTGTTTTACAAAGAGGTGCTTAGAACCATCTATAGGTGAAGGCCTATTACTACGTCATCAGCCCAGAATTGGTGGTAAATTCTTAGAAGATCACCCATCAGATTAAGAAGAGCATGTTCAACATACGTATGTGGCTAACGATACTATGGGAGGATATAAAAAAAAGCTTTAGTTGTTCTATCTTCCTTCACAGCACTTGCCTCTTGATGGATGATCCTAAAGAGGTTTGTTTCAATAAAAGCGACGACGTGAAAAATGAATTACGGATCAATTACCGAAAGGTTAAAAGATCTTGCTGAAGACATTTTCCTTCGATGAAATAGCTCAAAAATCCAACACGTCTTTAGGGTGAGAATGGCTTTTGTTTTCCAAGCGGAATCGATAATCTGGACGACGACGCCCGCCATTTTTCACGTGATTGAGTGGTTTTGGGACTTATATATAACTTTCGACGAACAATGGAAAAGAACGCCCAACGTGGAGTAACTTAAAGAAATTGGACGTTGATTGTTACGTCATTGATTGTGTTGACTTTCAATCGGTTCTCATCAATGTAAACTGAAAAAGGCAAAGAGACAATTCACTGACCTCTATGTTCCCCCCCACCCCCCGTCCCTTCCACTCTGCATTTTTTCCTTTTTTTTCTCATCCTATTCTTACTTATTTTTCCTCTTTCTATTCTCCATGTTTAAGTATTCCTTGAATCAATGTCCTAAATATTTATTTTTCTTCCTATCAGTTTTCACTTCCTAAACAGACTGAATATAATATTTGTGAATACGTGAAGCTAAAATTATCAGAATAAATTAAAGCTACGGTTAATTCATCTTCGGTAGTCTAAGAGGAAAGCTTCGCAACAAGTTATTGCTGTCTGCTCCCCTCCAATTTTAACCTAATGATGTTAATATTCTCTAAACCTCGAAAATCTTAATTATAACATTTGAATAATATAGAACCAGATATATCAACAATAAATTTTGTTTAGGTTGAAAAAATTTATTTTACTCGTTTCCTAAACATAATTTTCAATGTGTAATGATGGAGAGGTCTTTATCAAGCCGAGGTTCATGATCTTCAACGCTAGTTCTTTTTATGCTGCTTCTAATGGTTCTACTGTAGATAAAATTCTTAAAAACGCATCTAAGATTGTTAATGGTTTATAGGTGCTTTGGCAGTTTGGAAAGCTACACGTGAAAGAAGCTGAAAATGACGAGACTGACACAGGCATGATGAGATGTATGAAAACATTGATTGGACCAAACGTTTGGTATCGCTGCAGATGACACCCGCAAGCTGGGCAAAATAATGCGCAGGCACTACTATATATATATCATCATATTCAACCATTATCTATCCACTGCTGGATGAAGGTCTCTCCAAATGCTTTCCACACAAGTCTATCCTGGGCCATTCGTTTCCACGTCACCCCAACCTGTTTTCTTATTTCATCCACCCATCTAGTTTGAGGACGTTTTCTAGGTCTTCGGTGGTCTCTTGGAATCCAGTTCAGAATTTCTGTTGTCCATCGTTGATCAGTTCTTCTTGCAATATGCCCAGCCCATCGCCATTTCAGCCCTTTTACTTTAACAATGATGTCCTCTACTCCAGTTTGCTCTCTCACCCAAGTGTTTCTTTTTCGATCCTCTTCTAGTTATTCTAGATGCAACCTCTCCATGTCCTTTCGTGTCTGTACTTTCGTATTGCTCCAACTGTTAGACCACATCCTCGATGTCTGCTGATCTTAAAGAGTTGATGACTGCTGATGTTTTAATAGAGTCAAAGGCCTTCTCATAGTCAATAAATGCCACACACAATGGAAGTTCATATTCATGTGTTCTTTCAATTAATTCTCTTAATACTTGAATATGGTCCACTGTACTGAATCCACTTCGAAATCCAGCTTGTTCTCTTGGTTGAGCTGCATCTAATTTTTTCTGCAGGCGATGTGTTAGCACTTTTGTGAAGATTTTATAAATAGCAGGTAACAAGCTAATTGGTCGGTAATTTTTCAAATCCTCTTTATCACCTTTTTTATGCAAAAGAATTACTGTTGCAGAATCCCATTGGTTTGGTATGTTACCGCTGTTAAGACATTTGGTAAAGAATTTTGCAAGTATGTCTTCTACATATTCTCCAGCTTCTTTTAGGATATCTAATGTAATACCATCATCACCAGGGGCTCTTCCTTTCTTCATACTTTTTATTGCAAATGAAACTTCTTCTTTTAAGATTTTAGGAGCTGTTCCTTCGACTATTTCAATGTCTTCGTTTAATCCACTGTTACTTTCATATAGTTTTTTGTAGAATTCTTCAACTCTTCTAAGTATTTCTTCCCTATTTCTTGTTACGGTGCCATCCTCTCCTTTTAATGCAATGATGTGTTTCTTCCCAATAGACAAACTCCCTTTAACAACCCTAAGGCTCTTGTTGCTTTCAATGGCCTTCCTTACTAACTCACAATTGAATTTTCTTATATCTTCTTCCAT
>QLNU02014176.1:69354294-69409919 GCA_006491805.2 Dysdera silvatica
TTTGACTGACCTAAGGTATTTCATGAAGTTTTTTTTTTACTTGTCGAAACTCTGAAATGATTTTTGTCAGTTGCATTTTAAATAGCATTCGGTCTTTGCCGTGTTAAACCAAACAAAAAAAAGGGCCCCCTACACATCCTGTTTTCTTCTTCTCTTTTTTTTTGCCTATGCTATAATCTGGCCCTGCTTATATTATAGGTTCTTCAACTGCGGTCCGCGGACCCATGGGGGTCCGCGAGACCCTTCCGGTCAAAGTTTCGGAAAAGTACTAAGACACGAGCATTTGCTCTTTAATGCTAAGAATAAATTATGAGGGAACGAAAAATTCCTTCCTTAAATGGTGAAAATTAGTGATGAAACACTAGAAATAAATACATATGATGCAAATTCCGGGCTTTAAACTTTGAGTTAATACTTTGGGGCATTGGCGTGCGCAGAGGATGTTAGTGGGGGTTGTAACCCCACATTGCAATGAAATTTTGTATATTTAATATAGGAATATGTGAGTTGTAGCTCTGTAACCCCCCACTTACGAACTTTCTGCGTACGCTTGTGCTTGGGGGTCCGGGAGTGTGAATAATCTTTGCAGGGGGTCCGCGGTCTAGGAGAGTTAAAGAACCGCTGTCCTATGCAATAAAATTAAATGACTACCACATCATATGAAATGGCACCTGAAGTCACATCTCGTGAAATGAAAATCACACTTTTATTCTAGGAAATGGAATCTAAAATTAAAACGACCTTCTCGTTATCATTCGTTTTTTTACATCCGCATTTGTATTACATCGCATTGAAATTGTATTACACTCTGAAAGAAAATAATATTTAAGAAAAAATACGAAGAAACAAATGAAGATGAGGGAAAACATCTGAAAAAGACCGCAAAGGTCTGATGAGTCAGACGAACCCTAAAATTAACAAACCGCAAAAAAAAGAATACACAACAAACAATTAAATCAGCTAGGGAGAGCATATCAATATTCATTACAAGCCTCCGTAATTAAACTATTATATCTGAGCTTAATAAATCAATAAGCCCACGTTTAAAAATGCGAAAAGTATCTTCGGAGACCAAATCTTCGGGCAGAGAGTTCCAGATTCTGGAACCAATATTATTCAAATTAGTCAAACCTAGGTTGGTTCTAAATCGTGGAACAACAAATCTTTTAGTAGTTCTGAGATCATATGGTTCACAATTTGGGCTCAAATGAACAACATCCGCTAAGTAACCATGTCTAATTCTTCTAAACATCATTATGGCAATAGCGTAAGTGTATAATTTATCAACATGAACATCCATGAACGGCCATCTATACCATTAAACAATTGAGGGAAAAGATCCTAAAAAATCTAATTTGTAGTCTATACAATCTAGAAAGATTATGCTGAGTAGAGTTTCCATATATTAAGAAACAAAATCTAAGAATTGATTCAATAATGCATGATAAACCGATGAAATAATATATAGGGGCAAGCTGAATCTAAATTTATAAAATATCCCAATATTTCTAGCGATTCTGGAACAGACCGAATCAAACTGATAATTCCAGCGATGATCATGGGAAAAAATCATCCCCTAAAATTTTACTTTATCCACCATTTCCACAACATCCCTACCAATATAAATCGGACGAGTCGGAAGAAAGAGTCTCGAAAAGTGTTTCGAAAGACCTTAAAAATTATAGCGGAATACAGTGACGTAGCAATTCAAAAATTATGGGGCTCACACAGCTTTACAAAATATCGCATGATTCGAAGTTAACCTTTAGCTTTCGGGTGGGACAGTAGATTTTTAACTCTCAAATTTAACTCTCATCAGCAGATTTAACTCTTAAAGAACGGGGCTGGGATCAGCCTTATCCCAGCGATTTTTCCCCCCCACTTTCGTGTTCTTCTCAAGTCAATGGTCAGTTTAGTAGTATAAATAGCTTGATTGCGAATGAAACGGTTTACGAAATAAAGGCCTATTGTATAAATAGGGCCTTTCCCTCTCTTCCTCTTCTTCACACCCTTGTATGAAAGTTAACAACCTGTATTAGATTATCAGTAGGTTTCTTATCTTCCACTAACGTACAAATACATGCCTACTGAACTTATTTGGCGTTGTTTATTTGTACTCGTGTGCAGCTACACCTCGAGGTGTGTAGGGGTCCCTCCATGTAGGGACGCTTTCAGGTGTCACTGACGTTAATTTGTATGGATGGAGTGAAGAAGATCTTTTTTCCGTACGGAACAACAAATTTCTTTTTTCCAGTCCCGTAAGCTAAAGGTTAAGGAAAATAATATACTTTTTAATCCAAAGAGGGCTTTAGCCCTATTTCCTGCATCACTGATGGCACACCGCCTACTGAATTGTTAATTTCAATGTTACAAAATAACACATAAAGACAAAGGGTTCAATTTTCATAATATTTCAGTTGGGTACACTTGGGGAAAAAAGTTTTGGTACTTTCATAATGTACTATTTAGAGTCAGTTTTATCTGAGATAAGAAATTACGAAGGTATTTAAGCATTTTCATTATCACATGAGTTACTGAATTCCTGCAGGCAAATTCCATAATTTTTGTTAGAGTAATTTTAGGTTTAAGGGTTAAAAAGTTAATTGCAAATATTGAGTCCGGCCAAATGATATCGGATAGGGTACATATTTATGTTATATTTCCGAAAATTTGGCCTTAGTAAGGCAATAAATTTTTCCACGATATATTTAAGATTATGTTTTCGAATTATTTTCTAGAAAATTTCTAATGCATTGAAGAATTTAATGCTTCTGAATTTTAGATTTAGTTCAGATTTGAAGCAATTTATTTTTAAGTATCAGGTAATTGTTTTCGTTTTAATGATTTGTACGCTGAACTGGAAGATAGCCCATCCGTGGGTAAATTCGATGCAAATGTGGGTTTGTATGAGTGTGGCACTAATGAGATTTTTCATTTTTGAGGAGGAACTACAAAGAAAAATAGTCAGAACTAGAAACCATTTATAAAGAACTGCCGACACATTCTGCATCATCGCATCATATTTTAAGCACCGCGTGTACCCGGAGGCAAAATGTATGTTCGAGCAGATCATTAGAGTCTGCTTTCTTCTACATCGCCGTTTGCATGAAATTGCAAATGGAAAAAAAAGAACTCGCAGTTGGATTTTTGGGGTTTGAATGTTGACACGGGTATTATTCAAAGGAGTTCCCCCAGATATTCCAAGGATATTTCTCACCCTATACAAATGGTGATGACTTCCCCCTCTACGATGTGTTCGCTGGATCGCATTTAAATACCATAGACCAGACGAAAGTCTAGGGATGCTTGCCAAGACGGCCATCAAGCCTTTTCGATTTCTTGGTCCAGGAATTTTGAACGAAGGAACAGCCCACCATTTTTAGAGGAGACCATCGCATCCAATGCCCAGTATTATCGATTACCTTTTATTTAAAAAGATCCAAAATCCATATACATCGTTATAAACTTGCTTTCTTTATTACAATACAAATAAAACGGCCAATATGAAACCACCTTCTATTTCGTTGGACCCTAGTTGCAAAATAATATACATTATTTATCTGACACTGGCATTTTTAATGCGCATGCGCACATTAGGTTTTCATAAGAGAGAGTTTTTCTTCCCTTTTTCCCCAACTCCTTGTCACAACTTGAAGATAATATTGCATTGACGACGACGAGTCAAGGGAAGGTGGGGTGGGATTTGGAAGGGTAGCCACCAGAGGCGAATATTGCATTGACAAAGCCTTCGGATATGATGTAAGTACCAATGGGCATAAATACTTAACAGCAGTAATTGTACTATTAGTAAGATATCCCAGCTGAAACAGATCAAAAGACAGGCCCCGAGTTTAGAATGTCCTTTTTTTCCCCAAGCTGTAGGTAATAGGAAAAACGTGATCGTGATCCTTTCTTATGTAAAAATATTTCTACTGGAAATTCTTCAAAAGAGAATATTTAGAATAATATGATTATTAAAGAAGCATGGGAATGCAGAAATTAAGGCCAAAAGACCTGCGCATTGTCATTATAAAGCTTTAGTTTCAATAGCTTAAATATGTAAAAAGGAATTGTATAAGAAAATTTTCTCCTTTTTAAGAAGTTTGGTTTCCACAATGAAACGAATGATAACAACGTTAAATAACAGGAATAAAAATTACGTAATATTAATTAATGCGAATAAAGACCTCCATGGACACTTCAACAGCTGTTTTCATTTTGTTATTCTTTCTCAGAAATCAACTAAACATTGGGGTTACTACTATTATTATTTAAAAGATGATAACCTTAATATAATGATGATACCTAATGTGTGTAACGTGAGTTATTGTAAAAATAGGGTAGTTCTGAATTGGGCTGGTATTTATCTAAATAATTAACTATTTATCTCAACACAAAATTTGAAATACTTCCTTTCTACACACGCATACTACATATATATATATATATATATATTTTTTTTTTTTTTTAAATGCACTAGGTAACCAAGGTGTGAACCCAGCTTATGTTAGCTTACTCCAGTCCATATGTGATAAAGCAAAAGCGCCTACATCTATACAACAAACACAACACAAACAGGAACAGACACAAAGTTGAAATTAACCTAGGGGAAAGGTGTACGACTGGGAGATACAATCTCGCCCATACTATTTTCAGCTTGCCTTGAGGAAGTTTTGCGAAAATTAGACTGGGATCAAAAAGGCTTAAAAATCAACGGAGCTTATTTAAACCATCTAAGATTCTCCGACGACATCGTGTTTTCGCAAAAGATCCAGAAGAGCTCCAAAGACTCATTGAAGATCTAAGAACGAAAGGAGAAACATCTGGCTTAAAAATCAACTTGAAGAAAAGCATGATCATGTTTAATAAGTTTATACAAACTAAGAAAATCTTTGTTTCGGAAGAAGAAATACAGCAAGCTGAAAATTATATTTACCTTGGTCAACAAATTACGATGAAAGGCGACATAAATCAAGAGATCGAACGTCGTATCAAGCTTAGCTGGCAAGCATTCTACCGGCTACAAATAATTTTTAAAAAAAAGCTCCCTATTTCTTTACAGAGGAAAGTTTTCGATCAATGCATCCTACCTGTTCTGACTTATGGTTGTGAGACATGGACATTAACTGCCAAAGGTATCCAAAAGTTACGAGTGGTACAAAGGAACATGGAACGGCAGATGCTTGGTATCACGCGACGAGATCGAAAGACCTTCAGTTGGATAAGAGATCAAACAAAAGTTTGTGATATCATTGCGAAGGTAAAAAGTTTGAAATGGAAGTGGGCAGCCCATATTGCTAGAAGAACTGACAACAGATGGACCAAAAACATCCTAAAATGGATCCCACTGGACACCACACGCCCAAGGAAAAGGCCAAAGACGAGATGGGTGGATGAAATAATTAAATATATTGGGCACAAGTGGCAGCAAAATGCACAAGATCGACTTCGTTGGAAACATGCGGAGGAGGCCTTCATCCTGCAGTAGATTAACAATGGCTGAAACGATGAATGATATATATGTAATTAATTAATTACTTTCATTGAATTCAACATTCAGTTCAAACAGCACGTTTGCTTAAAAATATTACTTTTCGTGAGAAATAATAAATTTTGTCTAAACATCTGTGTACTCATAACATTTGGATAGATGCAGCTGTACCATGCACCAAACATTTTTACGAAATATAGCACAAACTACCAATATGAGGGGGAAGAGAAATGTGTCCATTCTGAATACTAAGTTTTCTCCTATTCTTTGTGCTGGTGTATGCAGTTACCCACTATCCCACACCATGACTTTGAATTTGCATAGGACGAGACACTTTGGTTTGTCTTTTGAGAGACAGCAGCGACACCGCTCGGAGTTAAGAAAAACTATTTCTTTCGCTGGATTGAACGCGGTTCCCCCGCTCCGAGTCATAGCTTCCCCCATTTTACTTTCTATCTCCTCGTTTTTAATGTCTTCCGGCGATACTTCTTTCCTAGCTAATCTCTCTTCTTTCCTATTTTTTCTTCGATATTTTTTCTGCGCTTATTTTAGTAGGATATTTCCAAAGAAATCCCTCATCGTCGCAAATGGAATATGCAGATAAGTTTCCTCTAGATCTTGGGCGTCCTTTCAGAAAATCTCTCAGAATACAGATTCGATGTTCCTTGGCGTTAAAATTTTGAATTTTTCGTCGCTTGTATTTTTCCAATGCCTTTTATCGTCATATATTTAACTTCATTCAGAAACTAAATTCCTTTTAAAATCATTTAAACGTTCATAGAAATGGCGAAAAATAGATTTTTTTATTACTTCTTTATCAGACCCAACTATTTTTATCAGCGGAGTTTTCTTTTCTCGTTGCTAAATTTACTTTTGCTGCGAAAATGCATATCTACTATTTAAAAAGGAAATGGGAGAATTTATTATTTTATTCAAAAACATTATTAATACAATAAGGCCTATTTATAATGAGCCATTATTTAGAGAGTTTTCGGACATAGCGAAGAATATATAGATTTTATTCAGAACATAAAATAATCTTTTATTTTTATTATTTTTATTATTTTAATGTTTAAATAAATCTCTTTTAGAGAACGAAACTTTTGCAGATCCCGGATTTAATGAGTAATTAATGGCAAGATTTTTTAACAAAATATAGAAAATTATTTAAAAATTAAGATAACCTATAGTTTACGGGTGGGACGACGTATATCCCAGCAGATTTACCTCCCAAAAGAACGGGGCTGGGATAAGCCTTATTCCGGAGATTTTCACTCCCTTCGTGTTTTTTCCAAGTCAATTGCTAGTTTCGTAATACAGATAGCTTGATCGCAGGTGGTAATAAAAAGGGGGACGAAATAATGGCTTATTGTACAAACAGAACCTTTTCCCTCTCTTCCTCTACTTCACTGTTTGTACGAAAATTAACGATCTACTATTAGGTTATGAGTAAGTTTCTTATCTTTCACTAACGTACAATATATGCCCACTAACATTATTTGGCGTTGTTTGTTTGTACTTAAGCGCAGCTACACCTCCCTCTTGACCCCATGTAGCGACGCTTTCAGGTGCCACTTAGGTAGGTTTATATGGGGGTGGAGGGAAGAAGCGATATTTCCCCGTATGAATGACAAATTTCTGTTTTTCAACCCCGTAAGCTAAAAGATAATTAAAAAAATGAAGGATAGAAGATATCTTTTAATTGAGAAAAGCATAACGAAACAAATTTTTCATCCTGTAGAATCGGATAAATTTTGAGGTCTCCCATCCCTTTCAAAATATATTGTAAAGAATTCACAATAAATATTTTTCTTTGTTTACACTAAAGACTCTGTATTTAATGCGCTGAATAGTTTACGATGCATATTTAATGAACGCATAAATACCACAAAAAAAATCGAATAAATACAAACCTTTCTTTTGATCACCTCCAAATAATGTTTATTTTTAGAATAATTTCACCACGCAACAAAAATATATTTCATTCAAATGTTTTCTTTTTTTTTACATAATTCTATCTTGCTTATTTTAGTTATAACGTTTATTTGCATGTTGCTTTAGAGGGTTAGTGGGTACATGTTAATGCTTTTCTGCGTTGCAGATATATTAATGTAATATAATGGCTTCTAAACATCGCAAAATATCAGCGAATTGTTTCTGCTGCATTTGCGGATGTTATATTGGTTCCGCTCAGATGCGATGTAATATTTCAAGAAATGCGAAATATTACCAGGCATATATCAAGTACTTTGCAATGCACATTTGGGACCAAGGTAAGTTCTGGGCTCCTCATGTTATTTTGTGGCGGTTGCAGATCAACACTGGAAGGATCGTTAAGAAGAACCAAAGATGTATGCTGTTTGTAATCACAGAATTTGGAGAGAGAGAGAGAGAGAGAGAATAACAAGTTACATGAATAACTACTACTTTTGCGTAGTTGATGTATCTGGTTACAAGAAGGCACAGGACAAAAAGAAGCTAATCTATCCTGATACACCATCTTCTATTGTACCAATGCCACATGATTCCTATTTACCTACCCCAATTTTACTTAAAACAGAATACGACAACATTGTATGAGGACAACATTGTACGACAACATGGGATGAGGATGACGATTTTGAAGTAGAGAAAGAAGACTAGAATTCTAGTGAAATGCATATGCCCAACCAAGAGGATCTCGATGATGCATTCAGATATCTGAATTATCCCAAAGCTGGGACAGAACTACTTGCATCCAGATTGAAAGAATGGAATACATTGCCATCAAGCATCAGAATTTCCAAGTACTGAACGAGGTATACTTCCTACATTCAGTACTATACAACAAACAAATTAATCTATTTCTGTTCAGATGTGATGGGACTGTTTCAAGCAATTGGTATCATACCCCAATCTGACAAATGGCGACTATTTATGGCCAGTTCTACAAGGTAGAAAACTACAAAGAACAGGTAGACGAACTACATGACAGTTACTTGGAGTTAGGCTGCAGAAGGTTACTCAAACTGAACTATCTACACTCTTATATTGACTTCTTCCGTCCAAGTCTAGGTTCTGTCAGTGAGGAGCATGAAGAAAGGTTTCACCAGGATATCCAGGTTATGAGGAAGCGATACCAAGGAAGATGGGATGAAGGCTTTATGGGCGACTGTATCTGTAGTTCAGTTCATTATGATGAATCCACTCGAAAAATAAATAAATAAATAAAATAAATAAAAACACGCTCCAGCATATACGTATCTATGAGGTTTTGAGTGGTATTTTCAGCTACTTTAAAATTTATCTGCATGTATGTTAATAACAGTGTATCATACTTGTAAATATACTGTAAAAAGTAAAGATAGTGTATATTATCCCAGATAGCAAACTGAAGTCCGCATGACATCTTGAAGACGTCCTTTCAGGATGAGTGAACGTGTGACGGACGTCCGAAAAAGGTGCCAATGGCGTCCTTAGGATGCTCTCAGAACATCTAAGTGCCCCGGGTCGGGGCGTCCTGAAAACGTCCTGCGCATCCACGAAAAATTGCATTCTAAACTCCTTTTCCCAATATTCCTTTTTATCCTTAATTTTTTTTGCTTGTAAATTAGGTTTTTTCTATATACTTGTTCAAAAGAATTTTTTTCGTTTTTCGAAGATTTATCACTTCCTACCAAATTTCCGTTTTTAGGCACGCAATTAAAAAAATACCGGTTTCCTATATCGGGCGTCGTACTTACGATCCCGTGTGTTAACAAGGGATGACGTCACTTGCCTGTAAAAAAGTGGTAGAGGGTTCGAGTCCCCTTTGTTCAGTAACCATTGTAACAATTTTTCAAGTTTTGTTCGTTTGACAAGCTGTAAATTGCATAAAATTGAACACATTTCTCTGCACCTAATGTATGTCTTTACACATTTATAAGATGGATATGATGTTTTTAAATTCATTTTTAAAATCCGAAAAATTGAATTTTAGACATTCTTTTTCTAAGATTTTCTTTATTCTTAATTATAGTTCATGTAAGAGCAGTTTCTTTTCCCGTCAGCCTTTTCATAAGCCCTGTTTTGCTTTTATGAGCTGTATCACTTCATTTCATAGCATCAAATTTTCGTTTTTCGGCGCAAAATTCAGAAAAAAACTTTTCACATTTCGAGAGCCATACTTGGGATGTGTATTGACCAGGGCTGACGTCACTCGATTCTCAGCCAAGAGGCACAGGGCTCGAGTACCCTTTGCTCAGTAACCATTGTCACATTTTTTCCAGTTTTATCCACTTGGCAAGCTGTAAATCGCATAAAATGGAACATATTTTTCTGCACCTAATATATGTCTTACACATTTTTAAGATGGATATGATGCTTTTAAACCAATTTTTGGTATCACAAAAAATGGAATTCTAAACTTTCTTTTCTCATTCTTCCTTTTACCCTTAATTTTTATGCCTTTATATTATATTCATTTTCCTATGCCCATTCATGAGAGTTGTTTCGCTTTCATTAGTGATCACACTTTAGCTGCAAATTTCCGTTTTTAGGCACGCGATTAAAAAAAAAAAAACAGGCTCCCATGTCGGGCGTCGTACATGTGACACCATTTATTGACCGGGGATGACGTCACTCGCCTCTAAGCAAAAAGGGCCATGGTTCGAGTCCCTTTACCCAGTAATCATTGTCCACCAAACAAATGAAAAGTTGAACGAGTGTCCTCTTAAAAGTAATTACAAAAAATAATACTGCAGGACATTTCGGGTGGGCAGAATTTGGATTACCGTAGTTCTACTGCAGTGCATGAACGATTGGGTAGAGGGGAGTTGGGAAGGGTGGCCACCAGAGGCGGGTTTTACTGCATTTACAAGTAAAAGGTTGAACAAATCTCCGCTTACAAAAATTACAAAAAAATATATTGCAGGACATTTCGGTTAAGCGAAGTACGGATTATCGGGATACTACTGTATTTACAAGCAAAAAACCTCCCAATAAATAAATATATTACAAATTATAACATAAGTATGACACGATGAATTGTGCTCGCGACGAGTTGTTCGGCGACGAATTGCCCCACGACGAATTGTGCTCGCGCTGAATTCACCCATGACCAATTGTGTTTGCGACAAATTGCTGCTAGACGAATTGGCAAGGAACCATTGTTTTCAAAACTCCTAAACTAGAAACTGTGGTTTCATACAACAAAAGGATTACACTGTTTGCTCTTTGTATTGTTAAGTTATAGTAAATCGTACATCAAATGTAGAAGGGTATTTTCAAGAAAACGCCTTATTTGACGCAGAGTGGTCCTTGTTGTTCTGTTCCGCATAAAGTCTAATCAATCACTCATTTTCAAGAAAAGCAGTTCTTTTAATAAATTAGGAACATATCAAAAGGTCTACTTAAATTGTTTAAAGAAGTGGATGGCAACAAAATAAATTGAAGAGCGGCACGCGGTAGACGATGGGTGGCACGCGCTAGACTTTGAGTGGTTCCACTGACAAGCCAAATGAATCTGCAATGTTCTTTTGGCACAGCAACACGTGTTTGTGGTGCTGTTCTTTTGGCACAGCACCACAAACAGGTTGATAATCTCTGCATTAGTTGAAGTTACAGAATGCTAATAATCCATCATATATTATCGTTTTACTAAACATCTTTTATTGCCGAATTTTCATTCACAGTGTATATGAAAAGCTAAATCTTCATAAAATCCATATTAGAGCTGTGTTTTGAAGCGCCGGTTACTTATTCATAAATTGAATGTGGAGCTGCATGCATCACCATGGTTCTTAATTGAATTGCGTTGAAATTAATTTGAAAGATTTGTTCCTCATTTTGCCGGAATCAAAATGAAGCGCATCTTGCCGAATTCAGAATGAAGCACATGTCATGATATTTCACTCGAAGTAAATTTAAAATTATGTTCTGAATCATACATTTCAAAAAGTTGAAAGGAGAGGAAAAGGAAAATTTAAATAATAGAAAGCCAGTGAGAAAATTAAAATTCTAAACCTTTAAAATTAATCCCTAAATTAATTCTTGGTGATTAATTGTGAAAGTGTTTCCTTTTAAACTTAGATACCAGATTTTCATTTACGTTTGTGAGAAAGTTGTACGTGTTTAAAACTTTTAAACAAACATTCGCAGATAACTTGTGTCACCTAAACCCGCCCAAGACCTGGTCCAAATATCTGTAAAAGACAACTTGCAACCAAGGCTTTATACGTTTCTCAAGAATAACAAGACTTTTAGGCGTGTTTGTTTCTGAAAGAATTGTTTTCACCGTATACGCCTCTTTTGCAATTAGGCAACCCTTTTACTTTTTAAGAGCTAGTGTATCTGAAGAACTTTCTCTCGATTCGAATTAATTGTCGTTTTCTCCCTCGCGGTGCTTCAGACATCATTGCTAAATGTCTGTTACACAATGAGTATTTTATTTCCATTTCATATCTAGTTAGCCTACCTACGTTGTATATATATATATATGAAATCAAATCAAATTTTATTTAGACGAATAAAATTATTTACATGAGATGATTTATTACATATCAATTAACTTAATTCGTCTAGGCGACAAAAGGAAAATATTTTGGTGTCTGATAAAGTCCCTGCTGCCCAGAATAGGATATAATTAGTGAAAATGGAAGTAATAAATAAGTAAATAAAATAAAAGAGCTTGTTGATTTTTTTTAGTATATGTATGAAAGGTGTGAATTAAGAAAAAGTAGTAATATCCTAATTCTCTTCCACAATAGATGTGCTCAGATAAGTTTTTTTATATTGGGCAAAGGACTAATCCGATTTAAGTGAGTTGGAAGAAAATTCCACACCCTACAGCTGAAGCAACAGATGCGCATGAGTCCAAGTTTTCTCCTTGATATAATTATTGAACTAAACTATTATTAGAAAGCTAACCATGTAATTGGCTTTGTTTCTTGCTAATGGTAGAGTAACCTTTCAGAAACATCAATATATTACATTTTGATTTGCTTGATTGCGAATGAATTTGCGTCTATCATTATAACGTAAACATGTCGGCATTTTAAAATATATTCGTGTTATTTGTAATATCGTTAAAAATGGAATTTTTCCAATACTTTTTATAAATATATGGTTTTTTAAACAGTGTTTCCGAATAGAAGGTTTAAATAATATGGACAATATTGTACATTAATCATGTTCATAACTTATTGTATAATATACCCATATACACTGATCAACATTGAAACTGCAACACCAGGAACGAAAAGTTGCATAAATGTGACATTCTCGGGATTAACGGACATTTTGATCATGTGCAAATGATCAAAAATTGACAACAAAATATTCAAATCATCTCGATTTATCCAGTGTGGAATATGACCGCCATGAGCCGAAATACACTCATGTACATCCCTTGGCATGCTATAAAAAATGGTATTAATCATTGTCTGAAGAATGTTTTGCCACGCAGCAAGCACTTGGCTACGTAAATCATCAAGATTGGTATCTGGAACCTCCCTTAGCGATTGTCGGCCAATTATGCCCAAATGTGCTCTATGGGAGATTTCAGGAGATGCGACAGGCCACTGTAGAATGTCAATTCCACACAGGTAGTTCACAGCAGCATGAACAACATGCCAACTAATCTGGTCGTGTTTAAAATTGGCTCCTAGAATACCTTGTAAGAATGGCCAAACCACTGGCTCCACGACCCAATCAACATAACGTTGAGCTGTCAGTGTACCAGGATGGAAGACTAAAGGGGTCCGCCTACCATACATAATTCCGCTCCATACCATTTTTCCAGGCAGGAACGTTGCTAGATGATCCTGCATCCCTGATGTGTACCTTCCTCGCCACCCCCTAGCTACGGCCCTGATTCTAGGATTAGGGCCGGTAAGGCATTCTCTCGTGAAGGCTTGTTACGGACGTTGGCCATGTGATATCCAGACCATCTCTAACTATCACTGTGTCCGAAACAGAAGCGAGACTCATCACTGAAGAGGACAGATCTCTATTCTATCCTCCATTGGCGTCTGGATGTACACCATGATAGCCTTTGAGAGTGGTGGCTTGCGGTCATTGGAAAACCTGTCGAAGTACGTCTGGCTCTTAGCCCAATATCGTTCAAGCGCCTCCTGATGGTTCGTGTAGATACTGCTGAACCTCCTGGGCTTGGTATGTCGAAGCTCACTCTCAATGGAGTAAGGATCACTAAGTGCCATTCTGCTAATCCGAAGATCCGGCAGGGTAGATCTTCGCTTATGGCCATATCTTGTGGTCATCCGAATTCGTCATCGTTCTCGCAACCACCGGAATACGCGAAGTTGAACAATGCTAACATCTCGGCTTAAACGCCTAGCAATCTGCCGGAGTGATAAACCAACATCTCTGAGTTCAAGGATTCTGTCCTTCTCCATTTGCGATAGGTGATGATAACTGACACACTGTCGAAAACGAGGCACCGCACAATCAAACCATAAGACAATCCGGTTTCTAAATTCTGTTGTGGCAGAAAAAAATTGCAATCGAACGGGCTTCCATACCATTTAAGACCCTCCTATAAATGGCTTATTAGAGCGAGGTGCTTGAAAATTTAATCATTTGCGTATCATAGCTACACCTATAACTTTACCAATTTTCACAACCTTATGACCTTTCCTTCTCAATGTTGTAATTTCAATATTGATCAGTGTATATATACAGTGCAATATATGCCTAATTTTAGTACTTACCATGATATAAGGCCCGTCGTGTCATTTTCCATCTCAGAGATATATCACCCTCCCCCAGTCAATGAAGTAAGAAATGGGGGCTCAGGAAGATCAATCTCCTTCCATTAGGCATCAAAGCACATTTTTCTCTTTAGCGCCAAATTACATGATAATTTTTAAAGCTCCGTGAAACTACTAAGAAGTTTGAATTGCTGTACTCCTGCCATCAATAAATAATGTTTTGACTTAAATAACTTGCGTTAGCATTGATGAATTCCAAAACAGCGCAAATGCATTTCAATCTCTTTTATCAGTGCATGTTACTTACTTTCATCTCACAAAACACTAACTCTAGTTTTAAAACTGGATATGTATCTGTGACATGCGCAGTGTATTCATTAACAGGCCTGTAGCCAAGCCGGGGCCAACAGAGGCTTGGCTCCAGTTGCCCCATCGAAATATTTATATATGTATATAGAATAAGTATATGGAATATGTATATACATAGAATATGTATATATAGAATATGTATATAGAATATGTATATATATATGTACAGTATATGTATATAGAATAATCCCCAGGTGACTTGAGCTTCATATGTCCTTTGCCTTGCTCCAGTTGACCCTTTATCCTGGTTACAGGCCTGTTCATTAGCATATGCGTATTTGTATACATATAAGTACGCGGCGTATTTATAATCAGCGTACTTACTTTAGATCTATTTCTTTTTCAAAAGAAATTGCTAACTTTAATTCAGACTTGCGTCTCGTTGTGAATACTCTGATTATGTAGATACGATCCTATCATTTAAGAGTTAAACAAGGTTTCACTATTTATGCTGAGGATTTCCCGAGACATGCAACTGTCAGTCAGAATGTTCCCGTCTATTGATTTAAGTGCACATCCCTACAAAAATGGTAATCCAGACCAGTTTAGAATGGAAAAATGTCAGCAATTGAGTTTAGAGAGCAGTAGTAATCCGAACAGTGGAAAGAGGGATAATATATTCTCCTCTTTCTTGAAGAAAAATGCTATTGTCATGCAGCTACAAATCTCCGGCAGTTTGGTATACATTAGGGAAAAATTTGGAGGAGCAACCGCAAGCAAAATGGCATTCATATTTTTCTGACAGTCAAGGGGCTGTTCTGGCATGCAACTTGAACAATTTTAAAATGAAACTGATTTCTCGAATTGTGCATCCAGTTTTTACTACAAATAGTAGAAAAGGAAAACATTCATATAATGTGTGTACAACTGCCTGGCATAAGAAAGGCGTGCAAGACAAACTGATAAGTAAGGTTCGAGTCAGCAAAGGAAATTTGGTGGTCTAAAAAGGCCACCTGGTCACCAATTGGTGGTCGAAAAAACAAAGCTGCTAGACATAGGTTAAAATTGCCACATGTATCCTTCTACAACATGCATTACCGATTAATAATCGGTAATACATCCACGGAAATTGAACTTCCCATTATTTGGGAAATTTTCATTTTCTTTCTATAGTATCTGCTTCCAAGTTTGAAGAGGAGGAGTGTGTTTTCGATGGAATCGGTAATTTATCAGGCTCCGTCGACTTGATATCTTGCGGGGCCGATGACGAAGGAAAAAAGGAGATTAACGTTGTCTCCAAATGCGACATATTAAAAATAATAAAACGATGTAAAAGTGTTTAGAAATATAACACGGACACGCAGAAAATGAAGTATCACTACAAATAATAAATACCAGTGAAATCGCTTCACTTCACCGCTGGTCAACCAAGGGGAATTTAAAGTGAGGGGGACCATTTCCTAATATGATCACAATCCTACAACGTTTCTTTAAAATTTGGCTGTTGGGTGTTACCACAAGACATGTTTGCTTGCTTGTGTACAGGGGAAATTGGAAAGGGTGGCAGCCGAAGACTGCGCTGTAATTCCAGAACTACAAGACCTGAATTTGTTGCAAGTGTCTTTCTTACCAAAATATTGCGCAAACTGATCATCCAGGACTTTTGAAAGAAAAAAAAAATAAGCGAATTGTTTGCATTGCGAGACTTTCGGCAGAAAAAATTTTATCCTTGATGAACAGTAGCCTTAAAACCAAATTCACGATTTGCGTATGAAATAAACGGAAAACGCCCGCGCGTGTTTCAAATGACAAATTTGTCATCGATGTTTATGAATTTAACAACCATTGGTTATGAGTTGGCGACAATTGTCGCTTTGTCGCCATGCTGGCTCGAACCCTACCGATAAGGATATACAGTAAGATCTCTATATAACAATATATTTACAATGGTAGTTTGTCTGTGACTTCCCCCCCCCTCCGGTTCAGACAGATACATCATATATAAATATACATGATATTCAACCTCGTGTGCAACGATACATTTTGTATAACTAACCATACATTTCCCGGTCTATGAAATTTCCTTATAGATATATATCTCACTGTATAAACAATACTGTATTTTTCGAGTTCTATGTGATAAATACACTCTGTAACAAAAAAAAAAATCGACGAAATAAAAAGGAGTTGTCCGATTGTAATGAAATTTCGTATGCAAAGACATTTTGACCGAACATGCAAATGATTAAAATTTGGTGTCCAATGAATGAATAGCGGGAACTCCAGCGCATCGGAACTGCGCATTCAGCAGGTGTATATAAGGAGCGATTCTCAATATGTGGTCAAAATTTCTGTTGCATTTTGACTGCGGATATCTTACGTCGACTGTAACAATGCCTCGCCGAAAGATTCGTGCTCATTACGAGCATATGTCAGAGTTTGAAAGAGGTCGTGCTATCGGATTGAAAGAGGCTGGTTGGACGAATCGAAGAATCGCTGGACATGTGGGTCGAAGCGATGCGGCGATTGGACGGTGCTGGCAAGAGTGGGTCAACAACGGCAGATGTCAGCGTCGGGACGGCAGCGGTCGACCTAGGGCCACAACAGAACGGGAAGACAGAGCGATTGTCAGAGCAGCTGTCACAGCACCGGATTCGTCGTTATCAACTATCCAACGTGTGGCCCGCACACATGTGTCCAACATGACCCTCTGCAGACGACTGAGAGAGCGGAATTTACGCTCGCGCCGACCGTTACGCCGCTTACCTCTCACGCCTTTACACCGTCAAGTCCGATTACAGTGGTGCCGGGCTCGATCAACTTGGAACTGCGCTGACTGGGGACGTATAGTCTTTAGTGACGAGTCCCGTTTCCAACTGTGTCCTGACGACAACCGCAGACGTGTCTGGAGACGTCCAGGGCAGCGTGGGGATCCTGCCCTTACTATCGCACGCCACACATGCCCACAACAGGGCGTTATGGTCTGGGGTGCCATCTCCTTTGATAGCCGGACCCCTTTGGTGGTCATTTCTGGCACACTTACAGCACAGCGGTACGTAGACGACATTCTACGACCGGTTGTGTTACCGTTCCTTTTGCGACACCCTGGACTTACGTTTCAACAAGACAATGCCCGGCCGCACACGGCACGTGTTGCTATGAATTGTCTTCAAGCTTGCCCAACACTTCCTTGGCAAGCTAGGTTTCCTGATCTCTCTCCCATAGAGCACATTTGGGACGCTATGGGAAGGCGATTGCAACCATCCCGGAATGTTGACGATTTAGCCCGACAGTTGGAGACAATTTGGCAAGAAATTCCGCAGGACACCATCCGGGATCTTTATCAGTCTATGCCACGCCGGGTGACAGCTTGCATCCAGGCCAGAGGTGGACCAACGCCTTATTGACTTCCTCCCTTTGTAACGGTCAAACTCTGCAATAAATCATTCAATTGTTCTGAAATTTTAATCGTTTCTTTTTCTATGTATGTTCTTCACATCCACCAATTTTTATCGCAATCGGACAACCCCTTCTTGGTGCGTCGATTTTTTTTTGTTATAGAGTGCATTTTGAAATAATATACGGATGGGGGATGATTTTTTACTATAAATACTACACTATCTACCAATACTTGTCCGGACGTACCTGTGGATAGCGTAGTTTTAATTAGTTTTTGATTGGGGTGTGTTCAGGTGGTACAGACTTGGACCACTTGTCGTCATTCCTTCTATCACGAAAAAAAAAGGGCCGATAACTACATTGGTATTCTCAATAAACTGGTGCTTCCTACAGTGTGGCAATTCCACGGAACATATAAACGTTATTACCAGGACAATTATTCACCCTGTAGAAAAGTGAAGTTATTATGGACTAGTATAAAGAGCTAAACGTGAAACGATTATCCTGGCCAGAACAGAATCCTGATCTCAACCCTTGTCTCGAACAATTTTGAGATGAAATAAAACGGCGGTTGAGGTCGAAATCAACACTTCCAAATTCAGTTGCTCAACCAGTGTAGCTTTGAAGGAGGACTAAAAAGGAATTCCACTTGTTCTCACCTCAAATTGGTCGATAGTCTTTCTCGACTAATGTTGATAGCAATTCCAAAATAAGATGTATTGGATATCTGGGTAAGGTTTTGTGTTCAAATGCTTGTAACTCTAGTGCGTCCAAAAAAATTTTCGTAGATAGTGTGTATTATTTCTAAATTGAAGTACTAATAAAGTAGCAAGTGTAAGTGGTTCACTTAAAAATGAAGGCTGCTACAAATAGAGTAATATGATTTAAAAGCAGATTTTTGACCCAAAGAAATCATACCATATTTATAAAAACTTAAACAAAAAGCGAATTTTGCTCTATGTGCATTTTTTAACTTCATCTTATCTTGAAGTTCTTTTTATTTCTTCTGAAACGGGATTTCATAATTAAAGATGAAATGGTTTCCTCCATCATTGGTTCAAAAACTTTGTTCTTTCAACTTTTTAAATGACAATTGAACACAATACGGGTGATTTGACCTCACATATTTTCTCTACCGTAATTGACCTCCGCAGAGGAAAGGGGAGAGGTTAATTTTGAAGTAACTGACCTCTAGTCTGTTTTGTCATGAAAACGTCATGATTTTGTTATTAACAGTCAGAAAACTGGTTCTGCTGGCTTATTAAAGTAGAATAACATAGTATTCAAATTAAATCGTCTTCTACGCGTGTGGGGTATTAATAACTTCTGTTAAGTAATATCGAAGACCGTCCTTTTGACCGCATTTTTACTTTTCAGAAAAACAAATGAAACAGGACTAAATCATTAGCTGCTGCCTAACTCCATGTCTTTTAAAAACTAAACTTCCATTAAATATTGCAATACGGAAATAAGCAAACATCCTGTTTTGCAAGGAACATAAATTTGAAATTAGCACGTGGTCCAAATTGGATTTCTTATTTCCAAGAATATTGATTTAATGAGCGTGTGAAATCTGCTGAAATAGTTAGGAGGAATTGGAACAAATTTTAATGACACTACAATTTCCGGGAACACTGTTTTAATTAACACAAATTCTTGAGTCTTCAACGCATGAAATTTTGTTTCCCGTGCTCATGATGATGATGAGGATGAAAATGATCATTTTTCTTCAAGTGTCCTCCGGACATTGAGGTGTTAAGCCGACATGGACCATTGGTCCTTATCTCTTCTTTTACGTGGATAATTACTTCTGTGCTTGGTCTTGCCCAAAAATTTTGAAAATCCATCCTTGCCGCCTTTTTTTTTTTTTGCCTCTTAGTATCTTCCATATGCTGGTTCTCCGTGGTGCTGATTATGATAGTTTGTAATTTTGCCTCACTATCACATCATTCAAGGGGGCAATCGACACCCCCGCACATAAATCTTCCCCTGATTTACTGTGTCTTTGCTTTTGCATTAGTATAATGCAAGAGAATGAATGGGAAGGGAACGGGATACGAACGAACGGGATCCAAACGTTTTAGCTTAGCCCACCAGATTACGGTAGGGCAATGCAAAATAGCTTGCGCATTCGTTGTTTAAATAATTTTTTTCTGCCAAGTTTCATTCAACAGATTTTCTGGTGATGGCAGTATCTAAGTTATTTAAGTGCGAAAGCTATTCAAATAAATTATGATAAAAATCTAAAATTCGCAAAATTGTTGAAAAATGGTGTATATAATTTCGCCTTAAGTATCTGGCAACATATTTTGTTTAATTATAATTTGACTTTTTGTATTTGGCAACAGTATTTGTAACTGCGTTTCGAATTCTAAAATAATAATCCATCTTCCTGTTTATCATCCAAGTGTACACACGCGATTCTTTGCGGCTCCGCTGAAAATACGTACTAAATTATTTTTATCTCGTATTTAATTATTTACCTTTCCGGCGCCTTAATTAACTATTCTAAACATTTAAAGTATTATTAAATGTTATTTCAACTGGATTAAATTACTGTATTTATTCAATATTTAATATGCAATACCATGGATAGATATTAAATGAAAGAAATATAATAAAATCTCGGTTCCTCAAGATCAGATCCAGCCTCTTTTTCGGAGTTCTACTGGTATTCATAAAATTATCCATTTTCTGGCTGTGAAGAGGCTCCGATGTTCTGATCCTTTTCTCTGTCTCTTTCAATTAACTTTAAAATTATAAGCTTCTGTCTGTCTTCCCGTCTCTACACACGCAACCGGCCTATCGTTGTAGTGTGATCAATTACGTTACATGCAAATTTTGAGTTGTGACAGTTCTTTGTCATTTCGTACAAGTTGGGGCGCTAAATTTTACAGACCATACTTACTTTCGCTTTAATATTAATGCTGCAACTCACTCATGTAATATAAGTTAAGTTTCTAAATTGCCTTTGACGTTTAATTTTCAGGGCGAAGGCACACCTGAACGAATTACGTGCATTAGCCCGAGCTCTTGATTCCTCTGAAACAAAACATGTCCCAGTTACGTAGAGCTGAAATCATTAAAAATGAGTAATTCAAAGGTCGCATTCTTCGTCCCGTAGCTGGATCTCGCAGATGATGATGCTAGAGTGGACAGAACGCGAATTCAAAGCCATTCGTTCTGGGGGGTAAACAGAGCTATTTCACATAAATCTTCATTTCATAGCTCAGATGCTAAGGGTTCTATATTACTAAGAGCTGTTAGGCATTCGTGTTGGGCTAATTATCATGAATTATATCACATTCTAAAAAGATTATATACTATTCTACTCCTCCTCAGTAAACTTAAAATAATGCAGAGACAACAGTTGCCGCAGTTCTCTGGGTCCATTTCTGAATAACTTAACGGAAAATTTTTCTGTATGTAATTGATTGTTAATTAATGAGTTTGGTTTAATTGCGTTTTGTCACTATTAACTGGGATTTGTTTTAATCATAAGTTACATCGTGTCATGAATAGCATACGCAGAAAGTTAATAAGGGAGTTATGTGCTTATAATTGGGATCTACAAACCTCCATATATTTATATGTATATGTACAAAATTGCATAGCAATGGACGCTATGGTCCCCCATTAACCTTCCCCTGCGTACGCTCGTGGAGTCATAATCTTCCAATCGTGGAATATTAATCAGTTATTGCCTGAAACAATTGGTGAGATACACAGAGTCAAATTGAAATTATAACGCATATAACTGCATGCTCAATTTGTCTGAAAATTTGCATGTAAGGCCTTGGCGGTGACAGATGAAAATGATTAGCATTTCGTAGCCATCGCGCAGATGTGGTTGATGTATAGCACAGCCCAATGCGATGTAGTGTAGACGCTACGATGTAGTTTTTTCTATTAAGCGACTACTTAGAAAAAATTTAACAAAAAATATTATTAAAGAATGCCTATGTCGTCCATAATGCCTAGAACCTAACAGGCACGCAGCCAGGGGAGGAAGGGCGGGCCCGAGCCCCTCCGATGTCTGTTGTACCGCTCTTTCTGACCTCAAAGCTTTAGATCTCACCCTCTACTAGCAAACTAGAAATTTCCGCGGATCCCTATAACATAAGGATTTCTCATGATATCTTAAGAAAAATCCAGGATAAATATTTCATGCATTACATAATTCGAGAAAAAGCATAATGCGCCCTTTCTAACAGCAACCCCCATGGGCGCACATATGGGAGAAGAGGGGGCTCGAGCCCCTCCTAGCCGTTTAAAAATTTGATTTGCCCGAACCTGCTATGCATTTACTTTCAAAAGTTTTACAGTCACATTTTAAAATAAGGTACTTTTTAGCTCATTACTAATTGTCAAGCAATATCAATTATTTTTGTAACGTTTTGGTATCTTGTACATTCACTAAAATTCTCGACAGCTATGAGAAGGAGGTAATTTTTTTCAGACCCTCGCCCCCAGAAGTGTTCGTTAATTTTTCTCAGTCCCCCCCCTAGAAGTACTCTTATGGGCGCTCGTGCCCCCCCGTATAAAATCCTGGCTTCGCCTCTGGAATCAATGCTCTCAAGAAACATAACCAGATAACTAATGCTCAGTACGACTTACAAGGGCGCATGTCTGCTGGAATAACACTACGGTACAACGATGTATGCAAAAACAGTAGTGTAGCAATTCAAAATTCATGGGAGGGGCTCAAGTAGCTGTGGGGGCTCAAGTGACCTTGAAGAAGATTATGTGATGCGGCCTTAGAGAAAATAATGTGTTTTGATATCCAATGAAGGGTTCACTTTGGGTGCAATCCCCCTATGGCATATTTAAGATTTTGGATACATTAGACTGAATCTGTTTTGATATGCAATGGGGGCTCAAGGGGGAAATGCCCCCCCCCCTATTGCATATTTAGGATTTTGGACACATTAGCTTGAATTTGTTTCGATATCCAATGACGGCTTGAGTCAGCTGAGCCCTCTTTCTTACGCCACTGACCAAAAACGAGAGAGGTGGAAACCATACCTGAAAAAGTCGGGAATGAGGCCGGGAAGGTGACTAGTCAGCGTGATGATCATCTCAGTTGTCGTCGACAAATCTGGCTACTCCTACAGTTACTCAATCAACCGTCGAACAAGCAATAGTACCTATCATCACTCAACAAGCGATTTCTTGTCGCCTTGTAATTACTATTGCATGCGCATCTGCCATGTGTCTGCTTACCACTGGCTTCTAAATCGTCAACTGTGCTTGGATTTATGCCACTCTCGAATGATCTAGGGTACAGAATGGTATCTGGTCAGATTCAGTGACAAATTACGCTTTTGTTCAGGTTCGGTAACAAAAGAGAAGCCATTCCTTAATGGCATGGCCATATAAAAGTTACTGCACAATAAATGGGCTTTTGTACTGAAAATATAGCTATTAGCGTAGTCGTTAACAAGTTTGGTCGCTTATGAGAGATGTGCAAAATTATTCATTCATTCGTTCTGTGAATTATTTGGGCCACCTGCAACTGCTATGTCTCATTTATTAACTAATCAGGCTTTTTCCATAAGTTTCAAACGAACTACGAGTTCTCCTGAAATCTTGTCTTGGTGCTGCAATTCCAGTTTTTGGTAGCGAATCCTTTCACGTGATTAGGTAAGTAAATTCTAAATTAAATTTTCGTTATCGTTACTTGTATTTAATCGTATGAAATAGAAATCGCACATATTTCACAGTATTCTAACAATATATCAAGAAAACTGGTATCATAAAGGTGTAGTTATTAGTTGCCAATTTGAAAGATCGCTAAAATTACTGAAAATCTAAATACACAAGCAATTTTGGAAAGTACCTTATAAAAAAGGGATTAAAAGACAGCAAGTGGATGTGACAACTTTTAACTAGGAAGCCACCCGAAGTGTGAGTTTTCGATTTGGTCGAGAGTGGTGTCGATGGAAAACTCTTATCATGGGGTAACAAAACATCAAATGGAAGTACCCTCCCAAATCCAACCAACTAGAAGATACAGGCCGATTTGTTTTATGTGCAGAAAGAATCCATCCAGCACTACAAATAAATGACTAGCAACGAGTTTGGAAAGCATGGCATTGTCGTTACAGCATGAGGATCCACCGACGAAACACTCAGAACTGGGCCCGACTTCGCATGTCACAAGGGTGCATGTCACATCTCTTGAGCCAGTGCACTTAGAAAGCAAGCCGTAGGTACTACTGAAATTCGCCATGTTTCAGCGCCTGAAGGAACCACCTCCTTAGGCCGGTGTTTCTCAAAGCGTGGTAGGCGGCGGCTTATGAAGTGGTCTGCGGCGGCTTATCAAGTAGTCCGCAGGAATCGTCACCAAATTTCAGAAAATAAAATGAACTAAACTTGCCGGCGTAGCTAAAATTTATGTTCTCTGATGACATTTTTAGAGAATTTCTCACAAATATTACTTACTATAAACCTTACCTTACGGAGTTTCATAGTAGATGTAACCGTTTCGTGAAAGATTTGAATCCTCTAAATACACCCTTGCTGTCTACATTGCTTATTATTATTTAATTAAATTAATGATGTCATTTTCATTGTAAATTTGACAAAATAAGATCATAACTGACACTCTCCTTATCAAATAGCGTTACTCTAAAAATTATTTTGTTTCAGGTGGGTTTGGCAACCAACCCATATTTTAAGAACATGGTCGGAGATTTTAGAGATTTTCTGCCAAAAGCTGGTGTTTTTTTAAAGTAAAAAAACCAAAAAGCTTAAAATTTACCACGAGAGGAATTAAAATTAATTACAATTATATTTTAAGGGATGAAATAATCTCTTCTGCTGAAGCTCCTATATACGTATATAAGCCTGCCAATAAGTCACATAAATCGAGGGTTACTTTGGATATGTCTTTCCTTGGAAGAGGCGGATGGGGGGGCGGGGATCAGTATGGCCATGACTAAGTGTAGGGCTTCGTTATTAACCATAGTTGGCAACCTTAATTTCAGGCAATATATTTTTTTAAGGGGGTGGGAATTCCACCCCCCGGTGGTCCGCCATAAATAAAGGAATACTTAAAATGGTCCATGAATGACCAAAGTTTGAGAAACACTGCCTTAGGCCATGCCCATGCCCTATTTTCGTCCCGCTGAACCAGGCGAGGAGTTAGCTCTTGATTGGCTGTAAAAACCACTTCAAGTCAGCACAAATAGTAAATGTATGTAAATGCTATTATACACTAAAATAATGTTAAATAAATATTTGTTTATTGGTGGAACGTTGTAGTACTGGATGGATTCTTTCTGCGCATAAAACAAATCGGTTTGTATCTTCTAAATAGTTGAATTCGGGAATGTACTTCTATTTTATGCTATTTTGTTATTCATGGTAAGAGCTTTCCATCGGCACTACTCCCGACGAAATCGAAAACTCATACCTCGGATGGTTTCCTAGTAAGTGATTATGAAATCACTGAAATTGGCAAATAAGGTTCTTACCAAAAGCTGTCAAGAGCAGCGAGACCTGTAATTAACATTGTTAATGTGTAATTTAAAGTTTATTAAGGTGGTTTTTTTATTTATATAATTATAATCACGAAATTAGAGGACAAAAAATTAATATATTATGCTTTTATAAAATACTGTTCCTAATTTCTGATTCTTTTATTTAATTCACATTAACATATTGGCATTATTTTATCAATCTATAAGCTTTAATGCATAAATTGTAGTACTTAAATTTTATAATTGTTGGTTAGGTTTTTATGATCAGTACCATATTTCCTAATAGGTTATACTAGGCTATAGACTAGGGCGACAAAATTTTGTGTATGGAATCTGATATAACGAAAGCAATACCATACGATGATGTAATCAGATGTTTCGCCGAAAAGAAAGCTAGACGTCATGCTTTCCATTGTTTTATATGCTTTTATTTTTTGCTAAAATTAAAATTTATTTCAATAAAATTGAATTTGATTTATTATGCGCAAAGAAGAGATAATACTTCAATATAAGTTAATATTGTTTAATATTTATGTTTCAACTTATGAGTTTGTTTTTCAACATATTTACTGTCAGCGCAAAAAATTTTAGCGTATATTGAATGTAACAATTTTTATGTTCCTACCACTAATTAGGGGGAACGGGTAGGAAAGGGCGGCAAAAATAGCCTAGGGGCGGCAAAATGGTAAATCTGCGCATGCGTATGATTCGAGAGCAACAAAGTTCCTTCTGCGCCGAATTTAATTTTATAAGTATAAACAAGTTTCTTAACGCAAACTTATACCTGTAATACAAAAATATGTTCGTATTATAAATTCGATAAATTAATTCCCCTATCGTTCATGAATATATGGAAAAAATATTGTGAATAAGTAATAAGAAAACTAAGTAACCAACCTTCCATGAATACATGAAAAATAAATATTGTGAATGTGTAATAAGTGAACTAAGTAACCTACTTTTTACAAATATATGAAAAATAAGTACTGAGAATGAGTAATAAGAAAACTGAATAACTCATTAACATATAAAATAAGTATTGTGAATAAGTAATAACAAAACTGGGTAACTCATGAATATATGAAAAAAAAATATTATGTATAAGTAATAAGAGAACAGAGCAAAAGAGAGAGAAAATTCCACTTCACGATTTAAGCATGCCCTAAACATAGTTTTAAAAGTTTTACAGTTGTTCTGAAATTTAAGAGCATTTAATGGTTCAATTAATTATATCCAGAAAATAGTTTCAAACTCTAATTAATTATAGCTATTTTTCTCTTGGCATAATTTAACAAGATCGTTAATCTCGTTCCTGGCTCAACGAATTAACACGTTGATGGATCGAACATATTAATTACAATTTCTGAAAATGAACAAAAAATGAAAATCTCACTTTCCTCTTTCTGCAATAAAATTAGTCTTAGCGTCAATGAAAGGAAGTACTAATTAGATCATAATCCAAAATCTGTCATTAATTTTTTGTTATATAATTTTGGATGTTTTTTCTTAAATATTGGAAATGCATGAATGTTACGAAAATCAATTTGGATTCAAGGCTGAACTTTGTTTAACAATAATAGTTTGTTTTTAATTACAATTAAAAACAAATGTACTGAGACCAGAGACTGTGTTAATTATTATCCTTTCTCTCAATAGCGATCTGCCCGAAGTCCAACTACTAAATCGGTGACAGTCCCCGTGCTCAAATACATAAGTAAGCAAAAAAAAAATATCTATCTATCTTTCTTTCTTTCTTTCTTTCTTTCTTTCTTCCTTCCTTCCTTCCTTTCTTTCTTTCTTTCTTTCTTTCTTTCTTTCTTTCTTTCTTCCTTCCTTCCTTCCTTCCTTCCATCCATTTTGTTTTTCAAAAGTTCATAACAAAAAATTAACGAATAGTTCGCAAACCAAAGGTAACTGACCAATGTTTTTCCATTTTAATACAATTTTGCTTTTTCCTCATTTGTCTAACCAGATACAACCATTTTCCACTTTAAATAAACAATGTTTAGCTGTCACACACCGCTTCAAGCGACAGCAACGTAGTTTTCAAAATTATTGAGGTGGGGGGGATCAAGCACATATGCCCGTATCCAGAGGGGGATCTTAGCAACCGGACCCCCCCTCCCCCCGAAATTAAATTTTAATGGGACTTGGTTACGGACTTGCATGTTGTGTATTGCATCGAAACATAATGAAAAACATTTTTAACACCCCACCCCGAAAATAGATCCGAATCCTTGTTACGGTCTTGCAATCACATATTTTATACGTTACAATATATGCAAAATTGAAATTTATTTTAAATTATTGAGGGGGGGGGGTTGGGTCCCACGAGCTCACATATCTCTACGCCTATGTTTCAAATATTGAAAAATCTGAATGAAAATCATGATTACTCCTGCTACAAACCCAAAAATATATTTTTTCCCATATACCAAAAACCTTCATATTTTTTCCTTTATATTTAAAAGAAAATATGTTTTCAAGGACAAAAACTATAATAAAGCAGGCATAAGTATGAAGAAAATCATATATTTTCTAATTAAAATATCTTTGTGAAAGATATATTTGCCTACTCAGAAAATATTTAAACAACTAGGCTCATATATGGGGTATATTTGCTGTCCGGAATTACGTATGAATTAATGAATTAATGAATTTTATGGTACAAAAGCAGCCAAGATCATACTGCTCTGTGGGAAAAAAGTATAAGTTATTGACAATGTTTCGTTGTAGAATTTGAACCTCAGTATGTAAATTTCATAATCCCCCAAACCGACAACATTAAAAGTATTCAACTTCTTATAAAAAATTATGCTCAAAAATATGTATCTGCTGGCTTTGGGCTTTGGTTGGCCATTTGGACACCTCTGACATATATATACTGCTTTGCGATTTATATAAGTAATAAATACATTCATTACCTTAAGATTAAAGTTTCAAGCATTCATACTATAGACGCGTAAGTTCGGCGGCCACCCTTCCCATTAAACTTCTGCATGCAATTATCATCATCTTCATTAAGGCCGCATCACAATTTCGTCTTTAAAACTACTTGTACTGCCCCCATAATTGTATTGTTACGCTACTGCAAATGTTCTTTATTAAATTCCACAGGAGAGATTTTCTTACCCATTATTACAAATCAAGATATTATTATATTCGTTACTTCACTGCTAAAATGTTGTTGTCGTCAGGTAACAGTAGTTGGCGTGGCAACTCCTTTCGGGAATCGTTCCCCTTGGAGATAGCCTTTAGCATTCATATCGAGCCAAACCATACCCGCGACTTGTTCGTGCAGTGCCACTCTGTTAGGGACACTTGTTTAAAAATTATTACCCCGCCATATTGCATTCATGCCTGACTTCATTGATACCATTAAACTCGGAATAATCCTTACATTTACTCGTAATGTTTATGATAATGCACCGCAACTATTATTATTGTGAACGGTAGTTAACCGCCGGCGAGTGGCGAAGAGATTTATTGTCGAGAATTGGGTTTCTTCCAATTTGAGAAACTTGTTAAGCGATCTTGACATTCAATTCCTCTCGTAGAGATACATGCAAATGAGGAGCTCCGTCGTCGCTAAGTCGTTCGAACACCGGGAGCATTTGATTTTCATATTATTAACGGACACTCAGTCACGTGACTGTTTCCGTTAATTAATTTAATAGATGTTAATTTAATACGACGCTGACATCTTCGGATTCCGTTTGGCTTTGGAGCGAATCTTAGACTCGCAGTCGAAGCGCAATGTTTGCCGCTATTTTTGCATATCATTTGCATAACAATTCTCATCGGGGGTGTATGGTGGTCAGCGTGACCTATGACAAATCGATTTCGACGACTTCTTGTTCTGACAGAGAGATTTATGGAAGAGAACTACACTGACTGAAAATGAGCAGGGATGTGGGAGGGTTCCCCAGTCTGGCTATTCTATTTTATTTATTTATTTATTTATTTATTTATTTATTTATTTATTTATTTATTTTGCGAAATATACTGGACATAGCTATTTCCATTTTCAATAGTAAGATGCAATAGGAGATTATTGGAATTTTACATTAAATGTTAAATATAATGTTTAATAAAATAAAAAGAACTATATATTCAGCAGGAGAGTAAGAATTATATTATTATTTTTTTTGAGGGGGGGGGGCTATATCAGCTTCACAAAAATATCAAAAGATTGGATGTTAAAGAGAACAATGTACTTCATTATCCAGGCGGGCTCAAGCCACTTTCCACGGCGCACAGTGGGCCAAAGGCAGCCAAAATTCGATTTTCTGAAAGTGAGAACTTTTATAATCTAATATACGTTTCTAACAATAAATTAACAATAGAAGCAATATATAATAGCCGTTTATCGATTAAAAATTGTTCAAATGCGCCAATTTCTATTTAAACTTGAAAATTTTAAAAATCAATTGAATTGTGTGTAGTTTTCAATACTTCCGTCCACACCCTGTGTTGTTTAAAAATAAATCTTTCAGCCGTTTATACTATGGAAACACATCAAAAAATGGTATGAACACGTTTTTTGAACTAGAGAAATGGGATAGGAAATGCTTGAAAAGGAAGCACTAGATATTTGTGGATATTTTTGTGTTTTCAGACTTTCAACAAAGCTTCATGAAAAGTCAACACACCTTTGCCATTTTTCTACTCTGGATACCTCAAAGTAATACCTGTATGAATTTTAGGTGAAAATACCTGCAAATGTGGCTTCCAACGTTTTGTCCATTAAGACGTGTTTTCCTAGGTGCGCATATTTTGCGGCGCTCATAATTTTTATATCGCAAAATCAAGTACGCTTGACTTGATAACAAATAAGGTTATTTTTGTTGAACTACATTGAGGCACTTAAAAGTTATTAATTTTTTCCAATTTTTAGGTGAAATGGGACAACTGTGCGGCGCTGGTATAGGATAGCATTGAGAAGTAAAATTATAACGCTTCGAGTCCGAATAAATCTGATTTACTTGTAATGAAGCGTTTTAAGGGGATATTGCAGGCAAGAGTTTCCATCGCGCTCTTTCGTGGGTAGTATTGCGGATGTAGAAAGAGGTATTACACCCTCGAATCTACTCGTAGAAGCGCGAGTATGAGAAGAGGTATTGAAATACAGCTTCCCTGCAATCCTACTCGGATGAGAAAACTAAATAATAGCTGCTTTAATTTAATATTAACTAAATAACAGATACTCTAATATGAACTAAATAACATCTACTTTAATGTTAACTAAATAATAGCTACTTTAACAGACTCACACGAGTTGATTGGATTCCCAAATGTATGCAAATGTTACGTTTACATTATTCTGTAGTATATTGAGGTCCATAGCATTATTATTTAATATTTAATTTATTAACTAACTGCCAAAATGTGGTACAGTGCCACGAAGTGAGTACATACTGTTGGGGAAATGGTGCCAATAAGTTTGCTCGAAGCAAGGTTTGCATAAATCTTCGATTTGTAAAAATGGCGCAATATCTGCGAAACGCAATAAAGTGAGTGATGTCTGTATAAGCTTTCCATTATTTAGAGCAGAATGTGGTCTCGGTTAGTTCGACAATCGATGTCCTGTTTCGCTCAGGATTGCGTTTGTATTACGTTGTGCTTATGATTATGTTTATGATGTTTTGCCTATGAATGTGTCTATGATATGTTGTGCTTATGATTATGTTTATGATATATTATACCTAGGAATGTGGTTATGATACGTTTTGCTTATGATTGTGTTTATAGTATGTTGCGCGTATGATATGTTGTGCTTATGATTGCGTTTATGGTATGTTGCGCCTCCGATATGTATCTTGTTCTTATGACTGTATTTATGATATACTGTACTTATGATTGTGATCAGAATGAAATATGACATCATTGACTATGAAATAGGAAAATTTTGAAGTACTAACTTAGGCAAGAAGGGAGAAGATAAGTACCTTATAAGGAAATGTAAAAATAAAATGGAAAATTTATGCATCGAAACTTTTGTTGACCTAATTTTAATAACCCGAGAAATGTAATTATTCAATAATCTCAAATTAGAGTTCGTAACTCAGAATTTTCAGTTAATTAAAACAAAACTAAATAACTAGTGACACATTATAACTAAATGCGAAAGATACTCTGAGTCATGATGTACTTAACATGAAATTAACGCAAGTTACTATTGTTTCATAAGTTGGTAAATACCTTTTTTAAAAAGAAATCCCAGCAACCTAGTAGAAAAGACAATTGCCTACTTGCTACTTGCAAATATCTAATCGTCTCTGGCGACCGGGCGATAAAATTTGTCAAATCCTGGCAATGACTAATTATAAAACATTCACAAATGCAATATTTGACATCGCGTATGTAGTAAAAAAAATGCAATAATACATTTGAGTGCATTTATTCGGATGAAGAAGGTTATGCAAGATATTATTACCCTTCACAGGGATAACACAATTGCTAAGTAGTGGTCAACACAGAAAAGCCTCCAGGGCAAGTTTTTGTGTTTTTTTTCGTGGGATAATAACTATACGTGAAAATTCCCACATCCATGTTTATTAGCTCAAACTCCAGTTTTTTGTTTTAGGAGAAAAAGAGACTCCGTCCTCATCCTGGATTCGAACCAGGGTACCTCTTTTGAACCTGGAGTATCTTGACCACTAGACGAACGAGGACAGGAACAAACAGGAGAAAGAGAGCGTTGTTGAGGTGAACAGGATAAATTGACAGAATATTGCTTGAAATTGACTAGTGTCCAATAGTACAATTCTGAGCCGAAGGCTAAATGCGTCAGCCAGTGGTTGATTGATTAGATTCAAAATGAGTGGGTATAGAATAATGCGGTTGCACTATTCAAACAAATTTAGGCATTGGACGCGTCTCTAAAACACAAAGAGTTTGATAGCACAGAACCTCATACTAGATAGATTAGCTTGGAAGAGCTGAAACTACTTAGACTTGGAAGGGCAGGAACTACTGGAGAGTGCATAGCAGAAATAGCACATTTAAATAGTTATTTCAAGTAAGAGATGAAATAATGGAATCGTATACAACCGTCGCTGAGTTTGACATATCGTGTACGACAGTGGCAAAATTTTGTCGCATGGCGACACGAAAAGTATTTAATGGTTATGATATTTTGAGCACTTAAATGAGTAGTGACACGCACGACACACATAATATTGAAGAATACAATCACTTGTAATTGCCTGTAGACCCATTTTAATTTATGTCACGTATTACCGAAGTAATTGATTTGACATTTGAAGTAGTTGGTTGTGGAAACACGATGTCAATAATTGTTGTGTTCTTATTAATAGAAATCAATAGAAATTAGAACGAAATTAAAAAGGTGGAAACAGTAATTATACATTTTTCTTTCAAATACATTTTTTCTAAATTTTCCTTCTACGAATATTGAGCTTCCTATATAGCACTTAAGTTTCTATGTCAATGACTGTTTACCCATATCTTGCTATATTGGAAAAATCATATATATCTACCCCTATATAGAATGCAACCACCTTATTATAGAAAATAGTAAATATTTAATTATTCTTTTATTAGGTAGCTTACGGTGAATGTTTAATTTGAGCAAATGCGCATTTTCATTTCATCGTTGAAATTATAATAATATAATAGTTTAATAAAGAAAAACATTTATATTGTGAGAAAGATTGTATTTCATAAAATTTTTTATATACTTGCGCTGTTGGTGCATATCTTTATCTTTACTAACTTTAGGAAAACTTTATTATTTTATTGATAAAAAAATATTTTAATAGGCCATATTGTTCAGAAACAATCAATAAGGGCTTATATCTCAGCGCACGTTCTCTGTGCCTTATATGTTATATACTTTAAATCTATCTACAGTATAGAAAAGAATATCCAGAAAGGCTTCAGCCCAACGATGTTCCCGATGCCGTAATTTTCCGGATTTATGGCACGTTATAATAAGAAATGCGCAGTTTTTATCGGTAACAGAGTATGCATCCCGGAAAGAAAGAAATTTCGCAACAAAAAACAAATAACACTTACTAACAGGGGCGGACTGGGTCGCCGGCTGGCTGGCCGGTGCGCCCTCATGGGCGATAGGACTCGCGCCCTCCGATAATCCAAGGTATGGGCCCTTTGAGAAGACCTTGTCCTCCCCTGCTTACTAAACATATTTTCACCAGCAATAAGCTCTATGGGATAAATAATAATTTTTTTAAATGTTTTTTAAAGAAAAAATATGAATTTGCCGAAAACTAAAATGCTGTAAGTTACAATGAATATTGTACTATGCATATAAAACTTCTAAATGTACAGTGTTCTTATTAGTTTTTTTTTGTTTTTTTTTTTTAAATACATCAATCACTTTCGTTTGCTTTCAGTGTATAGATTTTTATTTTTTTTATGAATGCTTCCCGAATTCAATAAATTTGCATTAATTTTAATTCAGTAATTAAAAGAAGAAAGCTTCCGGAATTCGGATCCTATAGAATTTTGGGTACCTCTACAATTCCGAATATAATCTGTTCTTTATTGTGTGCATTGTATACGTAACAACAAAGTTAAGTTACAAAGGTTAATCGAATGATGCGCAAAATTATGTAAACTGTGCATAGTCAACGAAACTTGTGAAATATTTTCTTCTTTCATCAAGCATATCCTCAGCAGAAATTGGCAGATTTTTAAAATGATTAAATTTTGAAGAGAGCGTTACTTCGATTTCGAAAATGACTTAGTTTAAATATTTGATTTAGTTTTTAGATGGCCCTGGAAACTGAAATAAACGTTGATAACTAAATATGAAAAAACAGAACGCTTGCCGACTAACTACCTGCCCACCGTTGTCCGTGGGCCAGGATTTAAGATGGCTAAAACCATGCTGTCGCAAAAATGTTAAAATGGGAAAAAAAGTTATAGCAAAATGCTAAAAAAGATTAGTTGCTTTCGTTGCTCGAAGAATCTTATCAATGAAATTATTTATATCAACGATGCTTAACAGGTGCTGTTAAGAATTTTGAAGAGGAAACAAAAAGAAACAAGAAAAGATCGCTGAAGTGCAAAACGGATATTCTGGAATCGATGAATCCTGTTTTCAGAGAATAAACTGTGGTTAAAAATGCCTGTCGCATTTTCGCGATGGGCAATACCTTTTTTTCTTCGCATTTTCGAGCAACTCGTCGCATTTTGCGAAAAATGCGACTGCAGCTTAAACCCTGCCGTGGGTTAGTTCCCTTGAACTTAAATGGTTCACATTCCGTGGAAAACAATAGTTCCCAGCGTACCATGGCCCTTGCTGCCCTTGCGCCATACCCGTATCCAGAGGGAGAATCTTACGGACCGGTTCCCACCGAAACTAATTTTTAAACTTTAAATTTGGCTACGGCCTTGCATGCTGTGATTGTATCGATACATGCTGTAAAAATTTTTAACCCCCCAAAAATTAAATCTTGGCTACGGTCTTGCCTTGCGCCATAAAACTCACAAAAAAAAGCAATAAACTATTACATATGACGTGACCATTGAGATATAATAAGAACTCGGCGCAACTGCAGAACACGTCACTGCCTTCTCCCTTCTCTTGAAACTGCTCTAAATTTGAGCCGTTCGACTTGTGATATCATAGTCACTCTGACGTCATACACATTTGTATAATGCTATAATGCGCCATTTCCTGCTTGCTTTTGTTTCTGTAGACTGCGTTTTATACGTTCTTGCGAATATGTTGGAGCGATTGACCCCCCCCCCCCCTTTTTTTTGATTGTTCTGGCAACTAGGGAAGTACTCTCTTTTTTCCCTACTTTTGCACGCTTATTTGGCACAATAGTTTTCGATTTCAGGCTTATCTGGTATTTTTTTGGTATCGGGCATGTGGAGTAACTCCCCCACAAGGCATTCACTGATTCAAGAAAATTACAATGGGCAAAAAACCTCCGGAAATAAGCTTTAGAACATGATAGAATGTTGCCACGTCCATTGCCATTTCCCAACGTTGCCACACTTGTTAATGCTGGAAAATTTTGGCGACGGTAACGCTTTATGCAGTGTCACCGAGAACTCCCTTGAACAGTTTATGCACATTTTTGTTTCTCTAAGACAAAGAATATTAATTTTTGCGACCCTGCAATATCGCAATGGTAGAGAGTTCTAGTGTTCCGTTTACCCGGGTTCGACTCCTAAAGGCGCCAGAACAAAAAAGAATGCTTACCATAAAAGTTGTTCATTATACACGGACTTTGGTTCCCTAGGCCTTAAGAGATTCGGATTTCCAGGACGGCGTAGTAGTAACGCGTTCTGTTACTGTACAACTAAATCGGATTTGACACCCAATTGTATCGTGGGAAGGGTGCCGCTTTTCTTCCCAACGTAGTCCTGGGTTTGGGTTTCTTGGAAGTAAAGTCAGAGTCCTCGGTAAACTGTCAAGGTGCAGCATGGCTTTTGTTGTCCTTGCAGCCTAAAACCCAAACAAAACGAAGAGTAATTTTTGCTATAATCAAGCTTTTCCACCATAAATGATTTTGTGTGTGCGTTTGTGCGTCATGGCTCAAGAGTAGCTAAGATCGTGTTTGTTTTGAGTTTTATGACGCAAGGAGAATAAAGATCGTGTTTCGCCGGACCAACAGTTTTCCGAGGAATCAGATGGCTGTATTTATTAATTCCGAGGAACTGTACGTCCTGACTCAGCCAAAAGCGAATTGACGATTTTGCCGCCTGGAGGCTCTGACAGATTTGGCGCCTAATTTTACCAAAAGATGCGTAACAGAGATTTTGCCGCTTTTGTCCACTTCTTCCTTTTATACCCTAGCGGTTATTTCGAATTCTCCAGTATTCGCAAATTTGGCGCCTTTTGAGCTTCTATCAAGGCGGCTCTATATTCGCCAATGCCTAGTTATGCCTCCGAACATAACAGTTCCAAAGTAGTAATTTAATTGGCGCCAAAAATATTCAGATGCGCCTTTGCAAACTTTTCAGTTGCAAACTTTTTATCGAAAATTTGTCGCAGGGGGCTTCGGCCTACCTAACCCCTTGGTAAATCCGCCACTAGGCGCAAAAGGCCTTAATTGTCTTTGCACCGTAAATGTTTTGATTTTACCATGTTTGGCGCAGTATAGCCCAGATGCTCTTGCGCCATAAGAATCCCCCTCCCCCCAAAAAAAACCCAAAAAAAAATTTGCATCATAAAGCAAAACAAACAGAGATTTTTTTCGAATCAACTCTGTCGAAACAGTTCGCCTTGTAAGCTTCAAATTTGGTGCTGTGCATGTCTTTGTAATAATCAGCTAATAATTAAAGTATCTCAATATAAATCAAACACTTGCCACATACCTTTACAAACGGTCGCCATCAAATGCGTTTACTTAGGACTCTGGAACCCATAATTGCGAAAATGCTAACCTACCATAATCGTGCAACTAACTCCTTCAATATGGAAACGAGAGTTCACACGATTGTAATGGTAAAAATATCAAAAAGATATTATTTACTCGGAAAATTGCTGATATATATGCTGTGAACTGCGAACAGAATTTTAATGATGCTGTTGGATAATTAATTATTAATTATCTTATATTTTTTAGACGATTCATTAATCCTGTATGCAATTTTTAGTCTTGCTTGCGTTTAAATCGTCAAAGAGAATATTTGATGGCCCAACGCAAAAATCTCCAATTGCGTCTGTGCATATAATTATCTGAAAAGTATATTTATAATATATATATATAATTATATAAAATATATTATTTTATGAAAATGATTATCTCCTTAAAGGAGAGGGCTCAAAGCGTTGAAGTCGCCTTTCCCACATATTGGTTGATGAAGTATATTCTTCTCCTTAATTCTAAAACACTTCTTTTTTTTTCTTTTTTACTTTTCACTTGAGATACCCCATAATTTTTGAATTGATACGTTTCAAGCTTCCGCGTGTTGATATTCTTAAATTTATAAATCAAAGCGCTTTCAAGTTAAGTTCCTTATAAACTTTGAGACCTGTGCCATGGCCCATGCAATAGCAATCCCTCATATCATCTCAACTCGTCCCTTAGATCGCCAACTCTGTATACTGGGAAAATTGAAATCCTCCTATCCCGTTTATTCGATTGATGAAGACGTTTTGACTGACTGACTGGAAATGGCAAGAGGAGTGAAATAAAAGGTTGTTGAAATTTTTAAATTCGGTTCATGGGTTCACAGGCTGTGAATCCCTCTCTATACGGTTGAATTCCCACCCACCCTCTCAAGAAACTGATCCCTTCATCAGAAGAAGAGATCAGGAAGAGCTTTACCGTGGATGCCCTTAACATCATCTTCGCGTCTGTTTCCCTCGTCACTTTCGCGGTTTCCACACATCGTTGGAGCAATGTTCCCTCGCATCCGTCAAAAATGATTACCTTCCAACGAAACAAAGTAATTATAGACGTCTTATGGTATCTTACGTAATAGGGTGCTGACGAAAGTCCCCTCAGCTTTGCAGGAATACCTAAAGGGAATTTAGAGAGGGAAAAAGTCTAAAAACGAAGCTCATGTATTTTTCCTTTGTTGGTCAAAAAACGTTTCCTTTTGATGACATACATGATGGTATTTGTTTACACAATCTCTGCTTTTTGTGATTTATAGTTAGTTGGTTTCTTCTACCAAAACGCAACAAGAAGCACTCACGTTTCCCGATGTCAAATACCTATTAATAATATATATTCTTTTTGAATTGCTGAATACTAATATAATAAATACATATAAATAAATATAATATAATAAAATATATATAATAAATACATACTCGTATCATTTATAGATATATTACTAATATAAATAAAACATATAATATAACCATATAATATAACCAGAATACATATATTACCGTAAAATACATATGACATAATAAAATACATATAATATGACCAAAAATACATAAATAGAACTAACCTTATAGATATAATGCTAATATAATAAAAAACATACTTACTTCTGAGCATTGAACTGCAATATGAAAGGGGGAAATTAGGGCTGTAATAAATTATACATTCAAGCATAAATTATTATATAGTAAAACCTCATATTAGCAAATACCCACAGGATATTAAAACGTGTCCGTAAAATAGTGGTGACCATATCTGAGAGGTGTTCGTTAAAGGGTTTTTCACTGTCTTTTTTATCTTGAATCCAATAATAAAGTATGCGCATGGATTGAGTGAATTTAATGAAAATGCAAGTCATGAATTTAATTGAGATGCCAATTATGAATTTAATGAATAGGACAAATCGTGAATTTAATAAATAGGACAAATCATGAATTTAACGAATAATGACACAATGTACGATATGAATTTAATCATTAACAAATGTACTAGTATCATATATTTGATCAATAAATATAAAAAATCCGATATCCAGTACAACTCTGTATGTTGGCTCATGGATTCAATGATTATGCCAAATCGTGAGTTCATGGCTAACGCAAATAATGATCATTGAATTCAAATAACATATTATAACACATGTAGTGATTTCAATTATTGTTATTAAATACTCGTATGCTGCCTTCAATTATTGATGCATACAAAGTGTTCAGTAGTGATAAATACAGTACCTTCATTTCTTCTGAATTAAATTATTAATATATATTAATGACACATGGCTTAATTATTAATATATATATATATAGTAAATTCTCAATATTTCGTTAACTAAATATAGTGAACTTCGTATGTGACGTGCTTATTGAATGAGGGAAGGGGCTCAGAGCCTTTACTAATTTTAATATGGAAATTTCTGAGAATATTGATTCGTCTTTCAAAACTAAAATGCTCTGTTTGAAAAAACATTTCACTAATTCTAGCTATCTTAATTTATAATTTAATTAATGATTATTAAAGTATCCCTAGTTGTCGCAGATGTCTGGGGTTTCTGAAACAAGAATTGTGTAACTAACGTTTCACTAAATACACAAATTATTTGCCCATAAGTGATGCATAACATCTAGTTTTTGGAGTCAAATTAATTAATTTCCAGAAGAAATTAGAAATTTGGAAAGCAGACAGCCAGATAAACGCTGGAAAGTTAGGCCAATGTAAACAAAGATTAATTGCATCTAAATTGAAATGAAAACAGCTGGTTCCTAAACAGCCAAAGCAGTTATCCGTTTAAAAAAAAAGGACCAAAAAAAGGCGTTTAATAAGACGCTGCCGCTGCAATAATTAGAGAAAACGTGAACCAATTTTGTGAAGTTCTGTTTTCAATATTAAGAAAAAATAAAGAACTGAGTTTTCCTAGCGGCCTTAACTCAATTATCTAATACACCAAACATAATTAAATAATTTTTTTTAGATTAAATTTATTTATTTGCGCGAAAAAGTGAAGATATGATTAGAAAGGTGTCACTGTCGACAGTGAGACAGAGTTTAAGCTGGAATGGCGATTTTTTCTCGACAAAAATTGAATCACAACCTACACGAAGTTAATTTAGAGTACGTCCTACGTTTATACGCCTCTTTAGGTCCTATTAATCGTATTTCTTCAGTTAATTTTATCCTTCTCAATGCCAGTAGGCGACGCTTCCTAAAGCTATGTCATGAGGTCATAAATATTTGTCATGATTACGACTAGCGCTTATGACCATAGGCGTAGCCAGAAAGTTCGTAAGTGGGGTTATAGGCTCAACAAGGAGGGGGTTACAGAGCTACAACTCATATATTCCTATGTTAAATATACAAAATTTCATTGCAATGGGGGGTTACAACCCCCAAAACTCCCCCCCGGCTACGCCTATGCTTATGACAGTCGGACTACTAATGAAATTTATGTACTAAATCAGATTTCATTAGGCAATCAGGCTAAACTACCAATCACATGCAATTTCCATGAAAATAACTATATAAGAAAATTGACTAAGGTCAATATATTGTTCTTATTTCATTTTTTTTTATTCAAACTACATATCTGTAAATTTGTATGTCACTTTTTTTTAACTTACGTATCTGTAAATTATTATTTGTTGAAAGAAGCGTGTGTAATATCGTTGGGAGTTTACAACAACTATAAATTATGAATAATATTTAAATCTATTGAATTTCTAACTTTTAATTCAAATAAAAATAATGCCTCCGTTGGAATTAAAAAATTAATACTAACCAGCTAGATATCATATTTAATATTAGTAAGAAAAAAGAAAGAAAGTAGAAAAAGTAGTTGTAGTGTAGATGAGAAGTGATCATGTTATTTACAGTGATTTAAGGAATGCGAAAAATTCTACGGAATTTATATTTGATAGAATAAATAACTTTTAATATTAGATAGAATAAATAACTTTTAATATTAGATTGAATAAAACTTTCTAATAGAATGGGAATAATAACTAATATTGGTAGAATAAATAACCTTTAATATTGGATAGAATAAACAACTTTCAATATTAGAAACAATAATTAACTTAATAATGCGATCCCATTCTTATTGTATAACGCGAATTTTGGTTAACATGAGCAGGTTTTCTGTCCCCCATAGTGTTAATAAGGTTCGACTGCATTTAATAATACAAGGAAAGTATCACATATTGCTGATTCAGAAAAGTATCACATATTGCTGATTCAGAAAAGTATCACATATTGCTGATTCAGAAAAGTATCACATATTGCTGATTCAGAAAATATCACATATTGCTGATTCAGAAAAATATCACATATTGCTGATTCAGAAAAGTATCACATATTGCTGATTCAGAATAGTATCACATATTGCTGATTCAGAAAAGTATCACATATTGCTGATTCAGAAAAATATCACATATTGCTGATTCAGAAAATATCACATATTGCTGATTCAGAAAAGTATCACATATTGCTGATTCAGAAAAGTATCACATATTGCTGATTCAGAAAAGTATCACATATTGCTGATTCAGAAAAAGTATCACATATTGCTGATTCAGAAAAGTATCATATATTGCTATCAGTATATTCAGTAGCTTAATGATGTAAGCATTGGAATATAAAATCCAGCGCGAGACCGCTAGCCCAAGTTCAGTCTGTGAGGAAGAGTAATAATTCTTATCTTAGTTAGACTCCCATGAATTAAAAATATTTGCATTACAAAAGGTGGAGCGTTGGGAAAATATAATTTGTTATTATTTCTCCCACGACCACTCTCCTTAAATTAAGGAGCTATTCCGTTGACAGGAGCAGGGCTGTGCCAAAGGCGTGGCAAAGAAGGCAGTTGCCTCACGTTAAAAGCTTAAATGGGCCCCAGATAAAACAATATAAAACTACGTTTTAGTTCTAGGCAAACGTTCATGTGTTAGAATTACACAATTAATAACAATAATATATATATAATATTAAAATACAAATACTAAAAATAATATTTTATTTACTACGGGGGTAGATACCTATTCTACATTTTTGCCTTAGGTTTCAAAATTTCTTAGCACGGGTTCTGAACACAAGGTTAGAAATTGGACAAAAACATCTTATAAAATCTAATGGAATTTTATATTTAAAAGCAAACTAAATATAAAAACTATATATGTTCTGACATTTAATTAAAATTTTTATCTTGATTAAATACATTGATATATAAATAAAATACTGTGATAAAATTTTGCTACTAATTACGGTAAACCATGGCCAACCATTGCATTCTTTTGTTAATAACTTTTATTTTCTTTACTTTCCACTACTTAGTATCTCAATGTCAAACAGTGCGCTTTATGGCATGCGTGGGAATGCGCAAAGTTTGAACCTTTTATGCCTTCATAGTGTGTTAATATATACAGCACCTTTGTAGTTTTAAAAAAGAACGAACATTTTTTTGTAAGATATTATTACCCTTCACAGGGATAACACAATTGCCAAATAATGGTCAACACACAAAACCACTGGGGCGAGTTTTTTGTGAGTTTTTCGTGTGGTATTTTTTTATTAATAATAAATTTTACACCCACTTATACACCCAATCTAAAGCTATTTATGTTTAGGAGAAAAAGAGGCGCCGTGTCATCCTGGATTCGAACCAGAGTCCATTATTGTGTGTTGACCATTATTTGGCAATTGTGTTATCCCTGTGAAGGGTAATAATATCTTACAGGACCCTGGTTCGAATCCAGGATGAGGACGGCGTCTCTTTTTCTCCTAAACAAAAATAGCTCTAGATTGAGCTAATAATACGTGGGTGTCAAATTTATTAGTAATAAAAGCATTTTATTGTCGTATACGATAAGGATTTTTTTTATAAAATTGAATAAATGATACAACTGTTTAACACGATGTCTGCCAACAATCTTATAGATCACCATGTTTAAGTATGCTCTTAATAATTATTTGTAATATAAAATGGTTAACTCTTAATTCATAAAAAGAACAACTTCATATTAATGGTTGAATATAATCTTTCATTAGAAGCAAATAAAATTCAATTTTTATGGTGCAGTTATTTAAAATCATTAACACGATAGCATTGCTGATAGCTATTTCGATAGCGTTAAACAGCTATCGTCGTCAGAGCGAATGGCGGCTTCTGTTTATGTCCGTGCTGTTGGTCGGTGTTGCCATCACGTCGGTTGGAAACTTGATTGGGCGGAAGTTTCCAATCGACGTGATGGCAACACCAACCAACAACACGGACATAACAGAAGCCGCCATTCGCTCTGACGACGGTAGCTGATTAACGCTATCGAAATAGCTATCAGCAGTGTTATCGTGTTAATGATTTTATAGAACTCACCATAAAAATTGTTCTGCATTTATTTCTATTGATCAGTGCAGTGTGTCGCTATTAAACTGTTTATAATCTTCATGTTTATGAAATGTGAGAAAATTTATCTAAATGAATATTTTATAAATTTCTAACTTTTAATTCGAATAAAAAGTAATTTCTCCGTTAAAACTAAGAGGTTTATACTAACTTGACGTATAGCGTATTTACTATTAATAGTGATGAAAGAGGAGGAAAAAGATAGAAATTATGTTATTATGCACTTTTACAATAATTTAGAAAATACGACGAATCCTACAGATATGATATGTTCAAAATTTTAAGAAAAAGACAGTGTTTGTTTTTTAAATGAAGTCCTTTACAAAGAAAGCACCTTTTCCGCTATCATAAGTGTAACTACGTCTAAATTATAGGCTGAAAACTCTTTTTCCTTTTTCTCTCCCGAAATATCACGAAATCCGCTTTAGAACCAGTGGCACGCACGAGTAGATATGTCGGAATTATAAAACTCAAATTGTTTAGCATTTTTATTTTCCAAGAACGGATTGAGTTTCTGGAAAGGGCATCTCGCATTAAGCATATCTGGGAAAGTTTCGAGAAAGAAAAACGAGGAAATCCGGAATCGGGGGTGGAGTTCTTTTTTCTATTAAATCACATAAAATGGGATCCTTTCGTCTAAATCTACTGGAAACTATGCTTTCAAATTGAAATTTCATGTTCCCCAATGAAAATATTTACACTGTAAAAAGCGTGCAGTTTCTTTCCGGATAAAGTTTTCCGAAAAAGGGAATATTTTTCCAGTAATTTTTGAGACGGAAAGGGTTTATAATTCACATACATTTTTAAGAAGAAAGTATTGGTTTTTTCTTTTCATGCTTTTGCATACTTACACTAATAAACAACATTAAAATATATTTTTGACCTAGAAAACGTCCTCACATTAGATGAGTGGATTTATTTATTTACAAAATAATTCACGGGGATAAAACCCTGTAGGGGAACGAGAAAAAAAAAGCAGATAGAGACTTCTTGATAAGCCCCACCTCTATTTCTATCAATGCTGTCATATCCACATACTTCATATCTGCACTGAAAGGATCTAATATGTGGAATGGATTCATAACTTCTCCTACTTTTATGTTTCTCAAAGTTTCTTTTATTTTTTCAAACGATAAACTAAGGCGAGTGACTTGGAGGATAAGTTTATACTCCAAGAATGTAATTTTTTCTAACAACGTTTCAAATGACGTGATCTCTCTGCTAGAAACTGGATTGTCATCACCAAAAGCTTCATCTACATCATTATTCCCGGAATGCGCTTTAATTGTTGAGGGCAAAGTTGCTTCTCTCGTTTGCTCATCCAACTCTCAGAAGATGGAATGTCATCACCAGAAGCTTCATCTACTTCGTTATTCCCAGACTGCACTTTACTTGTTGAAGGCAGAGTTGCTTCCCTCGTTTGCTGACCCAAGTCTCAGAAGATGGAATGTCATCGCCAGAAGCTTCATCTACTTCGTTATTCCCAGACTGCACTTTACTTGTTGAAGGCAGAGTTGCTTCCCTCGTTTGCTGACCCAAGTCTCAGAAGATGGAATGTCATCGCCAGAAGCTTCATCTACTTCATTATTCCCGGACTCCATTTTGCTTGTTGAGGGCAGAGTTGCTTCCCTCGTTTGCTGACCCAACTCTCAGAAGCTTTACTGCCATCACCAGAAGTTTCATCTACTTCATTATTCCCGGACTGCACTTCATTTGTGGAGGGTAGAGTTGCTCCCCTCGTTTGCTGACCGAAGCCTTTATTAATCAAGTCGCAAGCTGAAGTTGGTTCTCCAGCTATAATTAGATTATAAATACAATTATCCGCAACTTCTAGAAGGGTGGAAACTCTGTCCAGCCTTGATAAGAACTGTTGATTAAATTCCATTGCGCCTTTACACAGGTGAGTTTTCATTTCAAAGAAATTGCTGGATTATACCATCGTTATAAAAAGCAGAAAAATTGATTAAATCTTTGAACAGGAGTCAGAGACGGTGCGCGGCAGTAAATATTTTGGCCATATTTTGGCGCCTCCTTCCCAATTTTTTAATAAGTAAATAATATAGATATATAAATTTTTGAAGCATGTGAAAAAACGATGAAACGTTATTACAACAATCTACATTATCATTAATGATAGATCCCGGATTATATGCACTAAGAAACCCTCAAAATATCCATGTATATGCACTTAAAATATATAAACATGCACCTAAAATGAATAAATATGTACTTAAGATACTTTTAATGGTTGAAAATCTTATGTCCTGCATTTTAAAATAAATAGATTTATTATTCACTGCCGAGTAGAAAAATTCGATATACATTAAATCATAGACGTTCTATATACAGGGCAATTCCTATGACGCTATATCATAATGTGTCTTTCGATGTTCTAAACCAGGGGTTGGGAAACTTAACAGGTTGGAAGGCCGCATTAAATTAGCCGTAATGTACGAATGCCACATGTGTTTTGATTCTGTCAATCAATCAAGGAAAAATATTTCTTTAAATTTCCTACTTTATTATACTTTACTTAGGTTTAATTTAAGATTATACAGCAATACAAATAAAAAGGACGAACACAGTCATAATCAATCACCACAAGATTCTAATATAGGCCCACTTGCTTTCATTACATATATAAATGATATAGATAGTATAATGGAGGGGAAGGAATCAGAGAATTTAACTAGAGAAGAAAATTTGGATGAATTACTTACATTATTTGCAGATGATTTTAGTATTGCAATAACTGGAACGGACATTGAGTTCACAAAGGATAAATTAAATAAAAGATTACAAAAATTGCAAAACTGGACAGAGGCAAATGGATTAATAATAAATACAGAAAAAACTATAAATAATGATAATAAAAAATGAAAATAAAAAATTGATTTGAGAAGAAGGTAATAATTTTTGTCAGCCCCCCACCCCATCAAAAGTACTTATATGGGCGCCAATATATGAACACTATGCCGCGGGTTTCCCACCCCTGTTCTAAAAACAGTTAAGCTTTATTTTCTATGATGTAATAGCATTTTTATAGCCAAAAGGTCCTTTCCAAAGCTACTGGACAGCACTTATAGATGTTGACGGGTTGTCTATTACGAATAGTTTATCGATGATAGACCCACGTCTATCGTTGAGGAAAAAATTATATGGAATTTTAGAATGTGTCTGTTTTAATCTGACCGTCAATCAATTACTATCCTAGCAGAATAATCTTTGATTTTCCTAACAAGAATGATTGCTATAATTCAGTTAAGAAAACATTTTGGCGCCCTAGGAAATACTAAAACATGTTCGTTTACATATTGCATGGCATTTCCGCTCAGATAAGAAGAAGTAAGGGGAAAGTTCAACTTTAGCGTTGTGGTGAAATATTGCCGATGGGGGAATAATAAAATTTATAAAATTATTGAGCTCCTTAAAATGTGCATTTATTCTAAAAATTCATCGGTTTTTATGCATTTATATGCACAAATGCTAAAAAGGGCTAAAATATGCAACTGCATAAAATTCAGACTTTTTTTAATAACTAAATCTAAATTGTAACTTGCACAACGTACTCTGCATTTGACTGAGTCTTTTTAAGGCGTGACTGTACACCATTGTAAACCTCATCCATGGCACTAGCCTTATAGTATTCTTGACCATAGCATTTTTCAAAAGAAATAGTAGCTTTTGTAATATTTTCATTTTATTATCCGACATTACCAATGCACTAAAAAAGTAAGAGGACGCCACTTTCATTAGCTCCAGACAATCAATGCTATAACGGCGTGGAGAATTTCAGTAAAATGCGTCCAATTTATTTGGGGTAAAAAATGGCGTACTGCCGCTTTCGTTCGACCTCGAAACGCCCCATATGAGTCTAACCTTACCACGTCAAAATCTAAGACAACACTATCTGTTACATCTAAATTTTGCATGAAGGAAAAAGCAATAAAAACAAAATGTGTAAAAGAATTGGATGTCAACGACTGTCCTATTTCCCCCAAATAGGGTCCAAATTGACCTTTGACCCCGTGGCGTGAAAAGTTTCAATTTTCCGTTGTCTTTAACGATATATTCCATAACTTTTTCAAAGGTGAGCGTGGTTAACTGTTGGGAGACCGTCTTCCCCTCAAAACTATTTCGGATTGTTAAATTTTACGAGTTGCACTTAGAAATTGAGAAGGGTTTTACAGGGATCATCCCTCTGTTTCTGAAAGTCCAGGGGAAAAGGAGTGGCGTGATATGCTTTGCGTAATTACATTGTATAAAAATGGACTATTATTTAACATCTTGAAACGGCGTTTCTTCTGATTGGACACTTCTAAGGGACGCTAATAAAGTGAGTAAACCTAGTTGCTTTGATATTTAATCAATTTTTATTGAATAATAACAAATACTAAAACAAATACAACAAAAATAATTTAAAGAAAACAACTTTTTAATTACGGCGCCCCCGAAGAGTGCCATTGGCTGTCGCCCGCTTCGCCCATACCTTACGTCAGCCCTGACAGGAATACAAACGCAGTAGATGTGATACCATTCGACAAGTTATTGTATGAACAATTGAAAATGAGAAGAACATCCAGTGAAACTCTGTATTGTTTCGTTAACATCCAGTTGATTTTGGACAAGTAGCAAAACCTTTACTAACTTTTCGTTATGCATTTTGTGTAATATGCCACCTTCTTCTTGACGTATGTACTTGCAGAATTAAAACGCAACGCTTTCGTAGGAGGTGACCTTTATACACTTAGGTATTTTGCATCTTTCTTATGAAGAAGGACATATCATGTCCATGCTCACTTTCATCGTCTACAAAACTTCCAAAACGAATCTTGTTACTGCTCTATGCTAAAAGAAGCATGAATTGCTTATTTCCACAAAACATGAGGTGGCGAATGGTTATCAATGACTCGTATACCACCATCCAACTGCCAGCTTTCACCCTCTCAACGAGGTGATCTGTCCATTTTCAATTTTAAGCAAGTAATTTTGCTATCGCTTAAGATTTGAGTAACTTTCTTGAATAATGCTTAATATAATTTAGATATTCTGTTTACCAAATGTGCATATTAATATATAATCATTCCTAAGTTTCATACTGACAAATATTATGAGTTTTTGCCCGTTCTTTAGAGAAGGTACCATTACTGTCTTTTTGATTTATTTATTCATTATTTTCATTTATTTCAAAATTATTATTTACTTCGTTAGGGATAAATATTTTACAGCACTGTTTCATTAAAATAAAAAAATGTCAGTTCAATTAAAAATATGTTAATATTGAAAACGTTATTAGCACATTTTAATAGATATTGAACCCGCTATTGCTTTTGGTCTGTCTCTCTGTTTGTCTGTCAGCAATAAAAAGGGTAAATATCTTCCGTAAATGCAATAATGATGGCTATTGTTAACGTTGAAAACCTACCGAGTTACTTGAGAATTAGAGAGTTGTGAATTAGAGAGTTGCGGATTAGATAGCTACGAATTAGAGAGAGTTGCGAATTCGAGTGTTGGAAATTAGATAGTTGCGATAGGAGAGTTGCGGATTGGAGAGCTGCGGATTAGAGAGTTAAGGATGAGAGAATTGCGAACTAAAGAGTTACTAATTAATGTTAATTGAAACCCGCTAAATTTAACTGTCGACGTTAGGCGATTTTTACTTGGTTTAAAAGCAGCACAATTTGGAGTAACAAATTTGAAAATTGGCATTATTTGGCGGGAATATAATAAAATTATGACGAAAAATGTTACGAGAATGTATTGCGAAACGATGTTACTTACATAAAAAAGTGTTACGATAAAATGTTATGTATATAAAAAGGTATTAAGAAACAATTTTTTCGATATGAAAAAGTGTTACGAAACAATGTTATACATATATGGAAAAGTGTTGCGAAACAATGTTATACATATATGGAAAAGTGTTGCAAAAAAATCGTAACTATTTTCATAGCTTCCAGATGAAGAAAATCATTTCCAACATCTGTTTTACTTTCCTTCAGTATTGGTAAGGTATTTTTAAATAATGTTTTGTATCAGATGATGATTTACTCCTAAAGAAAAGAAATGATCTATGGATCCGCTGGTGGGACACAAATCCACAACCTCTTTATTTCCGGACAAGTGCTTTACCATTAACTTACAAGAGTCACACACTCTTTCCCTTGCGAAAAGGCGTTACCAGGGAAAATTTCCCAATTAGTGAGGTAGTGCAGGGACTGCTTTGATCTTAGTCAAAGAAGCCAAGCGTCCGATAGGCGAGACTAGCACTGAAATTTATTAAAATAGAACAATTCTCATCTGATGGAGAAATAAAGGAAAAATCACAGGATGAGAATGATTCTACCTTAATAAATATCAATGCCAGTATCAATGCCAGTTTCATTTCCAGAGGAAACATATACAATGCATTTTTTTAAGTTTTGATTTCTTGGCGATTTGAAAAGGGTTAGTGAGCATGCCAGGTAAGTTTTTTTTTCACTAAAAATGCACAAGCGCTTCGAAGACATTATCACACGTCTGTAGCCACGCCGGGGCCAGAAGGGGCGTAGCTCCAATTACCCCATAGAGCTATATATATATATAGAACAATCTCCGAGTGCCTTGTAGCCCATATGCCTTTTGCCTTGCCTCAGTTGCCCCTTCATCTTGGCTACAAACCTACATCATCACCACTTTTTGCGAGAGTTGTGCTTTGTAAGACATAGCCCGTGTAAGGCTAATGAGTTTCAAAGTTATAATAAGAAATAGATCTCTGAAATTTTCACTCACCCGGGATCTTTTTAAAATTCGCACAGAAAATAACACATTTTGAGACAAGCATATATCTTACTAAACTATAACCACAATTTCTATATTAACTGCAATAATACTGTTTCTGACGGCACATAGCATTGAAATATATTTTAATTTTATTATATTTTTTTTTTTGGTCATGTAATACAATCAATGTCGAAATTACATTGTTTCGGTAGCTTTCACCCCATTTTAATAAGAGTGCATTATTTTTTATATGTTGTAAAAAATATGTGCAATCTCGTTGGGTGTTTACAACAATTATTAATTATGATTTAAAATATTTGAATCTATAGAATTTCTAACTTTTAATTCAAATAAAAATAATTCCTCAGTTGGAATTAAAAGATTAATACTAACCAACTATGTGACATATTTAATATATTTAATATTAATAATGAATGATAAGAAGAGCAGAAGAAGTAGAGGCAGTGGTTACGTGATTGTGCTATTTACAGTGATTTGAGAAATGCTAAGGAGATTTATATTACGTCAGAAAGTAAAATAAAAAGTGTTTGTTTTCTAAATAAAATATCTTATAAAGCAAGTATTTTTCCCTCTATCACAAGTATAATTTCATCTGAATTATGGACAGAAAGCTTTTATTTTTCCACTGGAATATCACGAAATCCATTCTCGAATCAGTAGCACGCACGAGTAGATATGTCAGAATTATAAATCACAAATTGCATTTTTATTTTCCAAAAACAGATTGAGTTCCTGAAAAGGGAATTTAATACCTTTATTATTCGTATTTTTTACATCACTTCTTAATGTGCCATGTCTAGAAACTTCCTGACAATGTGACACGTGTTTAGGATTGTGGCTTTTTGTATTTCAATGTAGGTGTTTGGGTCAATGTTGAGTATCTCCAAATTCGTCGCAAGCGTTTTTGGTACTATCCCTGTTGCTGAGATGACTAACGGGATGATGAGGATCTTTTCCATACCCCATATATCTCGTACTTCATGTCTGAGATCTTGGTACTTGGTGATTTTCGTTGTGTAGGTTGTCTGTATGTTATTGGTGTTGGGTACTGCTATGTCGATTAAGTACGTGGTCTTATTCGATTTATCGACGAGGGTTATGTCAGGACGGTTATGTGGGACTGTCTTGTCTGTTATGATTGCTCTATCCCAGTAAAGCTTGTGTGTTTCGTTCTCATGCACGGTCTCTGGCTCATATTTGTAGTACGGGCATTTTTCTGTCAGAAAGCCAGCATTCGCTGCCAATTTCTGGTGGACTATTTTCGCTACTTGATCGTGTCTATGTTTGTAGTCTGACTGCGCAAGGATCTTGCATCCTGCCATCACGTGTTGGATTGTCTCCGATGCCGCATGACAGTGTCTGCATTTGTCGCTTTCTATGTCTTTTCTCTGGATGAATTTCTGATTGTTCCTTGTTGCGATCACTTGGTCTTGGATGGCTAGCATGAATCCTTCTGTCTCTGGCTGGAGAGTGCCTTTGGCCAGCCAAGAATTTGATGCCTTTTTGTCAACGTGTGGTTGTTGCAGGTCATTGTAGTGCCTGCCATGTAATGGTTTTCCGGCCCAAGTTCTCAGTTTCTGTTCGTTGGCTGTTTCCAGGACACGCTCTTCGGTACTACACAGGTTTAGTGGCGTGTAATTTGCATCTGCTTGTATTATGGCTTGGATGAGTGGCGATCGGGGACTCTTCAACTGGAAGTATTGCCTCATGCTCTGGATCTGCTTGTCATGTAAGTCTTTGAGGTCCGCTTGTCCGCGTCCTCCTTCTTCCCGGGGTAGTGTTTGCCGTTCAATTGCCGTTGCAGGGTGTAGTTGTCCGGCTCTTCTCTGGATGGTTCTCATTTTCCGCTGGAGTTGTTCTAGTTCAGTGTTGGACCATTTGATGATCCCGAAGGAGTAGGTGAGCACTGGTACCGCATATGCGTTAATTGCTTGCGTGGTGTTCTTCCCGCTCAGTTTCGTCTTCACAATGCTTCTAAGTCTTTCTTGGAATGCTTGCGTGAGCTGGACTTTGACTTTCTTGTGCTCCTGCTGCCGTTTTTGCATTATCCCTAGGTATTTGTAGGTTTCGCCCTCGTCCAAGGTCTTCAGTAGTCTCCCGTCTTCGAGTTCGATGCCTGGTAAATCTTCTTTGCTATTCTTCTGTATTTTGCACTTATCGAGGCCGAATTCCATTCCTATGTCCTTGGAGAATGTCTCTGTTATACTGATGAGTTGTCGGAGTTGGGTGATTGTTGGCGCGTATAGCTTGATGTCATCTACGTACATGAGGTGGGAGACTTTATGTAGGTTTCTCTTGTCTTTCTTCAGCATGTATCCGTATTTACTTGTGTTCAGCATCCTTGACAAGGGGTTTAACGCCAAGCAGAACCACTGGGGGCTTAGTGCGTCTCCTTGAAAGATTCCGCGGCGGATGGGGATCTCGGCCGTTTCTATTTTACTGTCTGGCGTGTTTAGCTGTAACCGGGTTCTCCATTGTTTCATGCTGCTCTGTAGGAATCGGATGATTGAGGGATGCACTTTGTATATGCTGAGTATTTCAAGGAGCCACGAGTGCGGAACAGAGTCGAAAGCCTTCTTGTAGTCTATGTATGCGGTGTTGAGTTTTCGCTTTTGTTTTCTTGCTTGTTCCAGGATAACTGAGTCGATGGTAAGCTGCTCTTTACATCCCAGAGTCCCTTTCTGGCATCCCTTTTGTTCTTCCGTCATTAAGTTGTTGCTTTCGCTGTGCCGGCTTATTTTTTCAGAGATGCACCCCGTGAGTATCTTGTACAGGGTGTTAAGGCACGTAATGGGTCGGTATTTCGCTGGGTTACTGGTATCCTGGTCCTTCGGTAGGAGGTAAGTTATTCCCTTGCAGAGGAATTCAGGCATTTTGCTGGGGTCTTCAATTATCGCCGTAAGTTCCTTGGCTAATGGGCCATGGGCGCTGGTAAATTTCTTGTACCAGAAGTTGTGTATGCCGTCAATACCGGGTGCTTTCCAGTTGTGCGTACGTTGGATTACCTGCTGGAGTTCCTCTATCGTGATGCCCGTGTACTCCATCTCCTCTATTCCTCTCGTAGCCTCCATTTCTTGCTGAATCCAGGGGGCGCTTTTGTGCTGTACTTCATTGGACCATAGTGTCTTCCAGAAGGTCTCTATTTCTGCTGGCTTTGGGGCTTCGTACTTGTCTTTGTTCGCTGGGGTCTCTCGAAGCTTCCTGTAGAAGGCCTTCTGGTTTGCTTGGAATTGCATGTTCTGTTGTTTTCTGTTGGTATAGTCTTTGTATCTTCGGAGTCTTCTGGCGTATACACCCAGTTTTTGTTTGAGGGTATCCAGATATTCGCTGATGTGTTTATTGGGCTCTTCGTGTCTTGTATGAATCCTATTTCTCTTAAGGGCCATCTTCACTTTCCTCACTAATTTCTTACTCCTATTTCCCTGCATGTACTGGGTTATTCGCCCTATGCTGCTGCGGAGCTCTTCTATTCTTTTCTCCAGTCTCACTTGCCATGGTGGTTGGGCTTTGTTTCCTCTGTTACTTCGGCCTTCGTTCCTTACTTCGTACCCATTGGCGCGTGATGCCGCTACTGCTGCACAGTATATGGCGGTGTGTATTTCCTGTAGGGAGTTGTGGTTCTGTAGGTGTAGTGGTAGAGTATGTTCATTGAGGATCTTGGTTGCTTTGCAGAGTTTCCAAGATGCCGGTTGGCGTGGTATTCTTGGCCTTGTTGCGGCATCCGAGCCTTCATATTCCGCCAGGGCACATTGGAAACCTTCTTCCATTTTCTCCACGTCCCTCCTCTCTTCTTCTTCTATGCTTGGTTGGAGCGGTTCTCTTGCGCTACTAGCTGGTGCTTCAGGGTTGGCCACACTGGTTGAAGTGTTTGCCAGGTCATTGGCGACTTCATCTCTTAACCTTTGTAGTATGGGCTCTGCTAAGAGATTTCTGGTTATTATGTTCCTGCGTTGGGTTGTTATCCTTTCTATACTGATGTCCAGGTGTGGGTACTGTTGTGCGAATTTGGCGTGAAGTGTGGGTCTGTAATTTGTCATGTCTGTTTCCAGCTTTGTAATCGTATAGTAGGTGCGCATGATGTAGGTGTTCATATCTATTGTCCATGACATGCGCTGGCGTGGTCTTTCAGCCCTAGTGGTTGCACCTATACTAGGCTGCAAAGCACTTTGGGCTGTGTTGGTTCTAGTAGCCGTACAGTTGGAGGCGCCGCTACAACCGCCGACACCTCCAAGGAGAGACTGTTGCATATTTTTCGAACTGGCCCCTCTGCTTAAAACTCGAACGCGGTTCTGATTTAAGAGCGAGACAACCGATGCTCCATTCATATTTTCATTATGGTTCATATCATCAGAGTCTGAGATAGCCTTTTTCACGTCGCTGGGTTACCGATAGTTATCCCAACGGCGTTCCGGATGCTGGCATGTCGTCAGCAGGCTACAAATCCGGTTTTAATGGCCCAATGGTATTTTTATTCATTATTAATACTTTCACCGATCAAGACATCGCGCCATGAGCGTAGTAACGCTGTCTCCCCCCCCCCATACTGGGGATCGAACCCATGTCCATAGCAAACACCTCCTGGTTAGGTAAGGCACACACACATATATATATATGTGTGTGTATGGCCCGCAAAAGGGTTGTTGGCATTCAATCAGCCGAGACCCACACGCTGAACGTATATAACGATGTAAAATTTGCTCGGGCTGCAACCTAGTGGCCTACCCCGCCTTCAAGTGATACGGGCCGGGCTGTCTATCCATGAGGCAAATTAATATTTGCTGCACGGATAGAAAGGCGGAAAAGGGAAGTCTAATTCACCAAACTGTCTAGCCAGCGCGGTGAAATGATGGCTAATTACTCCACTATGCTTATACACCAAAAACCATGGCCCCTAGTCTCCAGGTGCTGGAGTGCTCCTGATCAAGGCAGCGGTCAGTGTGGCATGAAAGCAGGGGGTGCTAAGAATCACTGGAATGGCCCAGGCTGCCGTTTGTTATTGACCTTGGCTACGTTTAATGGACGATCCCTTGCTTCTGAAGCAAAACTTCAGGAATTGGAAGAGGAACTTGAAAAGATCAAATGGGACATTGTAGGACTCAGTGAAGTCAGAAGAAAAGGTGAAGAGTTGGTGGAACTGAAAAGCGGACATTTGTTTTACTATAGAGGAACGGAAACTGGAAGAACAAGTGGTGTTGGCTTCTTAATCAACAAAAGAATTAAAGACTGTCTTCTGGAAGTTGAAAGTACATCAGATCGAGCAGCGAGGCTTGTTGTTCAACTAACCCAGCGATACCAACTTCAAATAGTACAGGTATATGCACCAACATCAAGCCATACCGACGAAGAGGTTGAAGAATTTTATGAAGAAATCAAAGAGTTACACACCAAAGGGAAACAACATATCAAGCTCATCATGGGGGATTTCAATGCAAGAATTGGACAACAGGAACAAGGAGAGACATCGGTTGGTAAATACGGATATGGGGAAAGGAATGAACGTGGCGATCAACTCATCGAATTTGCAGAAGCTGAAAACCTTAGCATCATGAATTCATTTTTTAAGAAGAAACCGCAAAGAAAATGGACATGGAAACACCCAAATGGGGGAACTAGTGAAATTGACTATATCCTGGCAAACAAGAAATCAATTATTGAAGATTGCAGTGTACTGAACAGATTTAATACTGGAAGTGATCATCGAATGGTGAGATGTAAAGTGCACTTAAATACTAAATTAGA